>JAFMSR010000005.1:53089846-53192346 GCA_022818135.1 Saxidomus purpurata | reverse complement strand
AAGTTATAAAAAATAGATCCGGACGGAGAGACAAAACCCACCATTTGTCTCCGTGTCTGGCTGAACCGGAGGTAGTCAAACAATTGAAATGACGTCTTGAGCAAATTCAGAGATATTTTCATTTGGGTCAGAATCTCACAGAGGAGAGATATTGTCCATACAAAAAAATTCGTGAAAAAAAAAAAACCCCTTTATTTATACTAAATATTAAAACAATATCCAGGCGCGTACATTTAGTTTGGACTCTCTGACAATTCACTGGACGGGGGAAGACTTTACTTCCTAAAAATAATGCCATTGCAGCCTTGGTGTTTATTGGTATAAATAAAACAATGCATCCCGTTTGAGAGACGGGGCTAAAGTGTCAGTGGCCGAAACGTTTATGAGGCCGAAATGTCTGTAATTCGTGAAAAACAGTGACACTAGTGAGATTTATGATACCAGAATAAAAAATTATGGTTTAAACCATAAAATAAATAAGAATAATAAGCATGTTTTTAGAAACTTGACACACATTCCCGACAAATGCTCAAACACAGCTCTAATTAACACCAGCGTATTCGTCTCACCTTGAAATTCGGACCAAAGCGGCCATTTTCTATTACTTATATCATTACACACAGAAAATTAATTAGGTAATAAGAATAAAGTTTTCTTGGTAAGCCGAACAAGGAAAAAAGAATCAAATTTTTTTGATACAAATAAATGTAATATTTCCTTTAAATTTGACATCGTTTTTCTCTCTAATATCACTATATTTTTCAAGAGTGTAAGCGTTCAATTATCACGTGACTGGTCATGTGGACTAAGATGTATGACAGCTAATGGCGTTGTAAACAAAAGAAAGCAAAATGATGTATTTAAAATATTTCACTGTGGCTACCTTATGTTTTTCGACAGGTATTCATTTAACACGTATATTTTACATTCAGACTTGCGTTACCAATGTTCCCACGGACAACTTTTCACTGTTTTAAGTTGCATGTAACAGCATGAAATTCTTTAGTCTTAGACTTGGGCAGTCCTATATTAACTGATTAAGTAAGTCCACATGTTACTAATTTAACATTTAATCTTTCACATTTTAATTACGTTGTATGTTTTTTATTTTTGATGTAAGTCCTTATTTACAGGACTGTCTTTGACTATTAATTTGTGTACAAACAGTGCTGGTAGTTGTGTTATATTTGTACTTTTTGGGATGGTTGTCGGCAGACAGCCCTCCTAGAGTGAACAAACGAGACAATTATTAAAAGGATTTCGGAGATATGACTTTCCTGAAAACAGACAGCCCTCCTAGAGTGAACAAACGAGACAGTTATTAAAAGGATTTCAGAGATATGACTTTCCTGAAAACACAGTCAACATCGCTGAAAGAAATAGTTTGAAGTAGAGTAATTGCCGCGCCAAACAAATCATGTGATGTATATCACATGATTAAACAGGCTGATGCATTGTCCGATCGGGCTTCCGAAAATAAACTTTTTTTAAAAATGAATAATTTCATACAATTTACATTCTATTACAAAGTTCAGATGTAGAGAATAAATTTAAAAGTGAATAAAAGTCATCTTGAGATTTTTTAACACAATTAAAATAAGTTTGAAATCACTGAAAAAACACATTTTTTAAGATTTTCAGTGCAAATCTTCATGAATGTTTCTGAAACAGCTAGGGAATGTTATTTGCATTAGTAGGGTATGAAAAAACTCCACATCACCAAATTCCATCCAGCCATTTCTTGCGCCAGGTTTTTGGCCCTTCTACTTTCAGTTTCCATATATTTTATATGTGAAATCAAAAAAAGGACCGGCGCAACAAACTATACCTTTGTGTATCTTAATTTGGGTTTCTTTATAATTATGTGTGTATTTTCTATGAATCTGAGCTGTTTTAGAACTTTCTGTCAATAAGTTTAAAAGAAAATGCCAAAAATGTCTTTTCTTCACAATTCAGAGACAAATTTTTGCAGGAAAACATGAATAATTCTGTACTTTTAAACTTTTTTTTTAGATGTTTTTATCATGCACATGTTCACACCTTTTCCAAGTGAAAAAAAATCATTTTTAAAAAAGCTGATTTTCGAAAGCCCGATTGGGCAATTGCAACAGCCTGTTAAACTATTTTTGGGACTGTTATAAGCATTGGAGCACTATATAGAACCTGTACTACACATTTACTGCTGTTAGATTGCTATATGTAATAGTAAGATTTGTGTTTGTCTGTTTTGGTGTTCGTTTTGTTTTGTTCATGCTTTTTTCTGTAAAAATTTTACTTAAAGGAACCAAAAGACTATCGCTACCGTATTTGGTCAATGTTTATTCTCGACTTAACATTGACACTCGTAGCAGATGTAAAAATATATAGCCAGTCATAAAGGGTGACAAAATTTTAAATGATTACTGTCAAGTTTAAGTGAATAAACAATTAAGTCAAGTCTCAAAAGAAAAAAATGAAATAAGTGAAATAAAGGTTCTCTAAGTTGACTTGAATACACAGAGTTAAGTATGAAACCAGTACAGGGCTTTTTGCCTTCTTTAGCAGAGGCCAATTTTCAGCTACTTCACAATTGGAATTTTTTTTTTTTTCACAATTGGAGGCCTAAAATTCACAAAATGCATGGAATTTCACAATTTTACAAAAGAAAGTCTGAGTGAATTGTTTACACTACAAGAAATTTGGTTTCAGTTTTTGTATAAAATAGTTCACATGATTTAATCTAATTAAACTCCCGGTTGTAGTTACTTCCCCTTACACATACGTAGGTATTAAAAGGGAAGTAACTGCGGCAGGGAGTACCTGTTTGGTTAGAACAATGTTCCAAGAATCGCACCTACATGAATGATTCCAAAAATAAACTAGAGACTGTTTCAACAAAAACGGACAGAAACAATGTAGATTTATGACTTAAAACAAACTTCAACAGACAGAAAGGCAAAACTGTTAAAGACGATCGCTACAGTTTCATTTTTTTTTCAAGCACTGAGAATTTTATGAAATTTCGTTTGTTGTTAGGGTAATTCCTGCTTAGTCAGAATATAAAATGAAAAAGGTAGGTCACCAGCCTTATTTAGAAGTAATGGTGACTTTTTGTAGTATACCTCCGAAAGCAGTGAAAATGACCCCTATCTCATGTTTATCAATAATAAATCTCTAAATTTGGCAATTCACCATTGATTTTTATATAAAAATGTTAAGCAATTGATCCTATTTTATGAAACTACATGAATTGAGATTTCAAAATGTATTCAAACTGAAAAAACCAATAAAGAGAAACCAGTTTCTGTAAAAAAATATATAATAAAAATATATAAAAAATTTGTAGTCATTGTAGGAATAACTTTTAAAATCTTCTAATGTGAAACCACAAGGCCTAGAGCTTAGATATTTGGCATGTAGCATTGCCTAGTAGACCTCTTCAAAGTTTGTTCAAATTATGCCCCTGGGGTCAAAATGACCTTGCCCGTGGGGGGGGGGTCACTTGTTTTACAAAGGCGTATATAGGAAAACCTATTTGGTATATAACATTATCTAGTGATCTTCCACTAGGCAAGTGGACTTGTACCAAGGTGAGCAATATAGGGCCATCTTGGCCCTCTTGTTTAAATCCTTTTTTAAAAAATCTAATGCCTTTCATACATTTTGTAAGGTAGTAGCACTATAGGCAAATGATAACGCGCTATATTTTTTCACAATTTGTATCCCAGCGCACTAATTTTTTCACAAATATATAGGCTAGGGAGTCTTCACAATTTTAGGTGAAAAAGTCCTGAAGTATGTTCTTCTAGTTGATATGTGATACACCAAAAGTGCATAAATGCAACACTGTATGGAGTTTAGGCTTATTATAATGAGTTGCATTTGACAGACCTGCAGTTCGTACCCATTCTCAGTTTTGCTACATACTGGATTTACTGGCAGTTTATGTATTTAATAGTATCAGTCCTGTATTTGTCAGACTAAAAAAAAAGAAAAATAATTTCAGACATAAGCTACTGCTACGGACTCCATTTTGTATTGAATAATTAATATCATTTATGTCATGATAAGATGCAGATATATTTTCAAAATTTGATTTGTTAGGCTGCGTTTAGACTGCTGTAGCAGATTTAATTTTGCTTTTAAAAGTTTACAAGTAGCTCTTGTTCTACCAAGAAAGATGTCTTTCCGGTGGAAGTGACATTTATTTGTGCCAAATACATTCCCAACTTCACTTTTTAAAGCAATGTACGTGTTCGAAACAGAGCAGTATTTTTTTCAATGATACTGGAAAAAAGAAGAAAGGCTTCCTGGCATCTTTTTTTCTTGAAAAAAAACGACTTAAATACAAAAGAAATGAATATGTCAACATTGTTTAAGAGTGAATAGAACATGGTTCTATCATTTTCCTATCAGTATATTTATATTTCAATATCAGTAAATTCAAAGTGATCCTGGAACTTTAACGTCTTGGACTTGAGCAGTTAAGTCTCTTTGAGCTGAGCGTTTCAAAGCTCACTTAGTAGTTGAACAGAATTTCACAAAATAAATGATTGAACATTCTAATGTATTGGAGTGAAAATTTCAGTATATCACTTGGAGTTGAACATTTCAGTATTGCTTGCTGTAATTTAATTTACACATGCTAGCACAACCATCCAACAAGTACTTTCAGTGCTTTGATTTGTACTAGAGGGGTAGCCTACAAACAAGTAAATTCTTGTTTTATTAATTACAAAACATTGACATGGCCTCTATGCAGTATGGCAGTAGGAGGTTTACTTAAAAGTTATAAAGGCATGATACATTTCAAATAATTTTTTGATGATAGTGTATATATTTCCTTATCAGCCAACATACTTCTGTATTCCAAACGCTGCCTTCTTTTTCTAGTGCTTTAAAAATATTAAAGCACTCCAATATACTATAGAAAAGTACCATAAGCATATTAGAATTGTTATTAATTCAACATTTGTCAGCTAGGTGCAATCCTGTTATTATAAGTACAGCATAGTCAGCTAGGTGCAATCCTGTTATTATAAGTACAGCATAGTCAGCTAGGTGCAATCCTGTTATTATAAGTACAGCATAGTCAGCTAGGTGCAATCCTGTTATTATAAGTACAGCATAGTCAGCTAGGTGCAATCCTGTTATTATAAGTACAGCATAGTCAGCTAGGTGCAATCCTGTTATTATAAGTACAGCATAGTCAGCTAGGTGCAATCCTGTTATTATAAGTACAGCATAGTCAGCAAAAGCAAACTCAGCTACGTGTAGTTGTGTTATATTTTTAATGTTCAATAAACTACGTATTATGAAGCATCAACGTGAATAGTTCTGTCTTTTGTAAAAAATTATTATAGATGTACTCGGAAATTGCTCAATAATTTTAATCATGTAACCACTAAGCCATCTTTTTTCAGCCCTGTGTGTCAAGTTACAGTTCTCGGAAGATGATCTACAGGTTGCAGTTGACAAGACGTTATCTGTTAAACTCACATCTAAGTTAGTTCTGTTATTAAATTTTTATTTCTGAATACATTGGTATATTTTAAATACTTTAAAATATTTAATTAACAACTTATTAATTCTGATTCGTAAAACTTTTTTTCAGACCTTTGATTGTATGATATACAATTTATATGTATCAGCAGGTTGTTGGCATATTTGGACATGGACTGTGATTCTTAGTTATTCAGTGGCACATTTATTTAATTGAATTAAGTAGTGATTCAATATCTATTTATTTAATTGAATTCATGTTATATGTGACACATCCTGTGGACATTAAAAATTGAGTTATGAGTTCTTCTTTGTTCTGTCTTTAGCTAGGAGATAATTTATTAGGATATCAGTTCAAAGTAATGTGAAGCACTGTCTCTGATAGTTAAATGAAAACTACTGTCAGGATATTATCAATCTGTACTTTTTATATGAAAAGTAAAAAAACAACAGAAAATTTGTGTCGCAAAAGCATTTATTATGCTTCTGTTCGAGGGATTTGATGGCAGATGATTAAAAGCTTTCACATAATACCACTTGCCCCCTACGATTGATGGGTTTCAGCACCACTAGGACTTACTGGCATATTAGCATAATACCTGATTGTGTACTCTAGTTCAGGGTCAGTGATTCTGACTCAGGGTACCTGTCAGTCCCACAGGTGATTGTAGCATACCTGGGACCCAAACAGTGCATTTTAGTTAAAAATAGCCTAATGTCTATATATCAATTAGTTATTGATATATAGTAAGGCTATTTTTAACTAAAATGCACTGTTTGGGTCCCAGGTATGCTACAGTGACAGCGATATACTGAGGTAAAACACATGAGATTATACAAGATTAGTTATTGATATATAGTAAGGCTATTTTTAACTAACATTCACTGTTTGGGTCCCTGCTACGCTACACTCACCCGTGGTCAGTCCATGTTTGAAACACTGCATGTTTTCCTATGGGGTCACTGAAATTTTTTTGATGCAGCTGTATAGTAGATGTATATAATTATATAAGTAGAGTTAAAAATGTTGTTCGTGTATCTCCTTTCAGTAAAGCAGTAATAAATGAGACCACATTACGGTTTACATACCAGATTGGTAACGGAAAAGCTGAAGATACACAGGGCTCAGACAACTATGTGAAACCTTTACCTGACTTTGTTGTGGAAGCAAACACAAAGGTTGGAAAACAAGTTGACATAAGTGGAAATAATCCAGGTCATCTTATCATAGGGTTGGAGTCCAATTCAACAGAATTCGAAGAGTATGTAAAGTCATTTAATTTTTTCAGTTTGTCTTTGTATACAATATCTACTTGCGTATCAATATGTAATGCATGAATCAAAGAAATTCCTGTAGTTTTGATAACATTACTTTTTTATCATGATACATTGACTGTAGACACTGGCTCCACCTCATTTTGGAGGTGAGTTGAAAAAAGAGCCAGTGATACGTCCATATTGGTGCTAAGGACTGGAACTGGAAGACAATTGTAAGCGAAGTAAGAGGATGAGTTGAGTTTATACTCCCTGTAACAAATTTCAATTTTTTTTAAATAAGTAAATGAGCTTTGGTTATGCCTTCAGTTCTTAGTGCCATCTCATTAACACTAGCAACGCCTCTTATTATAAAATGGGTGAATAAACAGATGAAAAACCGTATACAACCAACTAATTTATTTGATTTTTGTTGAACGTCTTCTTAACATAAAATCAAACAGAGTAAATGTCCAAATGTCAACTGTCGTTTTGAACTGGCCTGACATGATAACTTCAACTTACATTCTTTAAGCTTTTACAAACTGAATGTTCGCTTGGAGAAGTGATGAGGAAGTCATATGAATATCTGCTGATATATACATGTTGATTTTATAACATAGATATTGTCATAACAATTTTCACAAAATGATTATCATTTCAAGAAGAGTTAAGATTAACTTCTCATAGACTGTTGTGCATACTATGTTGCAGTGAAATTTTAAACAGTAATGTCATAAGTTGTCCACAAACACTGCACCACTTTTTTCAATAGAGTATAATATACTTAGTTTCTTTTTGTTTTACATTTCAGCATTGACAGTGTGTTTATAAGGGTAGATCTAGTTAACAGTAAAATTCTGGTGACTATTAATGCAGTTATTGGTTGGATTTACTTTGCTGCTTGGTCTGTGTCCTTCTATCCTCAAGTGTATGAAAACTTCAGAAGGAAGAGGTAGGAAACATAACTGATTATCTATAAGATTCTGTATCATGATATTGCATGCTTTTTCACCAGCTTACAAGCCACATTTTTAGTACTTACTGGTGTGTATGATTGTAAATATTCTAGAATTTTTCCAATACAGTATTATTGTGTCAAGACATGAGTGCATAATTACAATGGTCTGATCAGGTTACGTGTAGCTCAATAGAACATCTATGTCTTAGATGGCTAAACCTTTCACAATCAGGTTTCTGATTGGTCAGTTTGGAAAAATAATTCTCTTATAGGTTATAGCTAATCAAATGTTTCATTAGAGACTGGTCCCACGGTAAAGTTTTAGAATTTATTAAAGGAGCCACATAAAAACTGTATTTAGGGAACCCAGTACATTCAGTAGACAGCAAAACAACAAAATAATGTTCCTCATACGCTATGCCATTCAAGAAATTTTAAAGACTCATTTCTATTTAGTGTAATGTTTTATATTTCAGTGTAATTGGCCTGAACTTTGATTTCTTACTGTACAACATCACAGGCTTCCTGGCATATGGATTCTTCAATGTAGGAATGTTCTGGGTCTCTTCAGTAAAGGTAATACATGTACATTGTAGTTATACATTTATCTAAGATAGGTTAGATGAATACTGAATAATAAGCTTGTAAGTACATTTAGTGTACAAGAAAGATACATTATGAAACATGGTGACTTTGCTGTTATTAGTACATATTTGTAAAAAAAGTTATCTCAATTTTTCATCACTTTTGAAGGGTAATAGATTTGTTTCTCCATCTTTTCATTGCCTTAGGTCTTAATAGACCCTGTCAGATATTTCTTAAAGTATCAGACTGGTAGTAAGTTTACAACTGTCTACATTGTAAAATTTCAGACAGAGTACCATTCCAAACATCCAAGGGGAATTAATCCAGTACAGCTTAATGATGTGATATTTACACTACATGCAATATTTGTGACAATTATCACAATTTTACAATGTTTTTTATATGAGGTAAGTATAGTACAAAAATCATCGTACATAAATGTGTGATATGGGTTTAACAGTTATGTAGATACATAACAGATACAGTTAGTAAAAGAATTAATGCAGTTTTAGTATTTTTACCTTGAAAAATCAAGAAGTTCACTAAGTTAATACAATAATACAACCAGGGACTAATTTGTGTGAAAGTAATTAAATTCTTCATGTGTTATAAATAATGGTTTCCTCCTCATATAGATATTTCTGTAAAATTTATATGAAGCCTTCAGGACATGTGAAAATGCTGGATAGTTGCTTTCAGAGAAATTCATGTGCAACAATATTTTTATGCCCCCGAAGGGTGGCATATTAAAATCGCACCGTCTGTCCGTCTGACCGTCCGTCCGTCCGTGCGTCCCCACTTACAAATTCGTGTCCGGACTGTAACTTTGTCATGCATTGAAGGATTTTAAAATAACTTGGCACACATGTCTAGCACATCAAGACGACGTGTCGCGTGCAAGACCCACATCCCTACCTCAAAGGTGAAGGTCACACTTGGAGTATGAAGGTTATGGAATCCTCTGTATATGCACACATTCGTGTCTGGACTGTAACTTTGTCATGCATTGAAGGATTTTCAAATAACTAGACACACATGTCTAGCACATCAAGACGACGTGTCACGTGCAAGACCCACGTCCCTAGCTCAAAGGTCAAGGTCATACTTAGAGTTTGAAGGTAATGGATTCCTCTATGTATGCATATATGCACACATTCGTGTCCAGACTGTAACTTTGTCATACATTGAAGGATTTTAAAATAACTTGGCACAAATTTCTAGCGCATCAAGAGGACGTGTTGCGTGCAAGACCCACGTCCCTAGCTCAAAGGTCAAGGTCACACTTAGAGTTTGAAGGTAATGGATTCCTCTATATATGCATATATGCACACATTTGTGTCCGGACTGTAACTTTGTCATGCCTTGAAGGATTTTAAAATAATTTGGCACAAATGTCTAGCACATCAAGACGACGTGTCGCGTGCAAGACCCACATCCCTACCACAAAGGTCAAGGTCACACTTAGAGTTTATAGGTAATGGAATCCTGTATATATGCATACATTTGTGTCCGGACTATAACTTTATTATGCTTTGAAGGATTTTAAAATAACTTGGCACAAATGTCTAGCACATCAAGCGGATGTGTCGCGTGCAATACCCAAGTCCCTACCTCAAAGGTCAAGGTCACACTTAGTGTTTAAAGTAATGGAATACTGTATGCATGATTACTCTGTCATGCATGGAAGGATTTTAAAATTACATAGCACATTTATTGAGCACATGGAGAGGACACAGACTGTGAGGCACCTCTTTCGGGGGCATTCGTCACTTGTGAGGGACAGCTCTTGTTCTAAACTGTTTTGCAATACTTTCTTTTCAGAGAGGAGGCCAAAAGATATCCAAGGTTTCTTTGGTTCTAGTGATAGGAGCATGGTTGTTTGCTGGTGTTTCGTTGGTTGTTACTCTCTTTCACAAAATTACATGGTTGACATACCTTTACTACTTCTCCTATATAAAACTTGGAGTGACACTTATCAAATATATGCCACAGGTATGTCTTTCCTATATAAATAATGTAATCATTTGTTGCTTAGTTACCTCCCCTAGGTTTCAGATTAGTAACATCTGTTTTTATGCCCCCAAAGGCGGGCATATTAAATTTGCACCATCCGGCTGTCCGCTTTTACAAATAGGTACTTATGTGGCCATAGCAACTGTCCATAGCAAACAATACATAGCTGTAAATTCCATTCATTCCGTAGGATAATTGGCTCTTATGTGGCTAAAATTAGACACATAAATACTGGAAATACGTTACAAAGCCACATAAGTACCATTTAGTAAGAACCTCCGTCTGTGTATCCGTCCTTCAATTTTTTGTGTCCGAGCTGTAGGTTTGTCATGCATTGAAGGATTTTCAAATATTTTGGTTCAATGCGTGCAAGACCCAGGACCCAACCTCAGAGGTCAAGGTCACACTTAGAGTTTAAAGGTAATGGAATCCTCTGTATATGCACACATTCGTGTCTGGACTGTAACAAGGACTTAAATTGGCATTTTGTCATGCGTAGAAGGACTTTGAAATAACTTGGCACAAATATTTAGCACATCAACATGACATGTCGCCTGCAAGACCAACGTACCTACCACAGAGGTCAAGGTCACACTTATAGTTTAATGGTAATGGAATCCTGTATATATGCACATTTTCTTGTCTAGATTGTAACTTTGTCATGCATTGAATGATTTTAAAATAACTGGGCACAAATGTTCAGCACGTCAAGATGATGTGTTGCGTCAAACACCCACATCCCTACCTCAAAGGTCAAAGTCACACTTAGAGTTAAAAGGTCATGGAATCCTGTATACATGGTAACTCCGTCATGCATTGAAGGATTTTAAATTGCATGGCACAATAATTATTGTTGAGCACACAGAGCTGACATGTGCGGCGTTCTCAACTTAAAGGTCAAGGTCACACCTTTTCGAGGTCAGACATTTTAGAATCTGTATATATGCACATGTTCATGTCCGGACTGTAACTCTTTTTTACATTGAAGGAATTTAAAATGAATTGGAACAAAATGTTCAGCACATTGAGGCGCAAGCAAGTGATTCGGCCCCAGCCTATACACAAAGAGATAAAGAGATAAAAGGTGTTGTGCGCAAGAACTGTGTCCACACCTTGATGGTCAAGGTCACACTATGAGACACCTATTTAGGTGTATTTGTTTCTTAAGAGGGACAGCTCTTGTTCTGTCAAATTGTTATCCTTTGGGATGTATCTTCACCTGTCACTATAGCTGGAAAGTCATAATATTGGCAGTATATTAAACTATTAATTAATCAAAGCGCTGTGAGCGCTGAAGGCCTGGGGGCTATAGGTTAACTCCCCGAAAAACAACTTTTCACCTACGTGTTCTGCGTTGAATCTTACCTAAAGCGCGGGTCGAAATGTGCAGAGGACGAAATTCAATATATGACACAGAATGAATGATTCACAAATATATGGGTGACAGGGAAGTTTGTTTTATTATGAAATGTACGTTAAATGAAAAATAATCACATAGTCAACATTATAAAATGTTTAAGCCAGTACAAATAATTCGATCTGCGCTTTGTACAACTTCAAGCGATATGATCTGATGATGTGGATCGAAAATTATTGTGTACCAATGACAAGACCTTGAAACAGAAATAAACAAAGCAATACCAGCAATGAAATATAAATACAGTACTGTACAATGTGTATAACTGAGAAAACCAAAAATGATTCTGGGTTACCTTGTAGTTGTAATCAGTGAAACCGTTCACTGGGCCTCGACATGCAGCGTCCTCGATAAATGGCGGGTGAATTTGATCACGTTAGTTCCTTCTCGGGAATGTACGTAAATTATATCTTTTTTTAGAGACATTTATTTTTAGGTAAATATATATGTTATCGTTAGTAAATAACAAAGTTGTCAATGAAATAACATCGGAAATTTGAAAATCAAACTACAAACTCTTATATCGAGCTTCGTACATTTTCGTAAATTTCCGTAAATATCCGTACTTTTCCGTGATATGCATATGATTATCTTCCGTAATCAGCTAACAGCGCATTAATTTCTAAAACAGAAAAAAATGTGTAATGCAGCCCGTAAGCTATATACCTTCCTGCAGTCGTTTGAAGTTTTATGTACTATTTTTATTTGTAACATGTTCTTATCATATGCGGCATTCAAACAGAAGATTGATCTGCATCTGTCTTGCACTACTTTCGCATAGCGCATGTTTACAGTTGTTATTCGCACATAGCACGGCTAAAATTCTTGCAGGGTTTGAAATGTGGTATACTAACTTAGGCCTTGGGGACTTTCAGTCCCCAGGCCAAAAATCTGCCATAAGATAAGTTTGAATTATTATGATAGAGTTGGCAGATAACAGAATGAGTCCCAAGTCCCTACATAATATAATTACACAGTCTACGTACGTGTAAAAATATATGCTACTTAAATGATTGATAATTCCTTTGTACACCATTAATTTCATACATATTGATAGATAGAATGAGCGGAATTAGCATTTTTCACATTGTCTGTAACACATGTAGATTAAAGTCCTCCCAAAAAGTTTATTACAGTGCTTGACATTCAGTCAGGCAAACACAAAACTTTGTCTGACCAATGAAAATTTTGCCTGACATCAGAAACTTATGTGTAAAATACCATAAAGTGCCTGACATGATTGGCCAAAATGTTGCTTCGCATTTAAGGCAGACATGTCAGGCATTTACCTGGGAAACTGAGATTAAATAATACATTATTATATCTATTACAGTAAACTCCGTATATATCGACTCCGGATATAATGTAACTTCGGATATAACGAACAATTTTTTTTGCCCGATTTTTTCCCTTCTTTGTTTCATGTAAAAATATATGGTTATATCGTACTCCGGTTATAAGGAAACTTCGGATATAAAGAACACTATTTCTGGCCCACCAATGAAAAATGTACAGTAAAATAATCGTATAGATCGAACTGCAAATATGTTCTGAGAGTTAAAAAAGTCTGTTGATTTTGAATTTTTCTTTTGCTGTCTGCACTGTATTTTTCATAGCGCACTTGTAGTATTTATTCATAAAGGTAAATCAGTACACATGTGTAACCTTTTGGTAAACTAGTTAAATGAGAATATAAACATAACTGCTAAGTGATAATATTTTACGTAAATAATTGTGAGCATTTCTTTAGCATGCAGATGGGATGAGATCCCATATTGGGCAAAAATACCTTGTTAAATATTTCAAGTTACGGCAAATGAGCGAAAATCAGCTTTCTTAAATTTTTGAAATTTCTGTACATTCATGAAACATTTACATTTGTACATGTATCATGGAGAAAAAATGTAAAACGCTCACATTAGAAAATAAATTAACAAAAGGAGGTAGGAAAATCAAAAGCAACTATAAGTTGATGGTTCAGATTTTATTACATTTGACTTTAAAAATACTTGTTTGTATATATTTTAGTTCGATATATATACATCGTATATGAGGAACTTGTTCGATATACGGATATAAAGAACTCTGGATATAAGGAACACATTTGATAGGTCCCGATGAGTTCGTTATAAGCGGAGTTTACTGTATATATATTATTATCTATATTCTTGAGAATAAATACAGTAAGATAAACCATTCATTTGTCTGATGAGAGTACCGGTATATAAAATCCGATTTAAATTTCCAGGCATGGATGAATTTTAAACGTAAAAGTACAGATGGTTGGAGTATTGGAAATGTGTTGTTAGATTTTACAGGAGGATCTCTCAGTTTACTACAAATGTTCTTATTATCTTACAACAGTGGTAAGTGTTTAAGCTTGTTCATATATATTGCTAATTCGATGGGAAACTAAGCATCCAGAAAAATATCAGTGAAACAGTTTCAGCCACTGGATAGACAGCTACTATTGAGTTTTATACAAGAACTCTATGAATAGTCATCAAGCCATGTATAGCTTCGAGACCCTCAAGGTGCCTTCCAGGGTGCTCCATACATATTCATTTAAGGTTACACTACCAGGGGTTTTAAGACACAGCCATTCTGAGGTTCATATATAAAACAACTTACATTAAATTTTTGTTATCTGTAGAAGTTCATGAACACTTGTAAAATCTTTGAATAAATTGCAACTTTAGATAATCATTATATGTATGCCAAAAGAATGATATTTTTATTGAACAGATTTGAAATTTTTATGATACATTTTATAATTATAGTTTATTTGTAAAACATTAAAGAGTTCTACATTGTGTAATGAGCATAAAAGGTTTAGAAGGCAGACTAATGTTTCAAAAGCAGACTGGGGTTTCAAAGGTAGTTCAGTATGTTATAAACAGAATTTGCTGAAACTGTGCAATTATATTGACATAATCAAAATCTCAGGGAATGCAGTAAAAATATAGAAAATTGAAAAAGCTTAATAATCTTAGTAATAATAGAATTGAAGTTGATTTTGTTTCCTTTTCAGATGACTGGGGCTCTATTTTTGGTGATCCCACAAAATTTGGACTTGGATTTTTCTCCATACTGTTTGACATACTCTTTATAGTTCAACATTATTGTCTGTATCGACACAATGAGCCATATGGATCGTTAGTGGATCATGAGTATGAAGAGAAAGAAATTCTCATCAATTCTGATTCTCCACATAAATCTTACAATGGAATAGGTTAGGTGTGCACATTTACCTTAATAGTATATAACTTATAACTGTGTAACTACAAATTATCTAGAGTAGAAATGTTTACTTTCAAATTGTTATTGAATTGCATCTCAGCAGAAGGTATCATTATGTAAAGGTGATTTTACATTATAAATTACTTCAAAAATCTCAAAATACAATCCTGACAATTTGAATAATACAAACTGTATATGTTTATCTTTGCTAAATCTGAGCAACCAGTTACAAAAATGCCCATCAGTGTTATTTTAGTTGTAGAAATGTCAATCAGGGTTCCTTAGTCTGAAGGATAGTCAGTTGATTTTAGATCAGTGGATGTATTTAGATTCTTACTATTTTAGGATAAGTTAACACTTTTCATGTATGTATGGCCACTTCAGTGACAATAAATAATGATCAAACATTACTGAAGAATCACTTACAATATCAATACATCTTTTGTAAAGTTTTTGTTCTTGGTTGATATTTAAATGTACATTGAACTTGGTTAAACAAATCAACAAAATTGAATGCACCAGAAAAAATATATAAAAAATGAGAACTTATAATAGACATTATGTCAGTCATCACTTTGAAGAACAACTTTTGCCTTGTACCTAGTATTTGTATGAATTGGTTTATTGAACTCTAATGGACACACCAAATGCCTTCGAACAGTACATCTTATCATCTTAAATTTCTCTTGCTTTTCTGGAGGGACAGTATGTGAACTTGCATACTGTACCTATTTTTAGAAAACTATTCAGCTAAGTATTTTGTGAAGACAAGATCTTATCTGTATATTGTCAGATTTGAAGAATATCTGCTCCAGTTGATAAATAGGAGATCTAATATTTTGGATGAGGTCACCATGAGATTGTTATGTGATAAATTTAACCATTGTGTCTCATATAGAGATTTTACAGTGGAGAAATCTAATTTGTAAATTCTGCATTCATGATATTTTACAGAAGATATACTTTGAAAATCCTTGTAGTGGATAATAGATGTGCCTTTAAATAAATGTTACAGCAGATATTCACAAAACATAACTTTACTAGTCCAACTACTTTGTGTAAAAGGATTTGGCAGTTCTGAGCGAGTCACATGTGATGAGAGCTTGCTGAATATCAAGGTCCTAATTAGTATCATACAATATACAGTACATTCAAAAGTTTATTGCTATTGTAAGTGATGTAATGCAGAATTCAAATTTTGATGTCGGTGGCACAGTGGTCAAGTGGTTTACCCTCTTGACTACTAACCTAGAGGCCCACAGTTTGAATGCGCCAAGGGCGCTGGACATTTCAGGAGCAATTTCATCTAGAAATGAACTGGTAAGAAACCCAGATGTAGTCTTGCGTGTATCGGTGCTGTACACTGGGCGCGTTAAAAGGACCAAGGGTTTTATTTGTAAAAGAGCTCTGTCTCTTCAATCTGTTTGTGTCTGTTAGGAGTCTTGGCAGTTTCACCTGAGGAGAATTCCTAGGGTTGGCCGGGACTATAAACAATCTAAATTCTTCATCAAATTTTGATTCATCTTGCCCATGAAAATCCTAGATGATACCTTCTGTCACGGTGATATTCATACAAAAAACAGTTTTTTTAAAGATACCAATGTATAGATGTATATCCTGTATATTCAAACCATTTAGTATCCCCATATAATAGTTTCAGTAATTAATCTTTTGAATCGTTCTCCATTTTGTAGAGATTGTAGCTAACATTAGTATTTCAGATTATTCAAATATTAAAGCAATCTGCCTTCACCTTCATGATGGGTTATATGGACAACTTTGAAAAAGAAGAAATTTCCAGAATAAACATGTAGCTGTTGTCTGAAATAGTGTAGCTATAAATCCACCTATATGTCATATGCATTGTGAAACAAAATGTAGCATACTAACAGTTAAAGAAATAAAAGAGATAGTGGAAAATAGCAAATAAGGTGTAGAATTTTAATGAGATATTTTAGATAATTAGTCTGTGACTTTGTCATAATAGACTGTAAACAGATTGTAATAGCTAGGCTGTGACTGGGTTATGATAAATTGTAACCAAGCTGTAATAGACTATGACCTGGTTATGATATATTGTAACCAGGCTGTAATAGACTATGACCTGGTTATGATATATTGTTACCAGGCTGTAATAGACTATGACCTGGTTATGATATATTGTAACCAGGCTGTAATAGACTATGACCTGGTTATGATATATTGTTACCAGGCTGTAATAGACTATGACCTGGTTATGATACATTGTGTAACCAGGCTGTAATAGACTATGACCGGGTTATGATACGCTGTTACCAGGCTGTAATAGACTATGACCGGGTTATGATACGCTGTTACCAGGCTGTAATAGACTATGACCGGGTTATGATACGCTGTTACCAGGCTGTAATAGACTATGACCTGGTTCTGATACGCTGTTACCAGGCTGTAATAGACTATGACCGGGTTATGATAATATTGTTACCAGGCTGTAATAGACTATGACCGGGTTATGATACGCTGTTACCAGGCTGTAATAGACTATGACCTGGTTCTGATACGCTGTTACCAGGCTGTAATAGACTATGACCTGGTTCTGATACACTGTTACCAGGCTGTAATAGACTATGACCTGGTTCTGATACACTGTTACCAGGCTGTAATAGACTATGACCTGGTTCTGATACACTGTTACCAGGCTGTAATAGACTATGACCTGGTTCTGATATACTGTAACCAGGCTGTAATAGACTATGACCTGGTTCTGATATACTGTAACCAGGCTGTTATAGACTATGACCTGGTTATGATATATTGTAACCAGGCTGTAATAGACTATGACCTGATTGTAAGAGATTTGACCTGGTTATAGTAGGTTGTGACAAGGTTATAATATACTGTGACCTTGTTGTTAGATACTGTGACCTAGTTATTATAGACTGTGTCCTGGTTATAATAGGATGTGACCTAGATGTAATAGACTGTGACTTGGTTATGAATTAGGCTGTGACACAATTGTAATACACTGACATTACCTAATGATATGATTTAAGTATTCTCATCATTTAGATATCATAACTTTTCATTTCAGATTCCAGAAACAACATACAGTAGCTGCAAGAAATATATCACTAAAGTTATTGGCAGAAGATTTTAGATATCCCTATTTCTAGTATTAATGTATTATACTGACATAATATTTAACAATTGAATAAGCAATTGTGACATTCAGTGCTGAATTTCCTAAAATACATGTACAAACAGTCAAGAAACAAGCAAACGGTAAAGCTATAGATACCAATACGTTTTCCAATAGGTAGATGGTAAATGACACTATGGAACTGGAGAATGTTGTCCAGCATTAGCAACCAAATATAAAATTCCTGCCAATACAGGAACTCTCTCAGCTGGTCTAGTTCATGAAGGGTACTTTTTACAACGGTGAAAAATGATTGTACACATTGTAGATTAACATTATTTTTGTTGATTGCAAGCTTCTTCTAAAGGATATGCTTATTTCTTAATGCAATAAGAATAAGTCTATCATGTTGTTTGAAACTGCTTGCAGACTGTGGTTAAAAAAATCTTGGCCTGAGGTTATAGAAGAACAGGCTAACATCAAGCCTTGTGATTGTTTTGTATACATTTAATATGAAAAATATTTGGTTGAATAACTCTGTTTTTTGTGGCATGTTTGAACATGTATGTTCAGACATGGACCTACCCGGTATATGCATATTCTAAGGCTTTGAAATTTACAATTTCATGTTTGTTTGTCTAGAAATGTTGTTCCAATTTTAATGTGCTGTATAGAACAGCAACATGTTCTAGAATTTAACATCAGTTTTTTCTGAAAATAGGAACAAAAATTTGACATGGACATACTAGCATTTATAGTAAATAAAGGGAAACAATTTCACCAATGTTAGAGAATGGATATTATGCACTGTTACATTATCAAATAGATCATACTGAAGACTTTAGTCAATGATAATTCACATTGTCATACTCCTTGCACAGTTATTGTTAAACAATTTAATTTCACAAAGCTCAAATTTTGTAAAAAAAGAATTCTAGTTTTGACTTTTTGTCTTGGTATAATTTTTTTGGATTCAGGACATAGTATAGTATGATAGGTGATAGATAGACTTCTGTCTGCGAGATTATTAACCAGGTTTTCAATTTTGAAAATCCTGGTTATTAGATTGGGGTATGGCGGGCGGATGGGCGGATGGGCGGGGCGAGCGGCAAGGAAATTGTGTCCGCTCTGTAACTCTTCAACCCTTTGAAGAATTTTGATGAAACTTCAGACAAATGTTTACCACATCAAGATGAGTGCAGAACGCATGTTCCGGATAGCTGGCTCCAAGGTCAAGGTCACAGTGACATTAACATTGAAAATCCTGTCCGCTCTGTAACTCTTCAACCCTTTGAAGAATTTTGATGAAACTTCAGACAAATGTTTACCACATCAAGATGACGTGCAGAACGCATGTTCCCTGGCTGGCTCCAAGGTCAAGGTCACAGTGACATTAACATTGAAAATCCTGTTTACATGATTTTAACTTGATTTGGCAGTCAAAGGTCATATCATCTTTGGGTATTTAAAAAAGATATGATATATTATTTCATGTCTACTTTGTAACTTGTTTTTTTTTAATAAATGTATTATTAAATTCTAAATTTCTACAAGCGCTTGATCTAGTTGCGCGTTGAAAATCTGGTTTGTCGGCATGATTAGGTGCTAGCATTTCTTGTTTACAGTATTTTTAGGAGGTATAGCTCCCCAAAAAATGGTGTAATTATTAGAATCAACAGCAGACTTTCTATTTTTTATTTTGGCTTATTTGCTGTGTTGTGTTATTGCAACTATTCTCAATTGTAAATAGATCATGTTCTATATTATAGATAGAGCACAGTTTAGTTCCAGCCCCCCATACACAGTACAAATTATCAGAAATGCAGTACATTGTTTTTTCACCATATATATGCAGTAGCCATAAGGCCTAAAAAAAAATTTTTGTTTCAGGTCTCATGCCCCCAAAAAATGGGGTAGGTAGGTAGGGAAATTTTTGGGGGGGGGGTTTTTTTTATTCTGAAACAAACCCAATTCAACATAGATTTTAACTCATTTATGCTGAAAACTATTAACACTCATAAAATGTTCTAGGGTCGGGGCAAAAAAATAGGGTAGGTCGGGATACCTGAAACAAACAATTTTTTTTACGCCTAATATAAAAGATTTTAGTTTTTTTATTTCTTTTTAATAAAAGTTTGTGAGCAAAAATGAAATTGAAAAAAACCTGTTTAAATAGTTAACACTACATGTTTGTAATTGTGCAATTCTCATTCTATCATTACAGAATGGCAATCACATAAAGGATAATTGTTTGTTTTGATGTAATATCACTTCACTGAATGGGCACCAAAAGAAATCTCTTCAGGAGCACAGCCACAAGTTAAGATTACTACTTTTGGTGTTCACTAGTAAAATTGACATGATATTAGATCAAAGCCAACAATTTTTCTATTTTTTGTTTGTTTAAAACTCTACTTTTTTAGCTCACCTGTGCTCAGGTGAGCTATTGTGATGGTCTGTTGTCTGTCTGCCATGTGTACACACTTAACCTTTGGTATGCAATAGAGGTTATCTTGATGATTATCTTGATGAAATCTGGATCAAATTTGAATATGGATCATCTGGAGTAAATAACTAGGTCAGGGGGTCAAATCATAGGTTGCATTTTCATTGGATCTTCATGAAACTTAATCAGTATAATTATCTTAGTGAAATTTAGGTAGAGTTCGAATATGGGTCATCTGAGGTAAAAAACTAGGTCACCCAGTTAAAAAACTTGTGTACAGGTGACATTTACTACCTAATCATCATGAAAATTGGTCAGAATGTTTGTGGTGATCACCTGGAATTATATACTAGGTCATTAGGTCAATTCCAAGGAAAACATTGTTGGTACTCTAGAATTCACATTTTATAGCCAATCATCATGTAAATTGGTCAGAAGGTTTGTCTTGTCAAGGTCAAACAGAATGTTTGTGTTTATGATAGCTAGTTTAGGGTTGAAGTTTGGTCACATATGGGCATAAGTAGGACTCCGGTGAGTGATATAGGGCCATCTTGGCCCTCTTGTTTGTGTTTGTTGCAATTAAGTATAAAAAATCGCAGGAAACATCATTAGAAGGCATATGATACATGAAGTCATTTTAATGATATCATTGCTATATGGTTTTCAGCATTCATTATGCTCTGTATACTTTTAGACCTTAACTCGGGAGAAGATTTTGATTAATTTCACTGAGTGAATAGTGAGTTTATCAGGATATGATCCACTGTTATAGTTTGATAAACCACTGAAAAACATAAAATAAAACATGTATAAATAGTCAAACAGAACTTTTCATGGCGTCTTTATATGGTATGCACAGCTACCAGTGTACTTCATGTATAGTTGCAGCAAATACAAAATACAATAGCGTATAAAATTAATGTGTATGTGTGTGTGCTTGTGTGGGATTAGGCAGAGCTTAGTAGATCAAACGAGAAACACGTCACAAAGCTCTATGGTGAGAAGTTAGGAAACTGATCTCTGCTGCTTGTGTTATGTTATGAAAGCACACAATGTCATATGTTTTATTTATTTTGTGTGAATACTGTTCTGTGCAATATTTTTAGCTGAAACACCTTTTGTGTTTGGTCAAAACAAAAAATCTTAATGTGCCAAAGAAAGGTCAGTAAATTTAATCTTTCATTCAGTGTAGAGTAAAATGTATATACTGGTTGTTTGTTAGCCAATGCAAAACAGATTGTGATACTGCTGCTGTTGTATATATTCCTTAAGCTAATTTGCTTATGCGTAAAAGGTTGACGATTCTTTTAAATTGTAATTACATGTTGTAATATATTTTATTATCCAATATCGTATCATGGCAAAACCTGAGGAAACATATTACTATTTCGTAGGTAATCTTTGTATATTTAGAATGAAGGGTTATTATCATAATATTTTCTGGTTTGTTTAAATAATCACAGGAAATAACTTGTAGTGAGTATTCCTGAAAGGACACATCATCAACACAGTGAAAATACTCAATAAAATCACTCTAAAAACTAAATAAAGTAAATCTGGTATAATGGATATAACCCGGTGAACTGATTCCTCAGAATTATATTGTACTGTACAGTTCGTCATTCTATACTATGATTGTTGCCAGCAGATTTTGTTTTTATTTTTATGAACATGCAAAATATTTCTGTGAAGTTACTTGTACTCAGTAAGTGGAACATTGATGACTCTGGTTATTGTTAAGTATTTATATGTTGTTCCTGTGCAGATAAAATCCTTGTACATGTATATAGTCATGTAGCTGTTACTCCAATGCTGAAGAGAGTGGGTGTAATTCTATGTTAGGCAGTGTTTTTGTCAAAATTGCAGTGTCAGGATGTAGTTATAAACATTGCATTTCTTACTAGCACTGGGTATTTGTTGCACATGTTTTCTTAAAAAATACTCAGCATGTATTGTTATGTCAGATTGGGTCACTAGGTCAGACTAGATGCAGTCAATTTTAATCAGTCAAGTGTGTGAAACATGTCCATCATGGTCCACTTGTTTCATTGATCTGCTGCAAGCTATTATGAAATAAAATGTTTGCTGCATTGTACTGATATGCTGGTACAATAGTGAGTCAGTCAGCAATTACTGTCATTGAATTTCTAAGCCTGTACAATTTTTGAATTAATATAGTTTTCAGTCACTTCCTAAGCTGCCCATTTTAGTGTCCCCAGCTATAACATGTATTTTCCTTCAATTCATGTCTTAATTTTACAGTTAAAATTGAGAGAAACAACATTTGTACACCTAAAGAATGGGAAGTACATCAATTATGTGCATGTGAACAAATTTTGAGTTTTATATTGCTGAAGATATATCAGTTTATAATTAAGAACACATTGTGATGAATGTGTCACTTACCTAACCGCCCTGACCACCCTCCTTGTTTGCTGAGGGCATGTTGTTCTAGTTTTTGTGCCCAGTGAGTTTTTTATTCTAATTTAGGTTGTAACCTGATATTACTGGTGTAAAGATGCAGTTTTATTTCACTGTATGTAATTGATATTTAATTGTGATATGCATGAATTTGAATAAAAGAGCTTACATAACTTTATTTTTTTTATTTAACAAGTGAGTATTGCCATGAAATGCAAATCCCCTACAACTGAATACGTGTGAGATGAACATATGACCGAAGTTCCATTAAAACCCTTCAACAGGTTAAATAGATACATTCTCATGACCTTTGACATTGAAGAGTGACCTTGAATTTGATAGAACATTTGGCCCAAGTTTCATACAAGGGATCTGGTAGATAGTCACATGACCTTTGACCCAAAAAGTGACCTTGACATTTGTGACCATGATGCGATGAACATTTGACCCAAGTTTCAAAAGGGTCAAGGAGATGTAGTCAGATGACCTATGACCCTAAATGGTGAGGCATTTCAAAAACAGTCCGTGCATGTATAAGTTGCTGTCAAGATACTAAGTCATTAAATACTGGTATATAACCCTATATCAAAGGTATTGAACCTTAAGTGCAACCTTGAAGATGGCCACCTAGATTTGTTGCCAATGTGTCATGGGCAACAAATGTGAAGTTAATTCGAAATCAGTTCATGCATATAGAAGTAACAGCCCGGACACAAAGCGAGGGCAACCAAGCAAACCTGCAGTCCCAAACAGTCTGGCCAGTTGGAGACTCCTACTGTTGATAGACAACACATAAATCATCAACATTTTTCTTTTTTAGGTCAGAACTTGCAATAATTGTGTTGCCAGATTATAGTTAACTTTTTATGCAACAGATAACACCTGCTGAAAAATACATGGTCAATCAACTATATAGGCTCTAAGTACAATCTATGCTCTGTCTCATGTGCAGAACCCATGTTCCAGCCTCACCAGTTTAAGGTCAAACTTAGGGGTCAAAGATAAAGAGACTGTATTTTTGTTGACAAATTGACAAATTGTCAAGAAACTTGTCAGTTTTAGTTTGAAGAAACCCTCAAGTACTTTGGATGCTGGACAAAGGGGGGGGGGGCTAAGTAAATCTGATAAAGGGGAATAAGGTGGGGGGGGGGGGGGGGTAGAGGAAAAAGAACTGTCACACTGTGATGTCAGTGTATTAAGTTTGAAGAAAATCCTCATTTGGGGGGGGGGGGGGGGGGGGGGGGGGGGGGGGGGGGGGGGGGGGGGGGGGGGGGGTGGTTGCGGGGGGGGGGGGGGGTTTGGGGGGGGGGGGGGGTTTGGGGGGGCAACGGGTAGAGGGGGGGGGGGGGGGGGGGGGGGGGTTTTTGTTTTTGCACACTGCAGTTCCAACCAGGAGGGTGAAAACGGGGGGGGGGGGGGGGGGCCAAACTTGGAGTTTGCTCGGACAAAAGGGGGGGGGGGGGGGGGGGGGGGGGGGGGGGGGGGGGGGGGGGGGGGGGGGGGGGGGGGGGCTTTTAAAGTAAGGGGGGGGGGGGGGAAAAGTCCAAAAGTAGGCAAGGTAGAGTGTCTTGCACACTCACTTCTAAAAAAAGAAAAAAAAAGTGTAAAAAGTTTGAAGAAAACAAGTACTTGGAGTTATGCTTGACAAGTAAACTATAAAGGGAAAAACGAAAAGTTAGCTAGTATCCCTCGGCAATGTGCAGTGTATTAAGTTTGTAGAAACCCCAAGTATTGGGAAAAAAATTTTTAGGGGGGGGGGGGGGGGGGGGGGGGGGGGGGGGGGGGGGGGGGGGGGGGGGGGGGGGGTTTTAAAAAAAGAAAAAAAAAATTTTAAAAATTTTTAAAAAAAAATTTAAAAAAAAATTTAAAGAAAAGGGAGGAGGGGTATCCCCTCTCGGCGTCGTGACCGGTGTGGGGGGGGGAAAATTTTAATCGAAAGGGAACTAAAAGTAGGAAGGTAGAGTGTCTGCACACCTCCATGGTCCAACTGAAATCACTGTAATCCCTCGTAGATCGAGGGTCATGGGTTCAAGGCCTGCTACCAACCATGTCTCTTTGAGAAAGCTGGCAGTTTCTTATGTAGCATACAAGTGTAGTACTGCTTCTTCCCAGGAATGATTGATAGGTAAACTGCCTGCTTGTCAAAATGAATTGGAATGGGCGTAAACTTCCTACAACTACCTTTACTAGGTAACATCAGTCAGTTACTGATTAATCCAGTCTTCTGCATGCATTTTCAGTTTTTATACACTGAAAGGAAGGAGAAATTGAGATGCTGCCTTAATTAGTATGTCATTAGTCAAAAAGTTGTGAAACTTGAAACTAGATTTGCAGACAGCTGCATAATATAAAACTACTTATCTTGTACTCAGAAATGTTTAGCTGCTTGGGAAATAATACACAGAGCTGTCACCGAGAGAGTTTTTATATAAAAGTGTGACCTTTTTCTTTGAAGGCTGTCAGTTTTAGCACCACACTGATTCACATGGTATTGAATGACTGTGAAATGGTTGTTCTATACCTAATTTACTGTAAACAATGCTAAATTTAAACACATTGTCTCTCTGACAAAGTGTGATCTTGATTTTTGAACATTGGACCAGTGCTGTACTGCACAAGCTACCTTCTAACAATGCTGTACAATTTTGTCGTGTAACCGATATAGTAGCAGTTATTGTCATGACAGAGAATAGACATTGTGATACCCCCCCTCGAAGGCAAATTGGCTAAATTAAAGAAGCCAGGTGCTCGAAACAGGTGAAAACCATTGTTGGTTCTGCTCTACTTAGACTACTGCTTACAGGTGAAACTATGTTGAACAAGACTTTAAACAATGAATACAAATTAGTATACAGGATTGCACAGCAGACTGGGGAAGAGGCATAAAAAACAACAAACAAGAAGCATTCTTGTACACATTTGATCATTTTAATGGTACTCTTGTTTTTGATTCATAAAATACAGAATTGCATTTAATATAAAGTAAAAAAAAATAAAGGCATGGGCTTTCAATCACTACTTAGCTAGATAGAAGATCAGATATCTCTCTTTCTGTTGCATATAACAAGATAATACTGTACAAGTTTTCACAGACAATAGCTACAGCATAATCCTCATTCCCTTTATTTATGAAGCATTTAGAGGGGGTTTTATGATTCAGTGGGACATTATACATCCTGAAAGGATATTCTGTTTCATAAAAGTATCAAGGATTGCGCAAATCAGTATGTTTGCCGTCTCAACCTTACAGAAATTCATGGAGATTGCAAAGCTTTCAACAGCTCTCCTTGCTTGCCTAACAAGACTTTCACATATATTACAATCGACTAGCGTAGTTTTCCAGAACTTCTTCAAATGTCCTTAATACAACACAAGATAGTGCAATATAAATATTTTCAATAGGACCATGGTTGGGGGCTCAGGAAAGTTACAGTGGTGAATCTTTCCATGCATTCATAAAGATAAATATAACACATGGGTGCTTCTTTATTTAAACTTGGACAACCTGTTTATGCTCCCCAAGGTTACACAGGCTGTAATTATGTCTTTTGGGTCCTGAACTTCCATACCTCCACTTTTTGAGAAGTTTGTTTAATTACGGACAAGAGTTGCTGGGAAGTAGAGCAGACATTATCAAGTGCTACATATAATACTTAATGTAGCAACTATCAACATGAAAAATCATCATGTCATAATAATGTAATATATTATGTTGATAACATTCTCATGTCTTGATGGTCAAGTTTATCATGAAGTTTCAGTAAATTCTGGCTATTGGTTGCTTAGCAATAGCCATCACAATGTGACATGGGATGATGCACTGGCAGACAAAACAGCAACTTTATCATTGAAAGTTGCTCTTTTAGTTCTACAATGTCATGAGTATTTGTTTATATAGGGAGTTTGAACAAATTCAGACTAAAATAACCTTAGAAGAGTTGTGAAGTAACAAGAAGATAAACTGAGCAATCAAATGTTCAACAATATTTAAAACAACAACTGAATACAATACTTGTTACTACAGAGTTTTCATGTACAACCACTCATTCTCAAAGTTAACTAACATTGTTTCAAAAAAATTGTAAGCGTTTAGGTAACAAGATCCTAAAAACTGAAAAAGGCTGAACGAAACTCATTATAATTTATTTTAAACATTGTTTTGTTTTGGTTCACTCCAACATTAAAGTTGAAAATCAACTAATCTATTCAGGAGCCGAGACTCCCTCTGGTTGAGGCTATCCCAATGCTTTTTTAAACCTCCTTGTAAACATGTAACTTGGACATTTCCGTTTCTGCCAGACTTGAATGAGCTACAATACTTAAAAGAAATTTCTAAAATGCACAGATTTACTCCATGTACACAAAACTATGGATGAACTTGATAAAACATTAAATACAGTTACAAAACTGAACACATCTTTAAGCCCAACATGAACTTTCAATTAAAAAGATAAATAAATAGAAACAAAACAACTTAAAAACATTTATAAATTAAATATGGCAAAATTTAAAGTTCATTTTACTAACACGAGTGTTTCATGGATCACATTTGTACCTGAAATGCTAAACATGCACATTTGACGCAAGATATAACATATCCAACAGTGTTCTCTACATCCTGTTTAACAGTAAATTAAGAAACTAATTTATGATGACCCAAATTTGCCAAGAAAGCATTTAACGACATCCCACATACCAGTATTTGAACAGAAGGTTACTTTTTCCGAGGGGCACACACAAGTCATTTGTAAGATCTATTATATATGAATTGCCTTCATACAGAACTAGGTGTACCTAATTATCTTTCTTAGCACTTGTGCTGTCAATACCTACTTTAGTTCTGCTTTCAGTTGTAATAGTACTCTGGTCTTACAACATCATGCTCCATTATTTGCTGAATATGAAATACACATCCTCATTGAATCTGAGCTGCTGAGGAAAGAAAATTAAGCCTTTACAGAATGTATCTTTTCTACTGTTTGCTGTTTGTGAAACATTTTGAGCAGAGAGTTTCTCCATAATGATTAAATGCAGTGCCGACATTCAATACACAACAAGAATTCCCGTAGTAGATTTCCCATTTACAGGATGTCCCAGCAAGCACACAACCTTGTGACTTGATCAGAAGCACCCAGATTTGCTTTTTTACAGCAA
Organism: Saxidomus purpurata; assembly: GCA_022818135.1. Classification (NCBI taxonomy): domain Eukaryota; kingdom Metazoa; phylum Mollusca; class Bivalvia; order Venerida; family Veneridae; genus Saxidomus; species Saxidomus purpurata. The sequence continues at coordinate 53,164,256 of JAFMSR010000005.1, read as the reverse complement.
CCTACCACAAAGATTCAAGAAAAGGTGTACATACTATGAAGACAGGTAATCTACCTGCTCAATAGGAACACATCTAAATTGTCATGAAATGAAATATTTGTCCTTGTTTTATAAGCAATCTGTTTTCAGAATGTAAAATATTAACCATTAAAAAGACTTATCACAATTCATATACCACAGAATATTCAGCTGTTACATAGAATAAATTTGACTCTCCAGTGCTCTTGAACAAGTGATCATAATAAATAAAATAAGATAATCCTAAAATATCTCTTATGCTAGGTCAACCACTCAAAACTACATAAAATATTAACAATTTCTATGGCAATGGCATCATAAAGATTATTAAAGCCCTATATCACTCACCAGAGTCAACAGGTAATATACATCCTAATCAAGGATAAACTACATGCTTCGATAAATGTAATTCTGGAACTTTTTTTGTTCACTTTGGCTAGTAATTGAACTTGCCTTTGCTCTTATTGGTATTAACTTTTGTTAATTTTAACTACAACATTCTTTCTTAATCAAGTGCCATAACTCTGGACATACCAGTTGTATTTTGACAACAATCTTTTGTCAGACAAAAGGTACTACAAATTTTTTATCAAGATTCAAATTAGTGAAGAAATAATGTCAACAATTAGGGACGATGGAAGAACTGACAGACATCAAACAATCCCATAAGCTCACCACTGGCATTCTGTGCTCAGGAGAGCTAAAACGTCTTGAAATTTCTACAACATAAATCAAGGCCACTTTAATATCTAACTTTTACACTTCATTGTCAGACATTGCATCATATTCCACTATTTACAGATACCCTGTTCGACTAGCAAAATTCTGTATACATTTCCATCCCAAAATGTGAAGAAACACCAAGCATTCATAAAGATCAAAATTTTCTTTTGAGGCTATCTCGAGTGAAGCCTTCAAAATTGCCGAACTAATTATCAACACCTTCATCTAATTAATATCACTAAACTCTTGCAGACCTTCTGTCCTCCAAACACTTACAAAATGACTACAAATGTGTATAAATATAATTGTATTTACATATTTAGCTATTATTTACAAGTTGAGAATGTGTTGAAATAGCAACAAAACACAATACAAAAATATGCAAGTACAATGATTGGATGTTTGAACACAAAATTTTTTGTACCGAATGATTTTTAATGTCATGAGTTATGAAATGATGTTGCTGGAATTCAAAGATTTTCCATGGCAAGATGCCTCTATTAAACCCCCTTCTTCAGCTAAAAGGATGATATGCCACACAAAACCCCTTCAATACCATGACTGCATGGTGAACCTGAATAAATAAGACTAGTGTATTACAGCAATCATCTGTATGGAAACAAATCCCTTCATAGTGGGCGTTAACATACACTTACACAGAAGTTTTTCAAGTCCTGCTACTGGATAGTATTTTTCTGTTTGTAACTAGTATAGATGACCAGTCTGCACTTTGATGATGCCCAGTCTTGGTCTTACACTGTTCTATACAAATCTATCAGAGTAAAAGTTACAAGTACTTCGGGACTATTGCAGACTTCAAATACACATGTAAATCAATCAATCAATCTGATGAGTAAATGGGATAGCACATAAGATTCATGCCTGCAAAAAATAATGACACACAATGATAAATGAAAAATATGCAAACGATATGAAAGAAGCATTTTGATTAAGAGTTTGAGCAACAAATTTCAATTTGCATACATAGGTATAAGACACAAATGGAACTTTGTTGCTTAAACAAACCAAAGTTAAAAAAAAATCTGTGAAGCACATGTAAAATGTTGGATAACAATAACCACAGAAAATACTGCAAAATACAAACTACTTGGTAGTTAAAGTCATTGACATACCAGAAATACTAATTCCTTTTTCCAACTGTTGCTCATTCAGAAAATGCATGCAAATCAAATTCAAAAATAACTATTCTAACATTGATGGTGGAAGTTTTCTTGAAATGATTATGATTTCAATGGTTTAAATTAACTGAAATTAAACAAGAAACAATCTCTAAAATCATCTGTTTTCTGCTTAATAAAAACAACTGCACAAACTTGAAACCATTAAAACTGTATATCTAAAACAAACAACAACAGTACAACAGGAAACTGAACAATGAGCTTCAATCAGTTTCGACAGCAGCATTTGTATCTCAAACTACATTTCTGTCCTTCCCAGCCACATCTCTACCCAACCAACTTTAAAAGTGCAATATTAACTGTCCCTCAAACAATGAATACATGTTTCTCCTTGCAAACCTCAAGTGTATACATATGGCAAAATGAATGTCACTCAACTACTAAGCAGCTATTCTATTTTGAAGCGTTTTGCTGTAGTGCCATCTCCAGCAGCAAAATTATTTGAGACGGGCATTACAACAATTGTTTTTGCACCACCCATTGCCCCAGTTGTGGTTGCAGTTTTCACAGCAAGAGTTCCTGTATTATTTGATGACACCATACCAACCGCACCGTTGTGATTTGCTGTAGCTGCAGTGCTTGTTGTTAGAACCATCAGAGTTGTTGCCCCTGATGATGCACCAATATTTTCTGCTGTTGTTCTGTTTATAAGGGAGGTTGCAGTACCTGGAGTTTTGTTTATCGGTGCCTGGATGAGTGTTGGGGGTTTGCTGACTATGTTGCTGGATGTTTTGTTCATAACTGCTGCTGTGGATTTTTCTGTCTCTGCCTCGGAGAAGCTCATGGCTACAGCACTGCTGATATCCACAAACTGTAGGAGAAAAGGTTTATATTAAGAGACAAGCAACATGGTCTGTTCATTTCATGAGTCCTCTCATCATGTAAAGAACTCACAGCTTTCAACTTAAACATAGCTGGGAAACACAGAGTCATACCTAAAAGAAAACAAGGTCCGACTCAAAGATTGTTAACAGAAACCTGCTAACCACTCACCACTGTGCATTGGAATATAAGCCATTTAGCAACAATCTATGACATCCAAAGCAAATGCTATTTAGCAAACAAATTAGACTTTTCTCCAAGAAAATCAAGTAACCACTATGTAATGTGAAGACCAAAATTATAATTTGACCAAGAACACTTAATAAATGCAGGTATCAGTTTAATACTACTATAATATTGAAGAAATGCACTTTTACAATATAAGGCAAGAAAGACTTCACAGTTCAGCCAAACAGGCATCAACATGTTATGACATGGTCTTACCTCTCCCATAACAGCAATGGGTGTTTCTCCTGTTGCTGAAGCAACTTTGTGTTCAACAAGATAAAACATGTACTCATCATACAACAATCTAATGAGGTGAAATGAACCAAAACTTGCAGCACTACGTAGTGTTAGATCTCGAATGACCATTGAGCTGAAATAATACAGGAACACATGTCAGTCACTGTAACAAGAGCTTTATGGTTACCCCGCCAGTTACGGGGGGGGGGTTTTTTTTTTTTTTTTTTTTTGTGAGAAGAAATATTTAGTTTTTTTTGGGGGGGGGGAGGGGGGGGGGGGGGGTTTTTTTTTTTTTTTTTTGGGGGGGGGGAAAATTTAAAAGCCGTATATTATGGCCATGCTGAGTACAGTTTTCAAGTAAGTGGAAAAAGAATAAGGCAATGAAGAGAAGGTTTACAAAATATATAAGTTCATTATCGTATAGGTATGATATTTTTCTAGGCAAGGTAGAGTATTTTCTTGCACACGCACTTCCTACCAATGTCTCTGTCATTATTAAGTTTGAAGAAAATCCCTCAAGTACTTTTTTTTGAGTTTGCTCAGGAATTTTTTTCAAGTAAACCTGATAAAGGGGAATAACTCAAAAGTAGGCAAGGTAGAGTTATTGTTCTTACACACTGCACTTCCTACCAAGTGCTATGTCAGTGTATTAAGTTTGAGTACATCCTTCAAGTACTTTTGGAGTTATGCTTCGGACAAGTAAATATGATAAAGGGAATAACCTAAAAGTAGGCAAGGTAGAGTTAGTTCTGCACCGCACCCACCAAGTGCTCTGTCAGGTTTAAGTTTGAAGAATATCCCTCAAGTACTTTTGGAGTTATGCTTCGGACAAAGTAAACTGATAAAGGGGAATAACTCTAAAAGTAGGCAAGGTAAAGTTATTGTTCTTGCACACAGCACTTCCTCCCAAGGCCTGTCAGTGTATTAAGTTTGAAGTAAACCCTCAAGTACTTTTGGAGTTATGCTCTGGACAAAACTTTTAAAGTAAATCTGATAAAGGGGAATAACTCTTAAAGTAGGCAAGGTAGAGTTTTGTTCTTGCACACTGCACTTCCTACCAGGGGGGGGGGGGGGATGGGGGGGGGGGGGGGGTGTTTTTGGTTTGGGGGAACCCTCAAGTACTTTTGGAGTTATGCTCTGTGACAAAACTTTTAAAGTAAATCTCATAAAGGGGAATAACTTTAAAGTTGGTAAGGTAGAGTTTTTTTTCTTACACTGACTACCTACCATATATGTCAGTGTATAAGATGTCCCTCAAGTAGTTTTGGAGTTAGCTGACATAAAGCTTTTCAAGTGAATCTGATAAAAGGGAAAAACCGGAGTAGGCAAGGTGAGTTTTGTTCTTACACACTGCACTTCCTCCAAAGTGCTCTGTCAGGTTGAAGTTTGAAGAAAATCGCTCAATTTGGAGTTTGCTCCGGACAAAATTGGGGACGGGGGGAGGGCCGACGACGGACGAAGACCATTTCTAATATCCCCTTCGCCTTCGGCGGGGGGATAAACAAGGGTTTTAAAGAGCATATTTATTCTACTGATAACCATATGCAAAAGATGTTCAAAGTGACACTGACATAAGCTTCAACTGATGTAAAGACACACCGGAGTTTGACCAAGTTACTAAAATCTTAAATCAATCTTCTAATGTAGTACATTTAAAGTGAAATGCAATCTTTCTAATTCTTAAATATACCAAGATACCCTAATACATTAAAATACATCTGAATAAGCAGTTATAATTTGATTTTAAAATCCTTCCCAACTCTCGACTGATCAGCTGACTTTGATAAGTATGAACAAACTCGTGTTTTAGTTACAATGTCAGAGAACTACATGTATGGTCAGACCAACTGTATGCACAAACTCTGCTTACCTATAGAAAGACCATTTGAGGAGAAACTGTCTGGCTGCTTTAGGAAAATTTGGACTTCCCTCTTGCTGTTTTAAAACCTGATTGACAACACCTTCTAGCCAGATAGCCCACTGTTCTAAAGAGTTCTGAGCTTGGAGAGTCTTCTTGAAGTCCTGTTCAAGTTGCTGTACCATACTGTCTTCACACTGACATACCCAACTGGCTTGCTCCTATAACAACAAATACACCCTATGCTCATGTACATGTACATGTTGACATTTTTTTTAAAGTTTATGACAGAAAACGTTTTAGTCTGAAATTTGCAAGAAAATTCTACAAAAGTATTAGAACCAGTTTCTACAACACACTGCTTTTCAAAGCAAAACAGATTTTCAGTACAGTACTGTTTACATGTAGTTACAAGCTTGATAAGAAAACAAGCAAATTAAGTGAATTTAAATCCCCAACAAAAAGGGAGGCATATTACTGAAAAAAAATTTTTTGAAGTGTCTAGGTTAAACTAGCCTGAGACACTTAAAATGCTGCTGAAGTATGACGCCAGTGATACATCAAACAGTTAATTAGTTACAGCTCTCACTTGTAGTTTTTAAGAGCATGAATTGAAATTGTTGACAACAGACAGAATACAGCCCACTCGTACTTATACTTCACCAGTGCCTTTGGTTTGGATGAGCTAAAAACGCTCCACCCGCTTAAGGGGTCTAATTTCTTGCATACCAGATCTGGATATCTGTAGTTTTTACCCGTTCTGGAAAATCTCATCTTACACCCACCTCAATGTAATTTTACAGATAACAGTTCAGATTTACCTGCACATTGGCAAAGTCAACTCTGTTAAGGTCTGTCAACATCTGATTGATCTGTGAGGTATTCTGTAATACTGCCCTTGCAGCTTGAGCAAGATGATTGAGGGACGTGTATCTACGCAGCGTCTGAGCAAAGGCACTCACTGCTCCCAGCTGTCAATAAAAGAAAACTATATTAGGTGCTTAACCAATGAAATGTATAATTAGGTTTAGTTTCCTTAAATATAATAGTATTAATATGTTATCATTTGTGCACTTTCTTCACACTAGTTCATTTTCTATGTCAGCCTTTCTATGTTAGACTGTCTTGTAACTGGTGTACAAACTGCTAACATAGAAACTTGCTGTTTTCCCCTAACAATGTTAAAGTGTTCTTCTGTTATTTTTTAAAGATTTTATTTTTGTTTGGTTTTGTTGTCACATCACAGCACTATTATAAAGAAGCAATGTTTATACTCAACACAATTCTGACCACTACATAAATGAGTGATTTTCAATTAATATTTCGTTCCATCTTCTTCTTTAAGATGCTGAACCTACCTTTGTTTTCATCATTTCATCAGGCACATTGATCATGGCTCCTTTAAGCCAGTTTTCCAGACTTTTGGCAAAGTTTCTGATGGCTTGAGTCAATGAACCTACATAAAAGAGCAAGTTATTATTCTTATAATGCAGCTTGTTTTATATTTGCAATACTAAACAGTAGGTTTCAACATGTCTAGTCAAGTTAAATACACGGCAACTGTAACAATTACCTCTGCCTCGTTGTGCAAGGAATTTCTCAGTATTTCAATTCAATGTTAATCTAAATGTCTGGTGTCCAGTAAGATAAGTACTATGGGTTTGATAGACTGTCAACATGTATGTCTACTAACTAAATATTTATAGACATCCAAAAAAAAAAAATTTAAACAGATACAAAAACTAAAATAAAACAGCAACAATTTAAATGCAAGTCAATACTCACTTGGAATAGGTCTAAGTACATCAGGTATAAGAACTTCAACAAGAGCTTGGTAAAACATATAATCTGATTTGCGGACATAGCTCATCACTGGCTCATATCTACACATCAAATATAATTGATCCCTGGGTAATCTTCTCTCATAGTCATTATCAGGACTGAAAAATGAAAAGTCAAATTATGAAGCTGTGAAAAAAAGAACATTCTATACAAGCAAAGTCCAAATCAATGAAAGCAGATAGAAAAGACAATTTCATTCCAATAAATTTTCTTTGTTGTTCAAATTTAATCTGCTGCTATCTTGCCTATATTTATAATCATCAAGTATAAACATAGCTTCACAAGACAAAACTACTTTTTTGTGATTTTCCAGCATCTTACAGCCATCAGTAGGCTCAAGGAAATCACTGCCCTCCACAGGAAACTGCTCATTTCCCTAGTTAGTAGCCATACGCCAGCAACCAAAAGAAACAATCTCTCTTACTTGTTACACAGTTCTCTGTACCATGTGTTAAAGCCTCAGACTGACAGTAATGCTGTTGATGCTTACCTATGGTCTAATGACTGGTTTCTCCAGAATCCCTGCCAAAGTGCTTCTATCAATGAAAACTGAAGATTTACTACCACATCTACAATAGCCTGAAATGAAAATGTTGCCCAGTTAAGTCACAGTATAGGCCTGGATAAGAAGGGTCTAACCATGTGATAAATATCTACAACAACTCAAACCCTTCATCCCTCAAATTACTAGTATTTGGAAAAACAGTCCGCTTGAATGATCTTTTTACAAAAAATTGTTTTTCTTTTTTTGCATTGGTATGAATTTGCTTTCCTGCTATTATTACAATTATGACCAAAGTGGCATTCTTCTCGTATTGTTTTCATGTTTTTATCTGACATAAATGATTTCATTCATTTGAAATATAAAATTCTGTTTGTTACCTTCAAATAGATTACTTGAAAAGTAATACTTTGCTATCATTACTTACCTCTGCATGTTCTCTGTACATTTTTTGAAAGATGAGTACATGATCCAATGTGATTCCCTCTGGTAGTGGTTGAGAAGATATGTCTATCTCACCAAAGTTAGGTATAGCCCCTGATGCATCACCAAGGAACTGTTGGTGCTGTTGTTGCTGTGTTGTGGGTCCTTCATGCTGGGGCTGACTTTCCGACCCTCCATAACCACCATCTCCACCCTCAGATTTTGGGCGAAATCTAAAATAAGTGCATAGAATTGGACACTAAACTTGCTGAAGGATTTAAGGTCTTTTTATTTTATCTCAGGAGATTTTAATTTTTAAGTAATGTGTTGCCACTCTGAATTATACCACTTTGTAGAATCTGTCTTATTCTGTGACAAAGGCATGTTTAAAGTCTATTTAGCTTTTGTATTAAAGTTACTTTACATTAAAGTTCCTGCAATAAGACCACCCTATGTACCAGTAAAAAGAGGTGGTATTAGTTATTTCTGAATTTGTCTTAATATCAAGTCCTATTTACTATAAAATTGACACTTGTTTCTAAAATATTTGGTCTTAATACTCAGGGCAGTCACTATATCCGGTGGTTTTAATGCCAGAGCTTTACTGTATATATAGTATCTGAGTTTAAGCTCTTTATTGCACTACCTAAGGGCTTCTTTTAAATAATCTCAACTAAAAACCACAAAATCATGACTTAATCTTCTCTTATGTATATATAAGAAAATCTACTTCAATCTGATGTCCATGAATATGTTCAGCTAATGTTAACTGATTTACACTTACTTTTTGCCCTGATAAAGGGGTTGTTGTCTCATGGCCATAGTCTGGTCATCTGTAAACTGGTTCAAGGGAGAGTTTGCCTTGATTCTTATACCATAATAATGGTACTTTGAATTTCCTCTGAAGAGAGATATTATGAAATTATATATTATCAAGTTTTGAAACACATAATGAACTAAATAAATACTTAACTGTTTCAGTCTTTTCATGGGTAAACATTATGCAACTTTATGTTCCAATTTAAAGCAAACAATACTGGTTCTTTTTAAATATCATACAATTTATTAAGCCAGTATTATCTACATTGTACGAAAAGCTGAAGTTTGTATTCACCAAATAAATGTTTTTTTGACCATGGACTTTGAACAAGGTTTATAAAACATACAATGGCCATCTTTCATATGCAACTTGCAGCCTTCATTATATTGAAATTAATTCATTTTGCCAAATATCTATTTCTAGTTTAGCAAATAAATACGGTAGGTAAAATATCAAACAACTTGTGATAACAATGCGGTTATCTATTTTAAAGCCATATGGAATTTAATCTTCTATTTTCTGGAGACAATGAAATACAGGATAATTATATGATATCATTATTAGAAGTAAACAGCAAAACTGAAAGTGAGATGATCATCAGACAGCAGGAATCAATATCTATTAAACCCAGGTATAAATGGAATAAGAATGCCACACTTCTCACATGACAATCATGAGAAAGTAAAAGAGACGATCTTCCAGAGACTATTCCCATAACAAACCTCTCTTAAATCATTCTAACAACTGTAGAATGAGAAAATTTCCATAACATTTCAATACTGATGCTGCGCATAAAAACTGCCCTTTCTGCTAGAGTCATAATCAGACAATAATATGAAACTTGACCAGTACTTGCACAATTGAAGGCATTTGTTCCCCATTTTCAAAACAAAGTTTTGCAAAAACCCAAAATATTAACAGGACAGTACAACTGATTAACTTCTAAGTTTTACCAGACCACTACTTTTAACAGACTGTCTGAACCTAGAGTGATCACGTTTGGTGTTGATCCAATAACAAGAGGGCCAGGTGAGCTAAAGACTGCAGATCCAAATGCACACAACAGTACAACTATTTGCTTATTCCTCAGCGCATATAAGATTGGCATTGCAATTACCTTGTGCCTAGCCTTCTGGTTCGCAGTCCAAGAAAAACTGAGCGAATGAGTTTTCCAAACGATGCAGGATTCATTGGATCTAGATTCTGTTCCTGACAATGTCTCAGGTAATGATTATATAAGGTACTTCTGGGAAGACTCACACCATCAGCTGTCTCATAGTTATCAATCAACCATTGAACCTGGAGTAAATAAACACATTATACAAATCTTTCTTTCCTTCATTTTCTCTATATTCTTCAAGTCATTAAATGTTCTACTCTGAACTATGAAAACTTGTACACATTTACAAATATTATTGCTATCAAAGGAAAATGTACAAATAAATTAAGTGTCTAAACCAAATTACTCTATACCTGAAATTGAAGATTTTTTAAACACATTAAGAGCAAGCAAGTATGCCTTTTAAAGATTTTACAATGTACTTAATGTTCTTTAACTAGAACAGAAACCAAATGAAGCATTCCTTATTCTAAAAGAAGATGAAAATCCCTCATGCATATTTGTCAAAGACATCAAAGACAAACAAATCCATTCCAATATTCTTCTTATCTGATAGCAATTAAATCAAAAACAATCAGGGGAATATGGTTTGATATGATATTACTTTGAACATAAGAACTGAAAAGGAAACTATTAGTATATAATGAAAATGAATATAAATTCAAGACAAAAACTTCAAAATAAATCTTTTGCAAAATTCATACTAAACATAATTATGGAAAATCAATGAGGAGCAATCTGTTGTAAATGAAATACAGCCTACATGGAAAACTAAAAGACATTTAAACGGCACATGCCTTATAACACTTTTTGTTTTGAAATGTGTCAGAACTAAAACTGAATCATTCTCTGGAATAATACAAACAACAATAATAACATATATTGTTTCATATTTTACTAAAATCTAAATTTAAAGGCACATGAAAAAAATCATCTTTTTTTTACCTATATTTTTTGCAAGGTCACTGATAAGTCACAGTAATGTTAAATTATTATCAATGCTTTACACTGCAGAAAATATCCTCAGCTGTAAAGCAAAGAACAAGATTTGTGAAACTTCAAATAATGCTGTTCTTTTTCCAGCAGAGTGAACGATAACAGTTGATAACATTATTCTTTAGTTATAATTCTTTATTTTAATGCCAGTGAATTTTTATTAGTAACATGTCAAAATATATATCATGTGCCTTTAGCAGATGTCACATGACCCAATCACCAATTACACAATTTGCATGCCTTCATGCCATCCTACAAGCAATATATAGACCATCCCTTTGTCCAGTCATGCAGCCTATGAGCAGGGCAACAATACATTGTACATCCACCTAGACCAACAGGCTGAGAAGAATAGTTATTCTTGACATATATTTTATGACATTCTAAAACTCTTGCTTACATTTCTTTCGTTTTTCATCTCATCTTTTAATGATCTCTAAATGTCATCATCTTGTACATTCATACTTAAGTAACCAAATTTCTGTTCTCATTAACTACACACTGGGTGCTGAAATGTTGTTTCACAATGTTGAAATACACTTACTGTTGAAATTAATCAGATGTAAATTTCCCAATCAAACCCTCCTATGAAAGATCTTCTTTGTCAACTAGGTGGCAAAAGCTGTCAAAAGCGTTTATAATTTTTCTTATAATAAAAACTGTGATTTAATTTCACACTTGGTGTCGTGTTTTCAACACTGAGCCTCCCAACCTGTTGGGTCTAGTTTGATAGTAAATAAGAATCATTATGAATTACCCCACTCTTGAGAGATGGAACATCAAGGTTTACAGAGCTACCTTTACCCTCGAAACTGCTGGCATATCGTGCCAGAGCTGACTGCTGCAAATGGGAGAAAAAAATGCAGAAACATACATCAATATCTGACCAATCAGAGACATGTTCAGACAGCCACTTTACATCAAAGATATATATATATAAATACACAATGTATACAGAACACAATGTATACACTTAGTTACAAAACAAAACGATTGAAGACAAGTTACAACAAGAATGTGAAATCTGCATGCAAAAGACAAGCTGAAAAAAGTAAACTATTCAATCTGACGATGGTCTTGAATTTCAGAAAAACATGCCTTTTAATTGAAATAAAACCAAACTAGGATTTTTATACATCTTGTTAAATTTGATTTCACTATACTTTATGGAAAATCTTGTCATTTTGGTATATGGTTAATGAATACTTTCATTACTAAAGTGGTAAAGGCTTAGCTCTGTAAACTTGCTGAAACAACTTCTGAAGCCCTCCTGCTTAACAAAAACATACATTGTGACTTTTGAAGTTTTACTTTCTGGTAAAGACATATCAACCAGTATTCTTACTGCAATAGGCAACAAATACTTCATATTTAACAGCTGCATTGTAATTCAAAATGTTTAACAAAATGTTACCAATTTAGGTAAGACTTTTAATATGTACATACAGATCAGGATTAATACTGGTTGCAAAGCCTGAAGTAAGTTCTTGCATAGCAGGGCTCAATCTTAAGCTATGAGTCTTCATCAATCAACAACTGAGCTGTTTTAGAAGACAACATGTTCTGTGCTTTCATGTACATACTGGAGTAAACAACAGTACTGTCCATGCATAGCTAATATGTCATTGAAAAATCATCAAGCTGTTGATTGATTTAGAGTCTCTGTGAAAATCAGAGCTACCACAATGAATGGAAAATTTCCAAGTATATAGTATGTATGAAAGTAAAGAAATTTAAAGACAAGATCTCCCATTGATGCCTTATCAAACATAGGATACCTTATCTGATGTTGGGTTAAAATATACTAGAGTACAAACTCACGACACTGACTACATCATATTCTGTTACTTCTTAAAACAATGCATTCTAAATATTTCAACAGCAAGTGTTTGAATTTTAAACCATACTTAAACAGGGTTGCTATGAGAGAAAAAAGTAACAAAAACAACATTCAAACTAAAGGGGGAATTCTAAAGCACCAATGGGGTGATCTCAAATGATGTCCTTTACATGAAGGGTGAACTATATGTATCTTTGTCGTATATTTGTAAAGGCAAGTGGCATGCACCCTATTGTTACAACAATTACACTGACCACATGCTTATGACACAAATTTGTATTACTACAGTATCATATCCAACAAAATATTTAACCTTTCGTAATTTACTATTTTAGGACACTAAGCTTTATCTTTAACAGCAAACTTCCAAACAGATAAAAGCCACAAGTTTTCAGGTAGTAAATTTCTTCATCAAACATTAAATTACAATGAGGCTAGCATTTGTAACATTTATATAATAAAGACTGAGGGAGATGGTAAGACAGACATGCAGTTGTAGTTTATCCAACATGGGCATTAGTCCAAAGTGTAAGCCACAATGAACTGACTTAATTTCAACAATAAAATGCTTTGTATTTAACAGCTGTAATAGGCTAAAAAGTGCACTATATAAGGTTCAGTACTTACTTCTTGACTGCGATTGTACAACTCGTCCTACAAAGATATAATGATTTAAACCTAGCAATTGGGCATAAAAAATATAAACCCAAATACAGAAGTAATAGTAACAATGAACTATACATGTACACACTTCATTGTCTTTTCTTTTTCACCAGACAAGGTATCCTGTGTTAGTTATAAACCAGTCATTGAAAAACCATGATAATGATAATGATGGTGATGATGACAATGATAACTGTATGAGACAGTTAGAGGAAGCTAGTTATCTCTCAGTATCTACCCAGAATTCCCTTTTCTTTGCTGCATCAATTTCAAATATCTAAATGTTCTTTTAGTGAAAAAACAACATCGCAATATTGAAGTTTAACCCACTATTTATCCAGAAAACTACTTGTTCCCCCATACACTATGAAACATATTCCCCCCCCTAATTTTACTGCATGAAAGCAGCATTTTTAGACACTGACAGAGATGCAGATTGAATTAAGAAGAGGAAAATGTGGCATGATTTGATTATGTTTCTATCTACAACTGAACAGATGAATTTTGATGAAGAACTGAATAGCAAAAAGGAGAACAACCAGAACAGTTGATCAACTGGTATTCAAGGATCATGAACTACAAATCAACAAGAGTAAATTATAAATTAACACACTTGAGAAAGTAGGGCCAATGTAAAATCAGAACAAAGTAAGGCAAAGAGATCGATTCAAAGAGCACTGTCAGCCAGTGTCTTTTCTAACTTCCATTCTGTTTTAGATGAACAGTGTTATATTTACATTGAAACACAGTTTAAATTTCCTTCACCGCTGTTCACTTCAAAATCAACACACTGCTTTCAGAAATACTGCAATGTATGGAAGACAATTGTGGCCTGTTCTGGCAAAACTTTGCAACTATAATACAGTAAAGTGTCAGGATGAGAAAAGGAACTTCACACTATGTGCTGCTAGTTAATTATACACTTTTAAATCAACCACTGTAAAACCAGGTCTTGTGAGAGAGGATTTATATTTCCCTTTTCTTTAACTGTGCTAGGCATTTGGCACTTGAACATGAAATGCTGACAAATTTTACAAGTAGATACAAATACTAAGATGCTATAAAGTTGATGTAGGAAAGTTACTGCTCTCATTAATGCAACAGACAAACAAAACAGCATCAGTCACTGATACAAAGGCTTATCAAGGATTTTATGTGACACTTCCTTATATGATTCATAAATGTAACAAAAACATTGTCTCACAAGGAACTGCTTTTACAGTGAACAGATCTAAAGTCAGTAGATAAAAGCAAACAAAATACCGTGGCTGGTGAAGCTCTGGTTGTATGTGTTAATGGTGTTCCTTCCCCATCCATTGTACCACCTTGAATAAGGTATGTGTTACCACCCTGCTGGGTAAGTATGTGACCCTGCATGGTCTGTATTGTAGCTCCCATGTTGGGTAGTCCTTGTGTCACCTGCAAATTTTATAAATTTAGTTACATTAATAATCTTAAGCAAAGTATGTAGGAATAATCAGTTTTCTAAACATGGCTTTTTATTCACAATTTGATACCCGTTTCTAAGCAATTTTTTGTACAACTAACTTGTTTTTAAAACCAATAATGACCAATAATGACAATTCCCAATCATGAAAACATGATTGACCTTACTAAGATGAAGATGTCTCCTTATGGCTTTAAAAATTGTCAAACTATATATATACACAAGTTGAGAACTGTTCTGTACTGTTAATGTACATTGTGAATGATGAATTGTTTTAACCAACCTGTCCACTACTAGTCTGATAATATGTTCCAGAGGATGTGTTGTACACAGTTGTCTGTCCGTAGTCACCTCCATACTGTTGTCTGAAATAATAATATATTAGTGATTATTTCATATAACATATTTCAGAAATTAAGTCTCAAGGCACAGCATGCCCACTCATTTTTTAAATTAAGGGTACATGTACCCCCTGCCTTTGCAAATTAGGGGTACACTGCAAAACTTGGGGGTACACTACATGGCAGATCTGATTTTTTTCTATTCAACTGTTTTTTAGTTTGTTTTTCACTCTTTTGGGTTGTTTGGGACTGAACCTTTCCAGATACTGACTCCTCGGCTGTAATTTGACAGAATCATCATAAACATCATGAACTAGTGATTTATTATTTAACATCGGAGTTTTCAGCAAAATTCATGGAATTCCCGTTTTCATGAACAGATTACGATTCGTCCGAAATAACATACACTCAACTGACGACTGGTAAAAATCGCTGATCGATAATAAATGCCCGACTAACAGATATATGAAATTCGTATCAAAAATGCAGTCCATTATCGAAGAAAATAATATTAACTAACATTTTGCTGGATTTATAAAATCTAATATACTATTCTGCATTTTGCTTTTTTTGCACACGGTGCACATGACGTCACACTAATACACTTACCAAACCCCTTTATGCGGCTGACAATTACGCCGAGAAGTCGGTGATGGAAACAAAATTATCTCCGGACCTGCATTTTAAACCTTACCAAACATTCGGCAAGTGCGCGATGAAATAAACAGCGATTTGGCAGTTGAACATAGGAGTTCAAAATCTCTGCGTGCATGTACCCCCAACAAGTGAATTTTGTGCGTGCATTTGATATTTTGTACGTGATTCACGTACTGCAGTGCGTGAATGGGCATGCTGAGGCAAAGTCTAATGCAGGCTGTTCTCAAGGTAGAACTGTGCAAACCATACTACTTACACATTCCCTAGACAAATAGACAGCTTCTATCCGTTAAAAATCAGGATATGACCAATACATCAAAAGCTCAAAAGTATAATGACAGCTAAAAACACAGTACACAATTACAGAAAATATATGAAACTTATTTCTGAGCAGAACATCAACACTGAGACAAATTAAGTTTGGTGTCCCTGAAAATACCTGCAGATAATTATAGGCAAAAAGTGTGCCTTTCGAACATTCAACTACACACATCATGTCCACACTGCATCCACATTGTTCTCTCTCAGGCAGTCAGACCACACGCACAAACACACACACACACACAGAGGCACACATCAAACAACACTAATTAAGTAACAACACAGAAAACAAAGGTCTTTGATAAAACATCAATTAATCACAATATGTAGTCAGTCAGGTAGTGAATATGCCCCAACAAGTGCATGGTCTACTCTAGATATCACTTAAGTATGGATTTAGGATACAGCTGAATGTGTAACTTTTTGCCCACCTAAAAGTGACCTATAAACATGCCTGCACATTTCAGCTCGACATTTCCGGTGATTTTACCCATGCCAAAAAAATCAGTCTGGCGCCCACTGTGATAACCGACTCTTACAACTTGTGACTTAACATTATAAACATTGTGATATCACTTTCCCAAACACAATATATGAACATTGTTTGTTTTTCTGTAATTTATATCAATTTGATAAGTTTGCAGTTAGAAATAGAAGTCTACTTTAAAGTGCAAGATGGTATGCCAGGAAAGTTTCTTCAAAGTCAATAGAGTGCATCTGCATTGTGTAATTAAATCTGTGTCATAAGAATCACATTGTTCAGGCATTAAATTTCCGTGCAATTATTAGGCAGACAAAATTCAAGTTACCAAAACAATACTTTCTATTTTGATCATGTTTTAAATGTCAATGTTTTTAAAATGATATTCAAGTTTTAACGACTTAGCTCCTAATGTAAAATACTTGGTCTGCGGTCATTAACAAGTCTATGTGAAAATCAACAGAAAATCAACTAGGAAACAATGTCCCTTAAGAAATTGTGTTCCAGTAGTATTCAATCTTACAGCTAAATTACAAGGAGGATTTACATCAAAGTTTATGATCAATACATTGTGCCATCAGGATTGCAACAGCCTTTTACAGTTACAGCCCAACTCATGTAAGATTAAGATGTGTCAAAGAACTGTGCCTGATTTTTTTTATTGTACATACAAGTGTCACTACTGCCATGACTGCTGTGCTTAAAACTCTCAACAAAAATTTCCGTTGGTTTCATACCTATCAAATCATGTGAATTCAAAGACCATTAAATAAGATATGAAATTATCAAACATCCTGATACATATACCATGCAATACCAGTTCCAAACGTGAAAGATGGCAGAATAAACAAGATGGCCAACATCGCCCTGTTTCGCTCACATAACTTTTCCTTTAATTTGACTGCATTACCAAGTTTCTGAACCAAGGTGACTCAAATTCAAACTTGACCCAGAAATCATTAGGACAAACTTCTGACCAATATTCATAACGATTGGATTTTTTATGTGGCCTCTAGAGTGCTTACAAGGAATTTCTTTGGTTTGATAGTGTGACCTAGTTTTTGATACCAGGTGTCTCAGATTCAAAATCGACCTAGAAATCATTGAGACATCTATTCTGACTAATTTTCATCAAGATTTGGTTTCTAGAGTGTTAACAAGGTTTCTCTTTGATTTGAACTGATGACCATGGTTTTTTTTTATTCCATGTGACACAGATACAAATGTGACCTAGAAATTATTCAGACATAGTTTTACATTCTGACCAGTTTTCAAGAAGATTTGGTATTAAATGTAGCAAGTAGTGTTAATAAGGTTTTCCTTTGATTTGACCTGGTGATCAAGTTTTGACTCCAGGTGACCCATATTCAAACCTGTTCTAGAAATCATCAAAACAGAGTGACCAATTTTCTTGAAATTTGAGAAATTAATATGACCTCTACGAGTGTTAACAAAGCTTTTCTTTGTTTTAATCATATGTTGTAGTTTTGACCCCATGCGAGCCTTTTTTGAACTTGACCCAGCAATATTCAGGTTATTATCATATTCAGACCTAGTTTTGGTCCTGTGTTACATGGTTTCAAAGTTGACTTTCATACTGATTAACATTTTGATCAAGTTTCATGTAGATCAGTTCGAAAATGTGGCCTCTAGAGTGCTCACGTATTTCTATAACTTGATCTAGTGATCAATTTTTTTACCCTAGATTGAAACAAAATTTCATTAAGATTGCAATGAAATTGTGATCACTAGAGTGCTTTCAAGAAATTGTTGAAGGGTAGGCTCCAGACAATCCTTGATCACAATAGCTCATCCTTGAGCAGGTGAACTACAACAACTCATCAATTACAGCACAATACAAAACACAACAAAAATCACAACAAGAAATTACCCTTCATTATTCCAGCGAACCCTGTCAAATCAACAGAAAATGCCTCAACTAAAACATGCTTTCAAAGGAAATAAAACAAAAACAAATTTCTGTTTCTTGAAATCAAAATCATAATTATGTGCTGAACAAAATATAATACTATCCTATTTCACACAAAAACAGGAGAAACAAATTAACATTGGAACAGAAAAGAACTTTAAATAATCATATCATTAATACTTAAGAAAATGTCAATAAACAATTACTATACAAAGAATGTTAACAAACACTTCAAATTAATTATAATACTTCCTCTATTGTTCTATAATACTACTAAGTACAGTTCAGTTTTTTACTTGTAACTATTTTAATGAACATATTTTTTTGAAAGCAGTTAGCTCCCTTTTCTCTGTCAAGCAACCAATTCATCTATTCCACTATAAAAGAACGGTAAGAAAAGAACAAAGGTTATCTTAATTATTTTCATAGAAACCCGAGTGACTTGTTCAATTACAGCTCGAGTTGAAACATTCAAATTTTCAGACTTTTTAAGTGTGGTTTTGGCAAAAATGCCAAGAAGCTGTGTCTAACTAAAATTTACGCCATAAGACTCCTTTTTTAAGTAAAGGAGTTCTTCACTACTCTAAAACTGATGTCTGTTCATCAACTTAGAAAAATCACAGATTAAAATTCCTGAGCCATTGTCTGAACTGGTCTCCTGTGAAATTAACTTAGTGAACTAAAGACAATTAAGGATTTTACTTTTACATTCCTTCAGACATATCCATTCATGCAATTACTTTAACATGAACTGGACCTAACTAAAGACAGAGCTTTTAACATGCCATGCAAACAATATAGACAATAACAACACGAGATTTTTTTCCTGGTTGATATTGAGAACTTAACCCTTACCCTGCTATATTTTTAAAATGGACTTCATATTTAAATTTGGACAGTGCCATTAAGGGGTATGTAGTGAAAAATAATTGAGTAAATAGTGAACAGTGCAGATCAAGATCAGATTGCAGAGCCATACAGGCTGATCATGATTTGCAGTGGTTGCAAAGGTGCAAACATAAGAAGATCCAAGTTAAGTAAGAAACTTTGAAGCCCCTGCAAGGTGTCATAATGACATATCAGTCCTTTTAACTTTCAGTTGCAACAAAGAAAAGTCAATTTACAGGTAGCAAGAACATCTGTGCAAAATCAATTCATCATAGACCAGCAATTTACAGACAGACCACAACACCAACTTCTTGACTGACTTGGACAATTAACCATACATCAATGTGATGTTCACACAATTCTCAAACCAACATGTACACAAACACATCAGGTTAGGACATATAACAAACAAGCAACATAAACATGACAATTTCAAACACTGTTCGTGTAAGTAATCAGATCCAGCTGATTCCGAGTGCCTGCTTACTTAAGATGAAAATTTTACATTTTGTT
This sequence comes from Saxidomus purpurata, assembly GCA_022818135.1. Classification (NCBI taxonomy): domain Eukaryota; kingdom Metazoa; phylum Mollusca; class Bivalvia; order Venerida; family Veneridae; genus Saxidomus; species Saxidomus purpurata. Next base: position 53,144,387 of record JAFMSR010000005.1, on the reverse strand, counting down.
TAAATTCTGGAAAGGGCATGTCTTTTCAGCCAAAGACTGTCCTAACTTTACTGCAGAACACATGCCACAAAGCAACACTTGAAACTAACAGAAAGCACTGGCAATCAAGTATCAAACACACTTCATCCCATAAGGCGTTCGGCACAAACACTTCTTGTTTTATAATCAAGGTGCCAATGTTGTAATTTTGTCAAGATTAAATTTGTTCGAACCTTGCGTTGCTCGTTATTATTGATATAGGAAGTAAGTGCAGCACCTGAATCAACTGTATCTGTATGGACAATCATATTCTAATGATTTGTATCAAAAACTACTTGTTACATGTCATCAACATGTACCAGCATTACATTAAAGAAAAGAAATCAATCTTAATAAATGTGTAGCTTACAAACAGTCAAATAGGTTCTTGGACTCGATATTTCATCTAGACTTAAGTAAAACATAGTGTAGCAAAGCATGTGCAAAACTGCCAGTGGTGGGATTTCTAGGGATATCATCTGTAAAGTTTATTGAACGTAAAATAAGCTGCATATTTCCCTTTAAAAAAACTTAAGTCAGCTTCCAATATAGTGTTAATCTCATGTTTCTCACAAAAGCCTTCCCTTTACAATATCAAATAACGGTAAACCGTAGACAGAAGACACAGATTTCAAAGTCAATCCTACTTGTATAGAGATACTTTTCACTTCTAATAATGTTTCAAAACTGACAATATACTAGTAAATGCTTTCAGGCATACTACTGCCTTTGTGCCCTTTTCCTAAGATCTGCCTTTTTATCTCGTAATATATCAGATATTTCATTCTTAAACTTGGAAAAGGAATTTCCTTATTAGCAACAACAAATTTGCAGATTTATAATGCAAACAAAACATCATTGTCATTAGTAAACAACTGTACAATACAACATAAACAGGACTCGAAATTCTCTAGTCCGAAATTCATGAAAGTCACCCCCCCCCCAACCTTTTCAATTCAGCTTTACTGAATTCGGACCAGCATATCTATTGACTGGTCATATCCACATCACCCTCAATAAATTAAATGATTCAACACAGTTTCAAACAGAATGATCTATCAAAGTAAAACATCCCTTAGTTTGTACTTATTACAAGAATGTAAATGTGACTGCTTTAAGTTTAACACCCATCTTTTCTGAAGATTCAACATGCATGCATGCTCTGCTACACTTTTCTACATATGATTGAACGTGCTTCTGTGTTAGTGAGGTTTGATGTAAAAACACATCGTCATTAATGACCAGACCAAACAGGTAAGTGCATTTGACGGGGGTGGGGCACAGGTAGAGAAGCCATGCTTAGACTGACAGCACCACAATGTCAAACTGAGCACCATCACGTCTAAAACATGTTAGTTCATACATTTGACCGTTTGTAGATGCGTAGATACTTGGATCATTGCCTTCTACATACTGAACATGTGCTGGATAGAGTGCCTGGCCTCCTTGGTTGATGGCTATATTCTCCTGGTTGCTCTGGTTCTGCTCTGTCAGGGCCTCAGCTACAGATGCTGAAAACAATGTGAATGGATTTAAAAGAAAAACTCTCTCAGATAACATGTTTTAAAACAGTAAATCAGAGCAAAGTAAGAATTAGTTAGACTTGTTATTTCTTAAGAGAGACATAAATTTCCTGACTGTAATAAAAATATCTCCATGATATGAAATACTAGACATTTTTTCCTTAGATATAGACTGTTAATTTCCTGGACCTATGAGGAAAGTTTGTCAGACATGCACATCCAACATGAAGTAATTGACTTCTTATTTATGAGCAGAATATCTGACTTCAAGCAGTATCTCAAAGACCCATCTTTCTTATCATTCCATAAGACATGTATATATATGGATCAAATTAGTAGAATGACTTACTTGTAACAATGAACTGCTGCTGGCCAGTGTGAGCCTGGGCAGGCTGTATAATTGTTGCTGTCTTTTGGCCCTGACTAGACTGGGATGAAACTGGTGACTTGGAATTCTAAACAGAAATATTAGAAGACGAATTATATTTCGGGAAGTTATCAAGTTTAACTGTAAACTACTGTGTTAAGAGAGTTTAAACATTGAAATACAAAAATGGCAATGCCCATACTTTTTCAATCACTTTTATTTTACTGCGTTTTGTATATGCGTATTTTATTACTTTGTTTGCTTGAAGTATATGAAACTTGGCAAACAGCAAATATTCAAGAATTTCTCCATTTTCAGAATGGACTTAATTTGTCTAGACAGTGTATGCCTGAAATAGCAGTCACAAGCTTTGTTGCAAGAAGGGATGTTACAACTATCGAAAGAAATCTATATTAACTTTGCAACGAATTTGTATGTCTTTTATTCCTAATGCATATCGTTTCCAAATAAATGTCCCTGATGAACATAATGACCAAAGTTTCATAAGAGTCCTTCCATGGGGATTTAAAAAAAGTCAAATTTATGGTCTTTAACCCCAATAATGACCTCGACCTTTGTCATCAAGCGAGATACTTTTGACCCAAAGTTGACGAAAATCCTTCAAAGGGTTAAGGAAATATAGTCTGGAGACCACTGACTCCTAAGTATAATCCTGGCCTAATCATGGTTGAACAAGAAGACTTAACTGTCACAAAAAACACCCCTCAGTGGACAACTTTAAATTTGTCCAATTTTGGCAATTAAAGGACAATAACTCCAAAGTGACTGGGGCAATCCGGCTGATTAGCAAACCTGGCCAAAACATTAGGTCAATAAACATTCACATTAAGTTTAGTATATGCAGTCAATGCATATAGAAGTTACAGCCATGACAAGTCCCCAATGGTTTGACTCACTCAGTCACTCATTGAGGGACTAAAAATGAATTGTTTTTCATGATACTCTGCTTTGTTCAATGCCTTGTACTTGTACATGTAGGGTGCAGCACTAATAGTTGACCACTAGCCAGACACCAGTGATTTTTCGGAAGAACCACTTAATCGTGTTTTCAATCATGTGTAATATTCTAAATAACCAAAGTGTAGAATTAAGGAAGTCACATGTTCGTGGATTCTTTCAATGAAAGTGAAACTGACTGAGGGACATGAACATAACAGATTTATGTACAAAATAGGGTTTTATTATCATACTGGATAATATATACATGTAACAGGATCACTATAATTTTTTTATTCTTTCCACCACCAAAGGCAAATAGTGTTAAAGTCATTAAAGGCTTGACAGAGGTACAGAAGTAAAGTTTAGTTTAGTTTGTTTCAGTGTCCAGTAATTTCAACAGTACCTGATTCACCTGGTGCACTTGTACAACTGTAGGATTCATTGCTTGCAGGTCAGTCACATAGGTCTGTGTGGCCATTAAGTCAATGTCATCTATCTCTTCGTCTGAGTCAACTGGAAGAGAAACAAAATCTTTAAAATAAACAACACACTCATTCTGTCACAAAATACATGTTTCTCACTAATACTGTCAGACAAACATGAACATTTTGCCACAAGCTTCTAATATTTCATCATTTTTAAGGCTCAATTCATTTTTAATACTTTTTAAATCATGCATTATCATGGACCAATTAAATTAATGATAGATGTTTTTTTTTAAGAAGAGAAACCATGTTAATTTCGTCATTAAAGTAAATACAAAAGAAACATGCTTCTTAACAAGCTTAACATAAAATGTAAAGGTCCTGCCAAAAAAGGGCATAGCAAGGTGACAAAAGCAGAGTGTACAACAACAGGGGCAGGGTACTACATCCTGCTGTTTTGCGCTGACAGAAACACTGAAGCAGTATTTGTATGTTTTTTTTACGAAATTATTGAAGGGGCCAGGCCTTGTCAAATTGGGAAATGGGAAATTAAGAGTATTCCGGCGTAGATATAAAGTTGAAACGTTTGTCAGATTGGCTAAAGTCTTTTCCCCAGAATCTTTTGTGTGTTATAATGTACAGACTAATTAAACATCCCTCTATAACAACCACCCCTCTTCTGTTCATGAATCTTAAACATGTCACTATTTCTTAAAGGATTTTACTTAATTATTGTTGTTTGTCACGTATTTCATGTCCCTGTGTGTTCTAGACTTTCAGGAAAAGTCCCGATACTTTTAAATTTTAAATGGATCAGAACTGATTCTGGGTATCTTCAAAAGCTTAAAAAGTGTCAAGGAATGATAAATAATACCATTGTTAGTAAATGACCGAAATAAAATTCTGTTTCTTAAATTTTGAAATATCTTTTGCAGGTATTCTGGTATTTTGGAGTGACTTCAAGTAGAATTAAATTAAAGGATTGAATTGCACACCGCTGCCACAATATTTTCGTTGCAAATTGCTGCTAGAGTATGAATGTGTAAAAATATCTTTTTAAATATAATTATAACTGTTTGAACAAAAGTTTGTATAATTTGTATGTGAACCTAAAAAATTATAAAAAGTATGACTTAATGTAAATTTAAATTATCCCATTAAAAATTTTGCTGTGAGAGGTCAATGTTTATTCTCCACTTGGCACTCGTCACTATTGCTAGAAAATTTGGCAGAATTTGCCGCAGCTTTACCCTATATAAATATGGCCTGTGATAGAAGATTACAAAATTAACTGAATGAATTGTCAGCATATTTCTACAAAATTGTGAATGGGTGCGGTACCTGGGAAATTGTGAAAAATTGTGTTATTTTCTCCACAGTCGTGAAAATATTCCACTGAATTGTGGATTTCCCTTTAGTTGGAAAACATTGAATATTAAGGAAATAGATTTCACTTTTGAGTGATATACTGGTTAGTAAATCACTGTGGGGATTGTAAATGCATATTAATCTAATCACGAAGGCCTGAGTGATTAATTACGAAGCATCTACACGACACACAGTGATATAATAACCGGTATATCAATCAAAAATAAAATCCACTTCCATTCTAACACGTTAATCTAAACAAAAACATGTTCGATGGGGTACTATTTGCTGCGCTTTCATGACTTCACTGTCTTGAAACTTGTAGTTTTCAATGCATTCCTTGCATTTCGTGAAATTTTGGCTGTTCTTTTTTACTCCTCAAATAAAACGCTATTCGTCTTATTTTTGTTGTTTCTGATATTGCTGACGATACCAGAAGTGTAGAAAATTCTACTACAATTTGTTTTGCATCACGTGAATTCATTCATAACAAAACCAATCCAAGCGTTTTAGCGCTTGCACACTGGTAGATGTGTGAAAATTACACGGGAGGGAATTTCAGCAGCAGTTTCAGCAAATAGTTTCGGACGCCTAGCGTGATATACTTAATAGTTTTATCACGCTCAAATCCTTCTTTGTGTATATAGGAGAAATTTCCAATAGTGTTAGAACTGCCGTTTCAAGACATTGTATAATTCTGAATTCATCAGATACCGATTTAAAACAGACACTTCAAAATTAGACGGAATGTGACTAAATCTTGAACATAAGTCAGGTGAGCTAACATGAATATAAAGAATTGCTCACCGTACGGTACCGTACACGACATGTTTATTCATTAAACAGCAAAGTAGGATTTTTTTCAATTATTTGATCAACAAGAAGGGTAACTGAACATATATTTTGTGAAATTCATAAAAAAAAATTGTACAGGGTCCGGCGATTAGACCAAGTGCTACTTCTTATGGATCTGTTTTCTAATTGTGAATGGTACTGGTCAGTTCTATAAGTAAACAAGAGCTGTCAGTAGGTCATTTCTTGCCAATAAAACAATACTTTGACAGTTATGGGCACACAAGATGTTAACTAGGAATTTCTAACTACAAATCAAGAAACATTTTCACAGAGTTATCTTCTTTTGCTTACAGATAGGTCTCATGATGGTACATAAGTACTCCAACTTTCAAAGTAATATCTAAAATGGTTAAGTCAACAAGTGGACAAGAATGAAAATTTAAACTGAATTTCTAACTCAGAAAGGGCCATAATTCAAATAAAATCCTTGACAGAATTACATTTTCCTCCCCATGTTTGGGGATCATGATGGTTAACAAGTATTCCAACTTTCAAATTAATATCTCAAACAGTTTAGTCAAAAAGTGGACTGGTACGAAAAACTTAACCAAGATTCTAAGTCGATAAAGGGCCTTAATTTTTAAAACAAATCCCTGACAGAGTTACCTTCTCTTGCCTACAGATGGGGGTAATGATGTAAACAAGCATTCAAAGTTTCAAAGCAATATCTCAAAGGGTCAAGACAATAAACGGATTTTACCCATATTCAATGTATTTTCTAAGTCAAAAAGGGGCATAATTCTGTCAAAAATCTTGACAGACTTATGTACAGTAATACTCTTGTCTGTTGATGTAGGTCATGATGGTAAACAAGTATGGTTAGTTTCAAAGCAATGCCTCTAATAATTTTGAATTAAAGTGAGGTGGTACAAAAAACTTAACCAAACTCAATACACTTTCTAAGTCCAAAAAGGGCCATAATTCTGTCAAAAAGCTTGACAGAGTTACGTACTATTGTCTGTACATGGAGGTTATGATGGTAAACAAGTATGGTAAGTTTCAAAGCCATACCTCTAATACTTTTGAAATAAAGTGGGGTGGTACAAAAAACTACACCAAGGTGTGACACCAACGCTGAAGCGAGTAGGATAGCTCCCCTTTTCTGTGAAAAGTCGAGCTAATAATCACTGATAATAAATATGTTTGCAAATCCAAGCTATGTGACACAAATGACTGAGTAATAGAACTTTAAGGGATTTTTTGTGTTGTACTATGAAAGTTGTACATGTACATGGTAAATTTAAAAATATTTGCCAACCACTGTATATATTTGTATCGCTTACTTTATCACAAGTCTTGTTTTTTAACGCCCAACACAAAAATTATCTTTTCATTCCCACAAAGTGCAGCGATATTTTTCAATACTTGAGTCACTCCAATCTCCCTCATGTACGACTTCCAGTCACTCCGGCTATTGAAGAGTTCAGCTAGTCACAGTCAAATTTTGAATTTATTTTAAATTTTTATTACACTCACTATTTTTGAAATACTGGAACTCTGCACTTCAATATTGACCAGTACAAAATTATCCGCACATACTCAGTACCACACACCGGTGTCCTACCTTACACGATACATACATGTATACAGTTACAAGGAGTTGAATGGATAAGTCAAATTGTATAAATAAACTTAAATTATTCTTTCAAGACTCTCAGAAACGCTTCAGCATATTTAGACGCATGATTTTAAAGAGCATGAAAAAGCCTACTGAAGTTAGCCTAATTACAATTGAAGTATGCCCTATGATTTGTTTATCAATATTTCTAAGTGGAGCTGTGGTGAAAAGGTTAAAGTGTCTTTCTGCTCATCCCGAAGGTTGCAGGTTTGAGCCCCACTGGGGCCATGACCGTACCTCCTCATATGACACCAGTACTGGTTTTTCCAGGAATTGGATTCGAGAGTGAATTGAATAAGCTTCAAGCTTTCTTCACAATTGAGTTAAACGAAATAAGATACGGTAGTGTAAACTAAACTAAGCTAAATAAAATTGCTGAAACAAAAAGTTTGACTTTGAGCTCTTCAAAGTGGTTACTTCCCTTTACATTGAAAACCACCAGTAAATAATGTGCTACATTGTACCAAACCGAATTGTGGCAACAGCAACCACAAAAGTAAAATACATCAGGGATCAATGAGTACCACTATGAATTGTTACACCTTAACTCACCAACAAAAGTTCAGATGCTGAATGTTTTATAAAAAAGATACATGTTATTAAACATGAATTAGTATTTTTACATTTTAGACGTGTTAAAATTAACATCAATAGATACTGTGCTTTTCAGTAATTTTCTTTATCTTCCCGACTGGTTAATTTTAAAGAAAACAAGTTCATACATGCAAAATTTTATTACCTTTTTTAGTACAAAATTTATAAATTATTATTTCCTAAATTGTCAAAAGTAGGTAATATGATTTCTCAGAACATGTGATTTATGCAGATAGGGGAGAATAGGTCTATGTCCCCAAGGGTTTGACATCGAATGAAGACAGATCATGTTTTATGAACATTCATGTTCACTGGTCTAACTTTAGGTCTACAAGAATTTTATATAGCTTTCTACACTCAAATATTAAAAAGAAATTGTTTATTTTAGCCTCAGGAACAACCAGTGTTTCAAAGAATAAACATCATAAAATTTAATGTAAAATATTTCATTAAAAATAATGATCTACATGTTACTTCTTGCTCACATGAATTGCTAAAAATAGAACACAATGTTTATACTAAATTTATAACATTAAAGTCAAGTTTTGAATTAAATCAGCCTTTCTCTGATAACATGTGCATATTTAACATAAATACTGCTGCCCATCAACATTATCTAGCTCATCTTCGACATCTCTTAGCAACCCGACTTTCCCCCTGGTAGCGTCTACGCATCCATGGTATTTGGACGCTTTGATCAACCATTTTGAATGCCCCAATTTTAGAAAAAAATCCTTCACATCTACCAATAAATCAAAAGACAAAGTTACTAACACATCATATCCATGATATCATCAACAACACTTTCTGTCTTACTCCATCACTTAAATTTTCAAAAGAACCGCCAATTTCACTAATTTCACCAAAAAATTGGGAATGCAAGCAAAGGCCTCGCCATTTTCCTGTCAACAAACATGACGGATTATGGCCGAGGAAAAAGACCAGGATTACGAAGAAAATACTGAAAAATACATATTGAAACATTATTAATGATGAAGCTGCTGACAAGATACATGCTACTACATATAAAATGAAAGAAAAATCACCTTTAACGTTGGTGGGTAACAGTCGTCACAGCTACCGTGTCTATGGCGTTTATTCCTACGGCAACAGTTGCCAGACTCTCGCGTCACTAAATTTTGTATTCGTACGCTTTACAAAACCGGAACTTGACAGAGTTTTTCATTCATACCTGTACAATTAATATTCCAAAGTAAATTCTGTGTGCTATATTAAACACTTCTTAAGTTATGTGCTCCATTGTTTAAAAAAAATGCGAAATTTTTGCATTTTAATGTACGCAAACCTCGCACTATTTTTAGTAAGATCACATGCCAAAACGTGATGCGGCACGAACTAGTTGAAAGACAAAATGGCGTCTGGGTTTCATGTAGCGTCTTGACAACTATGGCATTTCTCGATATATTGTAAATTCATACTGTTTTAGGTTTGAATGAAATATTGCTTTTGCTTTGATAGGTTTTATTTTCGTTTTACCGTAGTTTAACTGTTGAATATAGTTGCAATCGGTATTTTTATCTACTTGTAACCTTGAGGTCACGTGGACTATACGGCGCACTGAAATCACATGACCAACAAGTGCTCGGAGGCATCCAACGGGGATCTTTGCAAAATTATGTATAATGACGACGGACCTTAAAACCATATAGATGCTCCAGCAAAGATACGAAAATGCATTGAAAGTTATAAGGACATATCTTAATTTTTAATGCCTACAGGTTCTGTTCAATAGAATGAGCATAGATCTACTCATATATAAATTGGTAATGTTGAAATATCAGCATAGATCTATTTATTAGTCGTTACGTACACTACTTCTCAGCAACATTTGAATAGATCTAGATCTGTATAAAAGTGTTATTTAGATCTGCATCTATACTTGTGAACATTTCTTACGCAATCGATCTATCTCTAAAGTACAGGGCCATCGCCGGTTCCAGAAAAGTGACCCGGCGTTGGTTATAAATGGGGGTCCCGAAAGTGGCGAAGCACGTGTGAAGGGGGACCCGAGAAAATTTTAAGCACGCTTGATGAATGTAATCGGAAGTGGGGTGGGGGCAGGGGCGAGAAACTTATATATTTTTGCATGTCATTATAGTTGTGTTAAATCTAAATGTGCTTTTGTATTGCAGAAAATGTAAAAAGGTATGAAATAGATCTATGCCTGTGTAATTTTAGCAGATTTTTTCCTATCTATCTTGTCCTCTCATGAGTATTATGGGAAGGGTGCACGCCGGGTGTTAATAAAAGTAAATTAAACATTCTTTCAGAAAATCAAGATTGTCAAAAGAGTAAAAGTTTTAAAAACAAATGCTGTATGTTTATTGTTTAATAACTGAGCTGAGCCACTGCCTGATTGAAAGAAGTTCAAGATCAGACAGGGTTGCAATATGTGTCTGAGTAACCAATTCAACAGGACGTTGGTACACAGTAGGTTCTCTGGTAGTCTTCTCACGACAGAAGTTCGCTGTCTAACAGTGACCGAGACGAGTTTCTCAAGAGACGAAGCATGCATGTCTCCCACATGCTGAGAACCCCTCACGATCACTGCCGAGATACTAGGGTGAATCCCGGTCAAGATTCACCCAGGCGGCCAAAAAACACAACTAGACGTAATTTGGCTCCACCAGTGTAAGTGGGCCTACTATCAAAAATAGGTAAGTAGGTCACCACTCACTCCAGAGTTCCCTTTCCTTGGCGGGCCTACTAACAAAAAAGGTTAGCAAGCTCATCACCCATTCCAGGTTTCCTGTTGCATGATGCGATCTCAAGTATCCGAGTTGCCCCACACATGATGCGACTCTGTAGCCTAATCATTGAGAATAGGGGTACCAGCCCCTGCCCTCAGGCTTTCCAGAGCAAATGCTGTCAGTCGCTCAATCGTCGTTCTCCCCAGTTCCACTGGCTAAAGAGAAATTTAGAGTCCCAAAAGTAGGTCACCCACGCGGCCAATTCCGACCTAGATGTGAGTGACCCTGTCCGAACGTGGCAAGAAAGGTTGCCTCCCCCCAGCACAAACACTGTAAGGAGGTCTTCTGTTGTCGTGCAGATCCACCTGTCGCCACCCGCTGTTGGAGTGATGGTCCCCTGTCACCCGGCATACGTCACCGGCACACAGGGTTCTTGTAGTGCAGAGGTGGACATCTCATCTTGGAGGTCTTCTTCTGTGCCGCGTTTAAACAACAAACGGCTCTTGTTAGAGTCACCCCCTCGTCGTTAGCTGAGGCCCCGACAGTTACTAGGTCGCTGTACCGAAGTACAAATGGACAAAGTCCTGTTATGTGTGTTTGACCCAGTTTCCGTCGAAACCCCACGCCTGCTCCGCGACGTGCACGCCACGAGGGGCAGAGAGCAGATATTGTTTAAAGACTAGACGCCTGTTCTCAAGGGTGTTTTGCTGGTCTCTCACACTTGTATATCTTGCGTAATCAGTTTTGACCCATCTGATTGTGTGTCGCTGGATCATTTCCAGCTTATGTATATAGTGACCTTTGTGTGTAGCAACAATACAGATGATGCGTATTCTAACATAACAGGTCTGACGAATGTTTTGTAAGAAACAAATTTTATATTTTCATGTTTTGTTTTGATGTTACGTTTGAGGGAGCCTTGTGTTCTGTTTACTTTTGTTACTATTCTGGAGTTGTGTGTATTCCAGCTGAGGTCTTGGCTAATGTGTACACCAAGGTATTTACATCCTTAACTGAGGAAAGTGTTGGAAACTTGACTGCTTTATGATTAAAAAAGGGGGTATAACAAACGTTGTATGAACACATCTGTTGAAACATACAAGTTATTTCAAACTACAATGTACATGTAGGCCACCCTCTAAATATGAACAGACATTTTGAATTTTTTTTCAATGAAAGCGTACATACACACACACACGCACGCACCCGCACCCCCCCCACATGTTTAGTTAATGGCATTGAATATATATTAAATAAGCAATTTTCCAATCTCAGAGAACCTATACGAGTGGTAGATCTAGATGCAATACAAGGTTACATGGGCCTAACATTTGGTTTTGTAAACCCATACTGTATAGTTAAAGATATTCGTGAAATTTGCTTACTATGACTGTAGTAGGTACGTCAATGCTCGGAACGCGAATACTTCATTTTCAAACTAAAATGAAAACATTTTCAAAGTAAAACAAGGTACTGTTTTTATGCTAAGACACCGCAGAATATTTCAGGTGATAATAAAAATGGTCATTTGTTACAAATGAACATTGTTGAAAGAAAACCGCTTTATGAGGTTTTGACATTTTTTTCATACAGAAAGGTATAGGTCTGGTCACAAGGATAATGGGGATTTTCTTCTCATCTAATTCTGTACTAGCTTGAAAGTAGCATTACCTTGCCAAGTTTTTCTCTTTTGATCAGTTTGCAGATTCCATACCTATATAATGGTCTAGGCTTTGGCAAATTGTGTTCACCCATATGGGGTTTACCTAACTGGATTGTTCACTAATACCTGGTCTGCTTGTATTTTCATATAATTTATCTAAATTTGACATATCTTCCTCTTTTCTTTCTTAAGGGGAAATTTGTGTACTCTCCTCAAGATTGAAGCATCTCATCTTGTATGTCGCGCACTCCTCTTCGACGACCTGCCTTACAATTAGATCACTATTTGGTGCGGGTCTCAAGATGTTCAACCCTTTTATCTAGATTGTCATAGTTTTGGTCAAGTATGTCAGTCTGTACCTTGAACCTTTTAACGACAGGAAAGATTACAAAGCCACATTACTATCTTGGGAACTTCTCAGGGCATTATACAGATTTCCAAGTTGGAACAGAATTACCAATTTTCACAGCCTACACATGGTTAATTTTCAGACTCATCACAACTAATGAGTAGTCTTTATTTCTGGGTTAGACCTATTATATCTGTGGTCTTTAGAGTTAGATACAGTGCTTGGATTAAAAGACCTTGTCCGCGATATGTTTTGAGGCATACTAGCATATATATACTAACACACAACAAGGGATCCTTCAGATTTTGAAGCAATCGCCAAGGACAATAGAAGAGGAAACGATTGAGATTTAAATGGGGTTTATCTAGCGACTGTGATTGCATCGGAAGTGAATGATTTGAAATTATTGTATGCAATCCGAAAGTAACATATTTAGTTACCGGGTAGTCTGCACAATGTTCCTGTTTATCACTCAGTATCCACTGATTCATTACAAAGAGGAAATGTACTCATACTATCAACATGTTTCAGCTACATGATTTTTATGGTGGCATATAACTGCCTACACTTAGCCAGATAATTACCACGTGAATTTTTCATATTATGTCGGAATATTTTAGTTACCCCTTTACGGCCATTTTCATTTGATAAACTGTTAAAGGTAACACCAATTAAACTGTTCAGCCAATTTCCGCATACAGTTACTAAAAGTGTTCACGAAAAAAATCTTTCGTGGCTAAAGGCTATTTAAAAAAAGAGGGCAAAGATGGCCGTATATGGCTCACCTAGTTATCATTGACTGTGATACAAGGGCAACAATCACATCACAGAAAGGGTTAATTTTGACCTGGGGTCATAATTTTAACACCATCCCTCGACGTCCACTGCACAGTGCTACATGCCAAATATCTAAGCTCTGGACCTAGTGGTTTTAGACAAGAGGATTTTTTAAGCTTTCCCGGACAGGGTCAATTTTTACCCAAGGATCATGATTTGAACAGTCTTGGTAGAAGTTCACTAGACATTGCTTCATGCCATAGCTTTAGGCCTGTTGGTTTAAGAGAAGAAATGTATTAAACGTTTTTGCCTATATAAGCCTATGTAACCGGACAGGGTCAATTTTGACTCAGAGGCTACAATTTAAACAATCTTGGTAGAGGTCATCTTGGCAATACTACATGCTATAAACATCTATATGCTTTAGGCCTTGTGATTTCAGAGAAAAATATTTTCAAAAATGTTTTTGGCTATAATACAAGATCAACAATCGCATCACACGTATAGGGCCAATTTTGACCCGCGGTCATAATTTTAACACCAGTTGTAGATGTCCGCTGCTACATGCCAACTATCTAAGCTCTGAACCTAGTGGTTTTAGACAAGAAGATTCTTGAAGGTTTCGTTGTATAAGCCTATGTGAAATCAAATGACCCCGCGGGAAGGGTCAATTTTGATTTTGATCAGGATTTGAACACTATTGGCTGAGATTCACTAGACAATGCTACATGCTAAATATCAAAGCTCTACGCCTGCTGGTTTCAGAGAATAAGATTTTTAAAGATTTCGTATAGAAATCTATGTAAATTCAAGTGACAGGGTCAATTTTGAACCAGGAGTCATGACTTGAACAATCTTGGTAGAGGTCTACATGCCAACTATCAACGCTTTAACCCTTGTGGTTTCAGAGAATAAGATTTTAAGAGTTTTTCCTATATAAGCTTATTTGAAATAAAATGACCCCGGGTGGGGTCAAATTCAAGCCAATGATCGTGATTTGAACATTTTATGTAGATGTCCTATCTAAGCTCTGTTATAGGCCTTGTGTTTTCAGAGAAAAACCCTTTTAAACTGAGTTTTTCCTATACTAAGCTAATGTAAAATCAGGTGACTCCTCGGGCAGGGTCAATTTTGATTTTGATCATGATTTGAACACTCTTGGTAGATATTCACAAGACAATGCTACGATACTCAATATCAAAGCTCTACGCCTGCTGGTTTCAGAGAATAAGATTTTTAAAGATTTCGTATATAAATCTATGTAAAGTCAAGTGAAAGAGTCAATTTTGACACAGGAGTCATTGGTAGAAGTCCACTAGGCAATGCTATAATGCTATATGCTTAATATCTAAACTCTAGACCTGGTGGTTTCAGAGAAGATTTTAAAAGTGTTTCCTACTTGCTGCCATAGCAACCAGAGTTCTGCATGGAATATAATTCTTTGAACATTGTTTATAGAGCTTCAAGCAAGCACATCCCCGTAAAGTTTCATCAACATTGGCCAAGTGGTTTCAGAGATGTCGTTGGATGGAACTGGTGGACAGGCGTGGTGCGACGGACGGTGAGTGGATACTAATAGCTCACATGGCACAAAGTGCACAAAGTGCCGGGTGAGCTAACCACAGTAGGTGTGACAGCAGCTGCACTTGCGGCAAAATCCTTTCCGAGGAATGCCTGAAGTGAGAACAATTCCGTTTATAATATATCTATCTTTATTTCTTCCATATTTGAAGAGTGATACATATACGAACACTATTTTTTCACACGGAACGAAAATCTAGTTACGAAAACGTGTATTGTTTAGCGAAAATAACTCAGTCGTTCATTTATTATCGTATGCAGTAGTGGACACTTTTATGATTTCCCCCTTTTAAATGAACTTGTTATGTAGTGCAAAATTAAAACTCTGCAAAAATATATTTTTGACTCGTATCTCCTAGTTTATCATTACTATATTGTCACGAAGATAAACCAACAACTATGCAATGCTTTTCTTTCCCATTTTCACACAATGATGAAGAAATGCAACATGTGCAAGAACCATTAGCTCAACCGTAACCCGATTTAAGATTATTTCAAGGCAATATTTTTTATTATGCTTGTCCGGAATAAAACTAAAAAAACTATTTAAGGGATTTTGTTTATATTTCACACCCTGACTGAGAGTAAAAAACATAACGCGCTGTACCTGAATGTAAATGTTGATATTTAGCCGAACGAAAGATATGATAATGCCGGTAAAAATCTGCAGGTTTCAGTGCGTTTCCCAAAGTTGTCAAAGTTCACACGTATCTGACAGCAGACGTTTTATGCGATAATGATGCACATACGTGGCGATAGTGTCCATATTAAACAGTATCTCACAGATAAGAACCTAGTGCCTGACTCGGCCGAGTCTAAATTGGATGTCCAAAAAATATGACAATGACTTCAGTTACCAGCATTTATGTCTTAGCACTCATTTTTGCGTTTACAAATGGATTTATTGTTGACAGTAAACACTATTCAGGAAATGGAGAAAGTAAGTGCGAGTAGATGACAGTTTATTTTGTTACTTTGAGCATCATTCTGACTGTAGCATTAACTGGTAATGTAGGCATCTCCGTCTGTAAATTTCGAAATAAAAATTTGTGACGAATGCCTTCTAACAAAAATTGCAAATTTTCTTTACTTGCGTTAAAAAGTCTCTAACTGTATTGACTACAATTTCTATAAAGAATCAACATGTTACATATGTGCTTATGTTCTAGCTCCTCAATTTTGGCGAAATCAAGCAAAAGCCGCCATCACACAAAAAACGAAAATGACACTGAATAAAGGTGTAGCGAAGAATGTTATTATATTCCTTGGCGACGGAATGAGTATCCCGACAATTACGGCATCGAGGATCTTGAAAGGTCAGCTTCAAGGCAACACAGGGGAAGAAACTAAACTAAGCTTCGAAGAATTTCCTATTACAGGTCTTTCAAAGGTAAATTTCTTGTGATAGCTTTTTCTATAAAAACCTTTAACTGATTTTTTGTAGAGAAATTTCTGACAGTAATTAGTGACAGATTTTGTTTTCTGTTGGTAAGACGCTTTATTGTGCAGATTTTACCATGTCTTGAACGAATAATCCTTTTATATATATATAGAAAAAAGCTTTTAAACGACTGTTTTAAAAACTGAGATGTTCTAACACCGAAACTCTTTTTCATTTGTCTGTTGAAATATTCTTGTTTAATTGACCGAATAAATATAGTTAAAACGAGGGTTCATAAAAAGACCACATCCTAACATTATATTCAAAATTTATTCATATATTTTTTCAACATAATCACCCTTGATTTCGATTTTCTTCCTGATCCGTCAAAAAGATTTCAATAGCACCAATGACATCATTATCACTGTCAAAATGTCTCCCACTCAGTTAAGATTTGACTTTGTCCAAGAGGTAAATATCCGAGGGTTCTCGGTCAGGTGAATACGGCGGATGCAGAAGGTGTACAAAGCCAAACTCAGTAGCTGCATCTACTACAACTCGTGAAGTGTGCGCATGTTTGTTCATTTACCTGCAGCAAAATGATACCTGCTCTGAGCTTTCCTTTCCGTTTTTCTCTTTATGGTCTCCCTTTTAAAAGCTAGCATAGTAATGCCCTGTGATGGTTTGCCCTCACTGAAGATAATCCACCATGATAACACCCTTGCAATCGCAGAATGAGCCTTGATGTTTTAGCTGATTACTTTGAAATGTTTGACTCTGAGTCCAAATGATACACCTATGTTTCATCCTGGGTAAAATTATCCTGAGAAAGTTCTCTGTGTTTCGCTGAAAATGTGTCAAAAGCTCTCTAGAATTATTCAGCCTAGTAAATTCTTGCCGAATTCGTGTGGAAGAGAGTGGACAAAATTAATTCAATTTTACAATAACAAAGCTTATTCCTGAAGTATTTAGGAATATGCTGAATGGTCACTCCTCTGTCATGCAACACCATACCATGTACAGCACCAACCTAAGTGGTATCTTTAGAACGACCTAACCGATGGTAGTTCTTCCACGCTTGAATTCATTTCAGACATCCAATTCATTACAGTTGTATATGAAGGACAGTTACCACCAAGACTAGGTTCTTATGATATGTCTTCATGATTTATTTTGGGTGACATTCCCCTTTCATGGCAGATATTTTATCACCGCTCTCTTCTCTACTTCATGAAAAGCTTATAACTCATCAAAAATAACTTTTCTCTTTTCGAAAACTTCGCAGCTTTCGCACACGTTACCGATTGCATGTACCCAGTAAAGATAGCGACTCAATACGTTCATCCTGACTTTCGCTTGAGGAAATGAAAAAATTATGTACCCTCGCATATTGCACATGTGGAATTACTGCAACTATTCAGTTACTATTGTCGTTGTCAATTGTATATATACCTTTTTAAGGGAACCACGAAGGAAGAGAAAAAACTAACTTGAAATAAATTTTACTGAAGAAAAAGACCCCTGTCTATGTTTCGAGAGACGTTTTGTATATCGCAAATAGATACTGTTTTCAATACTGTATTTCTGCATGTTTTAAATCTTTATTCGCAAGTTTTAGATATACTAATCAAAGGTCAAATAGAGGTGATCGAAACCAAAGAAATTGGCGAAAGTTCCGAATGTATGTAAGCTGACCCAGCTTTTGCTTTGTCTCTGATACCAGACACCATGACCTCGACATCTGCCTTCCAAATCCATGTCAAGTTTGATAACAATACTGTCACTCCTACATGTCACTGCTGACAAGTGACACCAAACATATCTTTGGTACAAGCTTCATTACTGTCGTTAAATAACCTACCTTGTGCTTTAAGAAGTACCATATAAACTAATTTGCAGATTTGACTTTATTACGGTACTAAACATTGGTTCGAAATAAATGTAGCAGATAAATCTACCCAGATACTTGGCTTGTAAAACCTTTATTTAATATAAGATGTCATTAGTCGATTTCATTGATATGACCATTTGTTTGCTTTTTATTTTAGACTTATTGCCAAGATACCCAGGTAACCGATTCGGCATCTTCGGGCACCGCCTATCTATGTGGGGTCAAGACAAATATCGGCACGATAGGTGTCGACGGTAGCGTCACTAGAGGCAACTGTGCAAGTCAGCATGGCGCAGAGGTCACATCCATTCTTGACTGGTCAATGGCAGCAGGTCAGTTGAATTAAATGGTTTTAGTACATTTTAAATTTCTTAACTTTAATTCACTGGATATTTTTACGCCAGTGGAAAAGAAGTCAGTACCATATGGTTGCCAGTTATCAAAAGGCTTGTTCCAATTCCTCTAATTTAACACAAATACATGTAGTTCGCGATAACTTTGGTTTTGTTTGAAGCTAGACAGTTCCTTTTACAGGTGATAAGGAATTCTGACATCGTCTTTATTTTCAGTCAAACACGTGTTTTAGAAAATGTGAAAAATGTTAGAACTTTCTTCTTTCACGAACAAAACGACGACCTTCATAATTATCTTTTTTTATTTTGCACCAGGGTAATACTGATACACTGCATGATACCATTATTGAGTGTGAGCAATACAACTGTTTATACATATTCACAACGAATCTCCCATTGCATACTGTAGAACAGATACACATTTACAAGTATTTTCATCTGTCTTACACATTCAGGAAAGTCAGTAGGTTTTGTAACAGTTACGCGTGTCACAGATGCCACTCCCGCCAGTCTGTATGCGAATGTTGCTGACCGCGGATGGGAAGGCGACCATTACACCAACGGAATAACCGGAGGATGTAAAGATATCGCATCCCAACTTATTGACGGCTACAAAAATGCTCAGGTAGGATTAAACCTGATTTTATAGACTTACAGACCTGAAGAGGAAAATGCGAAAATTTCTTTCAAAACATTTTTTATTGATTGGGAAACAGATGTCACGTGCCTTGTTCTGTTAAAATGTCTGTTTTTGTTTAGTCCTGTTCCAGGAGTTGTACTTTTCATGTCCCAGGTCGAGAACGTTAGTTAGTATATCACCTGATACTCACAGTCTCCTACTGTTTAGCGGGAATCATCAGATTTATATTGCTCTATAACGTTGGATTAATACAAAAAAAAGAAAAAAAAATTTTTTTTTTTTTTTTTTTTTTTTTTTAAAATTTTTAAAAAATTTTTAAAACAAGTTTTTTTTTTTCCCTTTTTAACAATTATAAAATGAATCTTTTTTTGTAAAGGGCCTTGTAATTAGCGTTGGATGTAAAAAAAATCCAAGTCAGTATAAAGGTAATTAAAGGTGCTAGTCGACACTATCAAAGAATGGGTATTTAGAAAGGAAAAGAAAAACGCTGTTTACTTATCCGTTCCTATAAATTATAGACAGAAAAATAATTCTGTAATTTGTTTGTAGGTGATCATGGGAGGTGGTAGACGATTTTTCAGGCGATACGATCAGCCAGACCCAGAGCATGGCTCAAACGCTCACTACGGACGTAGAGACGGACGTGATCTGGTACAGGTAAGAGCTCTAAGAAATTTAAGTGAGAATCAGTTTTATTTCTGATAAAATGAACAGAAAAAGGACTTTAATTATTTCCAATTAATACATCGCTTGGAAAAGAAGACATACAAACTCACGGTCAAAATACTTTAATATAGGCAATATATTTGTGATAAGCGGTCATTTTGCCTCAGTCATTGAAGAGATGTCAAAATTTGCCCAAATTAGCGCCGTCCACGCTATAACTCGGTTCACTCGAATATTGATCAAATTTTTTTTTCTAAACAATATTGCATGTTAAACAAACATGATGGACGTATTTTGTGACAGCTCTGCTAAAGCATTGCAAAGTCAGGACCAAAACGACTTTGCGATATATATACATTTGTACATCATATGCGATCTAGTGCCATATAGGAGCAGACAATGTAATTATTTTTTTATTCATATGTTTTATGAAGTTTTATTTGGGATACGAATCAGTTAATTAGTTTTATAAACATGCCCTTGGTAATATTCGTGAAAAATAGTTATTAACGTTGATCAGGCGAATTAACTTTAAAAACATACTAAGTGTCGGCGTTAAAAGAATGTGCCTTACGTAAAATGCCGAGTACTGCCGAAGCGGTAAATTCTTATTAAAACTTAACAGGTTAGTTGAGTTAAACTTAAAAAGGGCTGCAAAGATATCCATTAAACATAATTATTTTTATGCCCCCGAAGGATGGATTTTATAATAACTTGGCACAAATGTCTAGCACATCAAGACGACGTGTCGCGTGCAAGACCCATGTCCCTAGCTCAAAGGTCAAGGTCACACTTAGAGTTTGAAGGTTATGGATAAAAAGGGTACATGTCCAGATGTACACGGCAAAAACCCGTATAACTAATAATATAATACCGCTACCGAAATGCTCGATTTTCGATTGGTTAATCGATCCGTGTACCGGACTGTAACTTTGTCATGCATTGAAGGATTTTAAAATAATTTGGCACAAATGTCTAGCACATCAAGATGAAGTGTCGCGTGCAAGACCTACATCCCTACCACAAAGGTCAAGATCACACTTAGAGTTTATAGGTAATGGAATCCTGTATATATGCATACATTTGTGTCCGAACTATAACTTTATCATGCTTTGAAGGATTTTAAAAGAACTTGGCACAAATGTCTATCACATCAAGCGGATGTGTCGCGTGCAAGACCCAAGTCCCTACCTCAAAGGTCAAGGTCACACTTAGTGTTTAAAGTAATGGAAAACTGTATGCATGGTTACTCTGTCATGCATGGAAGGATTTTAAAATTACATAGCACATTTATTGAGCACATGGAGAGGACACAGACTGTGAGGCACCTCTTTCGGGGACATTCGTCACTTGTGAGGGACAGCTCTTGTTATATATCTAAAAAGTAAAATGAAATATCGAGACATCGTAATAGTGACATTTGTTTTGTTATATTAGCAAAAAGGTGAACATTTGAATTAAAATGCAATATTTGCACCTAAACTGGCATTGTTTCGCGTTCCACTATAATTCAATGCCCGTAAAAACGGACGGTGATAGGTTTTAAACGTAAAAAGGACCATTGATTTAATACTTTACATTGACAAAAAAAAATATTCAGACAAGTTAAATTAACATTTGTGATAATGATAATTTGTTTTATGTTAAACAGAAAGAAAGTTATGACGAGTTATTTAATAATATCCTTCTTTACTCTGTAAAAACGCATATCGGTTTTCCAATACACGGTGGTTAAAATAGTTGGGGATGTTTAAATCAACCACATTATAAAATCAGATGTTAACAAAATTCTAAAGATTCAAAAAAGGGCTGCGAGGATTATTTTAAATAAGCCGGTTTTAACGTGTTCCTTGGATATGTTTCGTGAATTAAACTGGCTTACATTTGAACACAGATGTGCATATCATATGGGTTTGCTTATTTTTAAATGTAAAAAGTAGCTCTTACCGATTAATAACATTTTCAAGTAATAGTACTTACAGACTCCGTTCTTCAGAACGAAATGAACTCATTCAATTGAAACCACGTACAAATTATTTAAAAGATACATTTAGCTACAGCAGCAATGAAGTGTGGAAAAAGATACCCATCGAAATAAGAAACTGTACAACAGTCATATCTTTTAAACGGAACTATAAGAAATTCTTATTCCAACTTCAAAATCCAAATTAAACTGATATTACTGTAATTTTGCTGCCGGATATATAATGCATGCTGATGTTTATAAACTTTTTCGACGTAGTCGTATACTTTTGATTTGAACTTCCGTTGGTATGGACGCGTTGCTAACCAACTTCGTTATAATGTGACCAATCAGAATCTGCAAATATTGGCTAGCGTTTCGGTACCGGAATAAGCAGTGTACTGCTCGGGAGCCTTCTGAAACACAAAATGTGTATATTTTTTTATATTATAGTTATTTATAATAAATCATGTTGCAAAAAAGAAAAAACAGAACACGTTATGTCAAGGTTTCTGGACAGTACGAAGATCAACTTTTGTATTCAACGAGGTGTTGTCCGGGGCCGGACATCTAGCGTCATTGATTATTGGCTAGCGTTTCGGTACCGGAATAAGCAGTGTACTGGCCGGGGGCGGGGGGGCCTTCTGAAACACAAAATGTGTTTATTACGTCACCTACGTCGACCATTTTTTTAAAGATATTACATAGAGGATAATTGTTGGTTTCGGTGTAGAGATCACGTTATAATTTCACCGAGGGGGGGGGGGGGGGCAAAGGGGTTTTCATTTTCGGGGGGGGGGCGTAGCCACGAGTGAAAATAACAAACTTTGGTGTTTGCGGGTGAATTATTAACGTGATATTACACCGATACCAACAATTTGTCTGTTTTTTTTTTATGGTTAAAACTCTACTTTCATTGAGTTTGTTTTTATAAAATATCGAAAATCGCGGGAAACGTCATCAGAAAACATAGCGCAAATGACGTCATTTTAACGACGTCACCGTCGCATGGTTTCCAGCGTTAATTACGCTCGGTATACTTTTTGACGTAAATCCGGGTATAAAATTGCAAAAACAGTGAAAAATAAAAATGGTAATCCACTGTTTCAAAACTGTGGATTACCACTTTTATTTCACTGAGAAAACTCTATAATTCACTGGAAAACATAAAATAATTGTTACTATTGTGTTTAACTGTTTAACTGAAACATGTGTGACTGATTAGGAATTTTTCAACTGTATAATGCATCCATCATTAGTTAAAAATGAGTGTTTGTCGGGTTCATTTATGTCATTTATGTTTTGTTTCATAATGCCATTTTTATTTCAGGATTATTATTAATATATACCATCGTTTCTTATACGACAAGACGGTACTAACACAGTCATACTATCAAACATAGTTAACCCCTAATTTATGAGACGACGTACAGTATTTCATCTAAAGTAGATTCTCTCACTCCTTTTAGTATATAGATCTAGATAAATAACTACATTGTATATACTAGTGTATATTTGGGCAAAGCAGCGAAAATCACACCCATGACATATGCACATTATTTCGTTATTTTTCATATTTTCAACTGTTCTTCCATCACGAATTTATTTAGCAAGTGATTGTTTTTTGCAAATGATTGTATTTTGGGGTTAAACAATATTTTATTGAAAAATCACATGTAAAACATACTTATATACAACAGCATAAAGGATTGAGTAGAAAGCTCTAGGCTTATTTATAAACTCTTTCCTTATTGTATTTTAAAGAGGCACTCCCTACATCTAGCAGATCATATTCTCGAAACATAGATTATGTGTTCAATGGACGTAAAATGATAAATCAATACAATTTCACAGAAGAACCTATGGCGAAATATGCCTCATTTTACCACAATTAATCAACATAGAGCCTTTCTGTAATAAATCGCATCCACCCATTGATTGTACAACAACAACTCTACATAGATTATTGAATGGTTTACGGTACTGCAGTGTATTTTAAACCGCTGATTTTATCGATAATGACTGGGAATGCATAGCTGAAACTTTTAGGTTAACTTTTGATATTTCCAAAGATTCTATTATTTATGTTTTGAAGGTTATTTAGTTGACCTCAGTTATAGGGTATTTCTATTTAACAAGTGATTGTATATAGCAAGGTAAAGTCTCAGGACCACATTTACAAGTAGCTCTTATTTTACCAAGAATGATGTCTTACCGGCGGAAATGATCTTTATTTGTACCAAAACAGTGATACCTTTTCTTTTTAAATTGATGTACATGTTAGAAATACAGAGCAGTACTTTTTTCAATGATGTTACAAACAAATCAAAAAGGCTTTCTGGCAACTCTTTTTCGTGAAAAGAAATGTACATGTCAACATTGTTTTAGAGTGAACTAAACATGGTTATATCATTAACGTATCAGTATATTTATGTTACAACATCAGAAATAAAAAAGATCCTGGGACTTTAATGTATTTTGATTTTATGATTGAATTTTAGCAAGTGATTGTATTAAGCAAGTTATTGTATTTTAGCAAGCGATTGTATTTAGTTTGTGATTGTTTTAGCAGGTGATTGTATTTAAGCAAGCAATTGTATTTTAGCAAGCGATTGTATTGAGTTAGTGATTGTATTTAGCTAGTGATTGTATTTTAGCAAGCGATTGTATTTAGTTAGTGATTCAAGCGATTGTATTAAGCAGGTGATTGTATTTAACAGGTGATTGTATTTTAGCAAGCGATTGTATCTAAGCAAGTGATTGTATTTAGCTAGTGACTGTATTTAGCAGGTGATTGTATTTTAGCAAGCGATTATATTTAGCTAGTGATTGTTTTGAGCAGGTTATTGTACTTTTTTTCACATCTCTTTCAGGAATGGCAGCAAGGTCAGCACAATCTAGGACGAACCTATAAATATGTGTGGAATGTTTCAGACTTTAACAGTGTGAATCCTGCTACAACCGACTCTATTTTAGGTGACTTGTTCTTATTCCTTTAGTTGCATTGTAGTTATTGATGACAAACTACCATTTTTACTTCAATACATTTGATGTCTTGATAAAATTATGTCTAGTCACATCTTTGATTAATCGACCTTCAGAAAACCCTGAATGGCGTTGAAATATTTTATAAACTTACAGGAAAATTTGATGTACATTGAAAACAAACTTCTCATTCAGTCTGATCTAACAGTTTATAATATAAGGCATAGAGCTTAGCTATTTGGCATGTAGCATTGCCTAGTGGACCTCTACCAAGATTGTTCAAATCATGACCCCGGAGAAAACTGACCGTGCCCTGGGGTCACATGATTTACAATTGTTTCTATAGGGGAAAATATTCTTCTCTGTACACCACAAGACAAAGAACTTGGATATTTGGCATATAGCATTGCCTAGTAGACCTCTACCAATTTTGTTCAAATCATAACCCCAAGGTCAAAATTTACCCCGCCCGAGGGTCACTTTATTTAATATAGGCTTGTATAGGGAAAACTTCAAAATAGTTATTGTCTAAAACAACAAGACCCAGAGTTCTCCAACAAGATTATTCAAATCATGACTCCGGTCAAAATCGACCCCGCCCTTGACCTACCGACCTGCTTTCTGTTTTTGAAGCTACGTTAATGTAATTTTGACCATGTATACATTTTAGCCTGTAGATTTCAACTTCCACATTGACTGGCCTTGACTGTGACGTACTGACTTACTTTCTTGTTTTTGAAGCAACAAAAATGAAATTTGAACTACAAAATGTATATGAATAATTTTGCATGCATATTTCAACTTTGACATTGAGTGACATTGATCTACTGACGTACTTTCTGTTTTTTGAAGCTACATCAATGAAATTTTGACCATGTATACAGTTTAGCATGTAGATTTTAATTTCGACATTTACTGATCTTGACCTTGACCAAATGACCTACTTTCCTGTTTTTGAAGCTACAACAATGAAATTTTAGCTCTATGTACATTTTTTAATACAGATTTCAACTTTGACAGTGGCTGACCATGACCTTTAGTCTAGTTTTTGTTTTTCAAGCTAGAGAGATGTAATTTAAACTGTTTGTGCAATTTTGCAAAGTAGTTTGTAAAATTCATATGACTGACCTTGATTATGACCTTTGACCTGCTTTCTTGTTTTAAAGTGCAAGGATACTCATGTGAGCGTACAGAGCCATCATAACCGTCTTTTTTATTTTTCAATTTAAAGTATATTTTGTGTATGGCAATACGTAGTGGTACATTTCAGGTTTATTTGAATACTCACATATGCAGTACGAGCTAGAAAGAAAAGACCCAAATCACGAGGTAGCTGGCGAGCCATCACTTGCAGAAATGACTGAAAAGGCTATCAAAATTCTCAACAATAATCCAAAAGGATTCTTTCTCCTAGTGGAAGGTACGATAGTATTTGTTTCAATAAGCAACCTTTATTCTAACATTGCAATTATTGTTCGTGTTTAATTTCTTTTTCCACAAAATTATCACATGAAAGTGGACATGTGCACTTCTAAAAATACCAGGAGCATGATTAAAGACAAAAATGCATGCGACACTGATGATGTATTTCAACTCCCTTAGCATATTTAAGCTAGAGCATAAATGACATAACCAATAGTGTAATTAAAAACATGTTTTTTGTCTGTGGAAGCGAATAGGCCTTTCTATCTTAAATACTGAGGTCATACTTGATGCCACATGTGACTCAGTCCATCCAGTTGTAAATGGAAATTGCCGACATCCTGATAAGCGATAGGTACCATCACTGATGGTGCATTGAGGATGATTAAAACGAATTTTAAGAGAGAACTTTAATGGTAGTTAAACAAAATAATATAAAGTATGTTAAATCTACCGTAGTACGTTGAAATAATTTTTATTTTTACACATATATTATTGATCCTACACATACTTACACATCTCAACTTCTCATGCAAAGTTAAATCTGTAACCAAAGTCCATCCGTTCAAAATCTTGAAGATTGTATTTGCTTACAGTTTGTCTTTATTCACAGATCAGATATATTAAGTGTTTTATGATGAATATTATACCGTTATTCCCTGTTTTTCTGTATTGTCAATTTGACACGGCGGTCTTTATTCGTGGGTAATCTTAACTCTGGTTTTTCTTTACTCCGGTTTTGTCCATTTATTCTTGCATAACATCGTAGATGCCATTACGAATGCACCATTTTATCTTCTTTTTTTTTGCATTTCAAGACAAGGGACAGTTCTGACAAGCTGGCACCATATTCAAATCACTTACTAACGAACGACGAATATAATTGCTTAGTCTTTTTTTATTTGAGACAATTTTAGAATGAATTACTGTATACATTTACAGGAGGCAATATCGACCATGGTCACCATGGTGGCAGAGCTAAAATGGCACTCTACGACACCGTGGCCTTTCAGGATGCTGTCCAAACAGGTGCTGGCATGACGTCAGAGAATGACACACTAATTGTCGTTACAGCAGATCATTCCCACACTATGACAATCGCAGGATACCCGTCCCGAGGCAACAACATTTTAGGTACGATACTTCTCTCATTTTTCATCAAATGCCTGATGTTATTTAATGCAGGCAAACATTCTAAAGGGGCAAATTGGCTTTCAAAAATATAAAGAAAGCAGACTGCTATATGTACATACTTTTATGGTAAATGCAAACTCCTTAAGACACCATTGTACACCTCAATTTAATCTTGCTTTCAATGGACTCTATGAAGCCAAAGGACATAAAGTATTGTTGCGTTCTGTATCCAAGACGGTTAAAATAGTGCTCGGATCATCATACACCAGCTTAAGTTAGATCAAGAATGAACCCTCGGGGGGGGGGGGGGGGGGGGGGGGGGAAGGGGGGGGGGGGGGGGGGGGGGGGGGGGGAAGGGGGGGGGGGGGGGGGGGGGGGTTTGGGGTTTTTTTTTTTTTTTTTTTTTTTTTTTTTTTTTTTTTTGGGGGTTTGGGGAGGGGGGGGGGGGGGGGGGGGGGGGGGGGGGGGGGGGGGGGGGGGGGGGGGGGGGGGGGGGGGGGGGGGGGGGGGGGGGGGGGGGGAGGGGGGGGGGGGGGGGGGGGGGGGGTTAGTGGTGTAAGGGGGTGGGGGGGGGGGGGGGGGGGGTTTTTTGGGGTTGGGGGGTGGGGGGTGGGTGGTGGTTTTTTTTTTTTTTTTGGGGTGGGGGGGGTGGGGGGGGGGGAGGAAAGAGGGGGGTGGGGGGGGGGGGGGGGGGGGGGGGGGGGGGGGGGGAAGGGGGGGGGGGGGGGGGGGAGAAGGAGAGGGAAAAGGAGGGGAGGGGGGGGGGGGGGGGGGGGGGGGGGGGGGGGGTTTGGGGGGTGGGGGGGGGGGGGAGGGGGGGGGGGGGGGGGGGGGGGGGGGGGGGTGTTGAATAAAAAGAAGGGGGGGAGAGTGGGGTTTTTTTTTTTTTTTAATATATTGATTTGGGGGGGGGGGGGGGGGGGGGGGGTAGTTTGGGGGGGGGGGGGGGGGGGGGGGGGGGGGGGGGGG
Source organism: Saxidomus purpurata (assembly GCA_022818135.1). Lineage (NCBI taxonomy): Eukaryota > Metazoa > Mollusca > Bivalvia > Venerida > Veneridae > Saxidomus > Saxidomus purpurata. Next base: position 53,116,174 of record JAFMSR010000005.1, on the reverse strand, counting down.
GGGGGGGGGGGGGGGGGGGGGGGGGGGGGGGGGTGGTAAATTTTTTTGTGGGGGGGGGGGGTTTTTGGGGGGGGTTTTTGGGGGGGGGGGGGGGGGGGGGGGGGGGGGGGGTTTTTTTTTTTTTTTTTTTGTGGTTTGGGTGGGGGGGGTTTTTTTTTTTTTTTTAAAAAAAAAAAAAAAATTTTGGGGGGGGGGGGGGGGTTTTTTTTTCCCTAAAGCTTGAGAAAAACCAGCTTTTTGTAGGTATGCCTGAAAAAGCATATGAAAAATGTTAGAGAAACTAGATAAAATAATTCTAACGGTATGTGATGGCCAAAAGGTGACAAATACTAGAACCACTTTATCAAACTTATCAGAATATTGACAAGAAATCCAATTGATCGCAAAAAAAGAACTCGTTTTTACGTCTTTACGTAAAAATGATTTGAATGATTTGTTGTAGTCTACGTCTCTAACATCTTTACTGTTTGTAGGGAAAGTGGATAATGGCGCCGGTGGATACAGCGCTGCCTCAGACGGCAGACCATACACAACTCTGTTATATGGAGACGGTCCCGGTTTCAGTGTTAGTACTCATGGCCACAGGGCAGACATTACAAATGTTGACACGAGTAATGCATTACTTCACATTTTCTCAAATTTAATGTTCAGTATCAATAATTTATATCATTGATGGGTCATGGGCTATGTAAATGTATGTGTATTATTAAAACACGAATAATCTAAATACAGCAAAGCAAATTTAGAATAGGACGTGATATAACGAATGCCAGTGGTAATAATAAAATAATTTTAACTATATACATATATCTAATATATTATATGAACAAACATGAACATTATCCTGACAAATTAGAGGTCACGTGATAGGTCTACACATTAAACATGACGAAAATTGACAAACATATACTACCATGGAGCTAGTGTAGCTGTTTTCTGTGTAGCTATCAAAACTGTTTTCTATCTGTCAGTGATTGAACTTACATACTTATTAAAGTGGCAATAATTTTTTTTTTTCATTTTTAGCCGACAAACACTACCAACAACAGACGGCTGTCTATAAGTCAGTAGAGACGCATGGTGGTGATGACGTGGCTATTTTCGCACGTGGACCAATGTCTTACCTGCTCTCTGGCGTACATGAACAAAATGAAATAGCTCATGTGATGGCATACGCTTCCTGCGTTGGAGATTATTCTAATCACAACGAATGTGCAGCATCTCTAGTTTCTGGATAATTCTGTATTTAAGTAGCTGAAGTAGTAAAAAGTAAATTCTTACACGAACTTTGCTTGTATTCTTAAAACATACAACATGAAACCTCGGCGAAACGCAGACATTTACAATGTATCTACAATTCACCAATGTTCCACATTGAAAGGGGGACATAAAATATAACTGAAAATTATTAAATACGAGTAGCACGAGTTATATACCAGGACGGACCAAAGAATATACACCTATAATACTAGCATAATTTATATGTGGTTAATTTCTTCAAAAAATACTGTTTTACTCAGCTCGTAGAAATACATGCACAATTTTAGTCACTTGTTTGTAGTAGGCCTACGTTTAAGTTGATATGGAGGGTACATGTGACAAACAACCTGCTGCGATCCAGTCATTCTATGATAAAGGAAATGCCTTTTTAATATTTTAAACAGTTGTAAAACATTAGTTTCGAAACGCATGCATGTCAAGAAAGATTTTACTTATGGGTGTCGAAGTCTTGGGGAGGCAGGACAATCATACCAACAGTGACATCTGAAGAAGTATTTAACACATGCGTAAAACAGTAAGAAAGTTTGTTTGGCACATGTAACAGAAAGATTTAACATTGCAAAAAAATCCACACGCAATTTTCTATTCTACATGACAGTTTTTAATTGCACGATGGGCACCGAAACGATTCAAATGGCTCCAGTCAAGAAAATAATAAAATCATCGTTTCAAAACGCCAAGTAGACATAACTTAAACAACAAAGGTCAGGTCCGCATCGTGCACTATCTGAATATTATCTGTTTACCATAATAGAAATACATGTATGTATTCTGGACATAGACAGTGCCGACTGGTACAGTTATTAAAGCATTTTTTTTATAAGTACGTTAGACATACACTCGAGCCTCACTGATTTTTTTGTGGCAATAAAATAATACGTCCATTATCAAACAAACCAGCGAGAGCTAAGTAAGATCTAAATTGATGCCAACAGACGTATTGCTGGAGCAATATGTATAACTCGAGTCAATGTCATTGAAGAAACAGTTGCCACTCTATAACTGTTAGAGTAAAGAGATACATTAATTGAAAGTCTAATAAAATAGCAGGTACACGTTCTTGCCAGATCACACAACGGAAAAGTGAACTTGTGCATTATAAAATTGCCTCAAACAGAGCAACTCTGAAATGCTGTTGCAGATAAATGCCGCCGTTTTTGGATTACAACAGACCCTTTTAATGGATCGGTTTTGCTAGAACTGTGGGCTGATGACCTTTTCAAACATTCGTATCTGCATAAGCAGTAGATGATTAACCGTATGTTCTCATTCATATCGGATAGCATGGACATAATGTTTGAATAGCTGGTCCAGCGGCGGTTGTTAGTCATGGCGGCAGATGCCTATCCTTAACACTACAGGACGGGAAACTATATAGTCATACCAACTGAAAAGCACTGTTCTAATAACAAATGAGAGGTAAAAGTCAGACAGTAAAATATTTAGGATACAGCAGATCCTTGACGGATACTCTGTCAGTACACCAAGCTTCTGGCTACAACAAGATACCGTCTTATGCCAAAGGGGTGTCTCTTCTCTACTACCTCTGCGTTGTGGTGTGCCTTGACAAATTAATCAGACGAGCAGCAAAAGGTGAGCAGCCATACAATAATGACACAGATAAAGAAAACGGCACGGTGATGTAGATTATAGCTGGGCCTTAGCTCAAAAAGGATATCAGCTATGTACTGGACAAATGGGAGCAAGTCACTCTGCTTAATGTCCACATGTTCTAAAAACATGACGATTTTCCTTCCATCAGTCTCTTATATCAAACCACAGAGCATGTTATGCCAACTTGTCCACTGTTAAAGCAACATAGAAAACAGTTTTGCAAGTCAGCATCGCCCTATAAAATTATATGTCATAATAAAAGACCTGAGAATGACTTCTTCATTCTTTGCTGTGACAGATATGAGATTATAGTGTAGAGAGTGAAAGCAAAGAAGAGGGAATAAGAAGACTGACGGTTTACGGATACTGTCAGAATACTACAAATACATAAATGTAGTTGTATTGAAAAAAGTTGGATACTCTTTGAAAAGATAAAAAAGAATTTACACTTGTAATTGGTCTTTTAAGTTTGATAAAAACACAAAGCTAGACTGCATCAGCTCACGATTAACACATTACAGCAAAATAAATTTATGAGCAACTTCAGAATTCCATATGAAACAGGTTCTCAATTCTTTTCGGAGTACCTCTTTACCAAGCATAAGATGCGAAGATTTACACAACATCAGAAAACATTGTCAGCTGCCCTCAAAATATCCCCTAGTTGCACCAAATAGACACCACTCTTTAAACAATTTAGGCGTCTCGCCGTTCCAATGCCATCACGGCGATCTAAACCTGGTACATGTACTTTCTTGTTTGTGTTGTGTAACTAGATTTTAACTATGTTCAATGTATGTGATGCTAACTATTTGTTGCATTTGGTGAGAGCGTTGATGCTTGTGATGTATCGTGTACCTGACTTGCCTTCTCGTTGCTTCTGCATTCTGTATATTCCTTTAGTCTGGGTGTTGTAACTGGAGGGTGCTCTGCTTGATTATGTCTTTTTTGTCCTTCACTTTTTCATCGTTTCATAGATCTGTTAAACACGTGTTGTAACAGCATGAGCTCGTGTCCTTTTTACTCTATACAGGTATTACCTTCGTTTTTTTAAATGCAATAAATGTTCCTGGATGCATCTGGATCACACATATACTAGAAGGTATTGGCAATAGTATCACTACCATCGTTCAGATCACTATTTTATATAAAAATAAATTATTATGGTATATATTAATTTACTACCTATATCTAAAATGTCATAATCCTAATCGAGCGCTATTTTGTTAACTATGACTGGATGTTGCTGTGTTGAACCGTATATGTCCCAGAACGTATATATCACACGAGAGAAAAAATTCGACCGCATATGTCACACGTGTGATATATTCGGTCGAAAATAGTCTTCGCGTGAAACGTATATGGCACATAATATGTATACGTTTGACTTCGAATTTTATAGGAACACGAAAACGAATATCTCACATGCAGAAAAAGGCAAATAAAAACGAAATGTAACGATGTTTGGGAGGCATCCATATAGGTATATACATGTATATAGGTGTAATGTGGAGAGCCGAAATGCAATGACATGATTATCCAAGAAAGTCCAAGGTAAACGACATGCGATCAACACTTATTGGAACTTAAACACAGAGTAAACTTGATATATCTGCATGGCGGCTCCTGTGGATCGGTTTCGATCCTCTTCTGGAATGACTTAAGCAAAAGTATAATTTGTACTTTCATGCACTTTAATATCACAACCTATGAGACATATACGTTTCGGTGTAAACTGTCAAAAATGACCAAACGAATATGTCACATTAAACACGTGTTACATTTACGGTCGAATATATCACACACGTGTGATATATACGTTCCGGGACATATACGGTTCAACATTGCTGTCTCATTGGGCGGTCGCCTTTACTTAACAGGTTCCGGTTAATTAAGTTCCAGAGCACTTTTAATGAACAGCGTACTATACTGGTATTTAACAACAATTAGTTGGCTTTTTATAAATGGAACCGAGTCTCTGATAAGTACAAATCTTCTTTCACAGCGAAGATTAACCATTTATTATGTATGTATATAATTTCCAATGGTAAACTTCCGGTATGACATATCCACAGCGTAGTACTTCAATGAAATAAAAAGGCAGTTAATTATATCTCTCATGCCTTTATTTACAAAATAACATGTACAGAATGATAGAAATAACAAAGCACTATTACAGTAGATGAGACATAAGTATACCATTTTATATAACGAAATAAACAGACGCTCGCACAATGTATAGAACCAAACATTCAGAATAACATGCAAACTGTATGATATAATAAATATGATACGTATGTTAATGTTGATACGAAAAGTGAGTTCAACTGTGTGTAGTTAACATTTTCTGCTTTAAAGATACTTGGGTAATATTCAGTTACATCTGCACACCATTGTTGAAAACTAACTTTTTGTTCAAATCGTTTTTATCAATGAATCGAAAATGATAATTTATACACACTGAATGTAGCTGAAGTGTTCGTTTACTTAATTTTCTGGACATATTAACGTGATAAAAACGACACCTTTCAATATATTTAAAGCAAATTTATATGCAGTTGAATGATGTAAGTTAATGGGATTCCTTGAACAGTATATGCATTTGGAATGTTTGTCTTTTTGACGTATAAGAAAAACAGCGAATAAAGCATCGATGTTGTGGTTGACGAGAACTATAAGTATATATATATATCTATCCTTTTGAACAAGCGTATAGTTTTCATCTCGTACTGCTGTCGTTTTGTGTAGTATCAATAATAAATATGTACATTGTATCCTCCAAAAGTATGAACTTTCGATATATCCTACTGACATTTTCGGCCTTTAAAAAAAATCTTTTACAAGATACTTTGTTGGTAAAGATATTTGCTATATACAAAATATCGCTTGCTTTGAAATGTATTTATAAAAATATGTGTCACGAGACAGCTGAATTATGTATCCCGTTATATTTCAGTTTTCAAATCTAAGTGAATTATGGTCTTTCCCATGGTTGAGCTGCGGCTTTTATAAGAACTCGGTGTCAAACAAGCACATATTTGCAGTTTTGCCAAATGAATTCCTCGCGTATCTATTTCACTCAATATCATTCCTGGCAAGATGTCTGTGGAGCATGAAGTAGTCCTGTTCTAGTTCTCGTGGTTACGATTACTTGTAGTTGATTATTATCAGTACAATCATGGTCGTGGAAAGCGCAGACAACAGAAGTAGGTGGGTAGCAAGTACTGAATTCTTCAAACCTTTGCTCTGTAAAATAGAATGATACGATGTATAACAAATTCATTTAAAATTCAATAATTTAACAATTCAAACACAAATGCAGACGTTCAATATTTAGACTGATCACTCTATACTATAGCGTTAAAAAGATAGTTCCTGTATATAATATCAACCATTTATTTCGTAACATATCGATTTTTCGAGGAAAAAAATGAAGAAAAAACTAACTGATAATTTAGCTACTAACACCGTCAGCATTAATATGACCCTATCATTAACGATCGTGACGATGATCGCGAAAATTTTTTAGTTCAGTATAAATTGTTCATACAAACTAAATTACTAAAATGTCACGTGACCAAGTCATACCGTGTGATTGAGGTCCGTGTAGGCTGCGAGACTGTTGTTTTTCCTTGCATTCCAAGGACGGATTTGCATCTCGTAAAGGTAGATTTTCTTTCTTTCTATTGCTGTAAAACAGTTCAAAATTATGATAAGTAGCTGTGATATGCTTAGCCATAGTAATTTGTAACGGAAATACTTTATAAAGACATAAATTGACATTCCTTCGTCAGATGAGACTCAAAGGCGAGTTTTTCTTATACATATAATAAATGACATCCAGTAGCTGAACATTCGTATCAGATTAATCCTAAAGACTAAAGGAAAGGATTAAACATATACCGCTGTTATACCGCATATAAACGTTGTTCACCACAGCTTCATGTATATAATAATGGTACTTGTTTTTTTAAGGATGATTTGCTAATTTATTTTACTATTTTATTTAATCTAAAATTTAGTACAAGTATTCATGAAATAAAACATAATCTTTACAATTTCTTAAACACAAAAATCTTTGTTGTTTATCCTATTACAATGTATATGTACACACAAAATAGTTCAGGTATAGTTTAAGTAAAAACAAAATAACTTTACCATAAATGAAAATGAAATATGTGTATATTAAGCACTTACTCTTTTTGGCGTCATAACTTTTAAGAGCCTCCATAAACAGCAGCACGAGGATCTGGTACACGGTGAAGCCGATAATGAGGAAAGTGAAGAATGACGGCACGAGGAAACTGGCGAGCCCGAATCCAGCGTATATTGTCACAACTGCAAATAGAAAACAACATATGATATGTATACAATAAGTATTTCTTGATTAAACAAGTTCAAATATTTTCATTTATACATATTGTATTAAATGTCTCCACCTTACTATAGTCTAAATTCAGCTCTTGTTTAAAGATGCTAATCAACATGTCAGTCTCTAATGGTATTTCGTTTCGTACATGCATGAATTGCAAAGTAAAAAGCACACATAATTGTATTACTGTAATACATTGCATTTAAAAGCTTGTATAAATAAGTACATTTTGAAGAACGCTCGAGGATAAACATAAAGTCGGCAAATATTTCCTAGTATTTATATTGTTTTAAATTTTTTGTTTTGTTGTTAAAAAGTTTCCATGTGTTGCCTACCATTTTAGGTGTTGTTAGCTAAACCGTTACAAAAAGAAAAAAAGTATGCTGAACTTCTAGTAAATTTGTATTTACTTAAATATATTGTATTGTTGGAAATACGTATGGTTATTGCAAGTCAAATACTACATAAAATTGTGGTTCGTTTGACAGTCGTAAGCAAAAAATAGTTTGGCCGCAAGTTCTGCTTACATTTGTAATCATGAAAAGCTTCATAATGTACTGTGTGGCTTTTGCTTTTCTTTTACAATGTAATTGTACATGATGTGTCAAAGAAAATAAAACCGATGTTGTATTTACCAAAGCAATGATGAATTTCACTCAATTTATTAACGTTTAATTGACATACATGTATATATAATCCGTTATAACTTTTATCACTCACCGGCAAGTACATGAGCTCCTATTTCGACAAGCCAATACAGGCAGTTGAAAAACGCCCTGCTGGAGGAATCTTCCGACGGTCTTAAACATAACAGCAGTGGCTGAAGAAAAACAAGATCAATTTACAGCATAGTTAGACTTTAGTACAGACAATAGCTATTCATAGCTAATATTTATCGTATATGAAATACCGACAATAAATAAAATTTGTATTGTATTGTATTCCCTTTAGCTAGTTGAAACATAACAAGAATTCGCATATTAAACTAGACCTATCACTAAATGTGATTAATACCCCGGAAAGACTGCTTTATAAACTGAGGAAGTTCGTAGTAACAGAATACCTGGCAAAAAACTAAAACAGAGATATTGTCCTTGGCAATAACTTTGTAATTTGTGAAGATAGAGTTATGGTTCTTGTACACTGCACTTCCTCTCATTGTGCTGGACCATTGTTTTAAGTTGTATTGAATTCCAACCAGTAGTTTTCAAGTTATGCTCTGGACAAGGAAAATTAACATAGGCCAATAACTCTGTAATTGGTCAAGAAATAGTTATGATTCCTGTGCACTGCACTTCCTCTCACTGTACTTTACCATTGTATGAAGTTGTATTGAATTCCAACTTGTAGTTTTTTCAAGTTATGCTCCGGACAAGGAAAAGTAACAAAGGGCAATAACTCTGTAATGAATTAAGGTAGAGTTATGGTTTTTATGCACTGCACTTCCTCTCTTTGTTCTAGACCATTGTATGAAGGTGTATTGAATTCCAACTTGTAGTTTTCAAATTATGCTCCGGACGAGAAAAGTAACAAATGGCAATACCTCTGTAATTGGTCAAGATAGAGTTATGGTTCCTGTGCACTGCACTTCCTCTCACTGTACTTCACCATTGTATGAAGTTGTATTGAATTCCAACCAGTAGTTTTTTCAAGTTATGCTCCGGACAAGGAAAAGTAACAAAGGGCAATAACTCTTTAATGAGTAAGGGTAGAGTTATGGTTCCTGTGCACTGCACTTCCTTTCAACGTGCTTGACCATTGTATGAAGTTGTATTGAATTCCAACTTGTAGTTTTCAAGTTATGCTCCGGACAAGGAAAATGCAACGGACCACCCGCCCGCCCGACCGACCGAGCGACCAACCACCGTGTGACTCCTATATACCTCCTAAACTTCGTTTCGGGGGTATAACAAGTGGTATACTCTTCACCTGGGTTCCGCAAAGTCAGTCTGTGTGCCGGAAATGCGCATCATGAATTAGAATTGTTGCTCAATGCAAAACAGACTCGTGATAGGCAAAACTTTGATAAGCCAGTGAACAAGTATATAAAACATTATCAGGTTGTCTTTGATTGTAAATGTAATAAAATTGTATATATATTTGTTACAGGAAATGAACGAATACTCACATTGAGTAGAGCTAGAAGAGATACCACTAATCCCATTATTGGATGGGTGCCGTTGAAGGTGTACGTTGGATGCTGCAAACGAGAAAAAAACGAGAATAACTGAAGCGCAACGTTCAAATACTGCAAAGCAAACCAAATACCGACAAGACAGTAAACCAACTGAAAGACTAATTATACTGGCCTAGAACTTTTTGTATAAATCACAAAGTGTGTTATATCTGAAATTACCTCAAACAGCTTGCTGATCCCACCAACACCGACGAAAATGACTGCAAAACCAGCAATTACTGCCGCACACGTGATCAACACAAATAGCCAATGTACCTAAATAGGAAGAGAAAGCAATTAGTCTTTCTAGCAAAATAAAAACCATTTAAAATATATTTGGAAAATTCAATACTTACAATTCAAGATTATTTTGACATGTATACGAAATATCATAAAAACCGAATGTTTTAATCAATGTTACTTACTTTGACCCACGTTTTGCTCCCAAACATTTTCTCTCCCCACCAGTAGGGCTGAAAATAGCGCCCTATTACGCTGGCAACAGAGGCACATAGGATCCAAGCAAATATCATTAAAGCAGCTGAAAAATACATCATAATAACTTTTACAATGAGGAAAAGTTGATATATTAGACTAGAATATAGCGGTCCGAGTTTTTTCAAACAAATTTCTTTACAATGATGATTTCAATAATTACATTTTTATATTTTTGACACATCTACCACTCGCTCTGTTGATGACTCCGGTCTGATGAAAAGAAATATTTCTCTAGTGTATATAAATGGGCTTATTCATACGGAGACGGTTGTTGAAATTTGTACTTTGTAAGTCTGCTGATATTATGTGAAGGACCATATGTGAAAATCAAAGTATGTCAGGTATCGCTTACCATGTATCTTTATAAAGAATGTGCTAGCTGAGATCGCTAGGAAGTCGGGTCTGTGTGCACTTCGTGAGAAGTCCACTGGATTGTCTGATACATGTGGCTTCTCTGCTAGAGTATGAGGTAACATTATACCTAAAATATAATTACATTACAATATGAACTGTATATTTGAAAAAGCTACTTTATAGACCCAGTCTCCATGGGATCGCCGTCTCTGTAAAAGTAAATTTTAATAACTAGCAATGATTAAAGTTTACCTGTTATCTGCAAAGAACGTATTAAAAGTGATTCGGATGCACCACTGTTACATTTATTTTAGGGAGTAATTTACAGTTATTTACCTTTGATATTCGTTCTTCGAAGACCAGTCAATGTTTTATGTTTAGGACATAACACACGTCTAAAGTATTATCTGTTACTTTACAGAATATTATAACACATTGCATATGGATTTATTTATTTAAAATAGTAAAACCGCAACCTTTCTTTGATTTTCCATGAGCGAAGTGAATATTCCAGTCTCTGTCCAAATCGAATATTCTTCCATTGTCTACAAACCGATCTCGAACGAATGAACATTCAAAGATACCATCAACAAATCGTGCTGATGTATTTCGTAAGCCTTGCTCAGCCTAAAATGGAATACTTACAATAAAATCAGGGAAAGTAGATTATGGAACTACCAAATAAATGTATGTTTTTCCATGTATTCATTGGCTTATGATATTAAATTATGTCTCAGAAGGTATGCTATACAGTATAGCTTACAGTATTTTAGTCATCTCTGTAAAGACACTAAATATATATCATTCAAGAATGATGCATAATGTCATAAACTGATTCATACCATAAATTGGCGGGAAATACAACTTACAGAAGCAGCACATAATGGTTATTTCGAAATGTAAAATGATCTAACGAAAAGTTCTAACGAAATATGAAAAAAGGTTTTATGGCTTTATTGATATAGAAATTGTGGAATTTTCAGTACTTTGTTATAGATATTTTAATAGTTTCAGTATTTTGCTATAGATATTGCAATATTATCAGTGCATTGATACAGATATTGCAATATTTTCAATACTTTGTTATAGATATTCCTGTATTTTTAGTGCTTTGATATACATGTACATGTAAATGCGTCTTAGCTCTTAGTATAGTAGCGGTTAGAGCACCTGTTCAACTCTTATGTTGTTCTTGTCATCATTATACGAGTGTCTGATGTCTATCGCCCCTTCCTCGTTAGATACGCACTGTATAACACTGTCTTCTCCCTAAAGCAAGCAAGAAAGAAAGAATGTACTAGCAATATAGAAATACCGAACCGAAAAAATTTGATCTTAGTCGAAACTGATAATACTGATTGTGGATACCTTTCTCGTTTATATACTAGTTTCTCTTACGTCACCAATTAAGGTAACGCATGACATTAACAATACATATTTCACGAGATGGGAACGAATATTTAATGGTTTCTAAACTTTACTTAAATTAGATATTTATATTACAAACCATTACGGCATCCCCTGAAAAGGCTATTGCTATCCATTGGTTCATGGATTCATTAAGAACAGCTCGCACAGTGAAAATCACGTGATCTGCTGCTCCCTCCCAGGTAACGATGAACTTACAGCCTTCGTTATCACAGTCCTGGAAACAGGACTTAGTCGAACCACAGTGCTGATCCGTTGTTATACGTCTTTGCTGAAATATGGTCAAATGTTATTGCACTTTTTGTTTAATCAGCTTTAACGAAACTTCAAATGTTATGTCGTTTGGATTAACTAGTAACTACGATATGGAACCTGTTTTGAAGTTCGGACGTAGATTTGATCTCGTTTGCAACTACATTGTATACTAAAACGTTTCGCTGATATAATTATCGAACATATTTCGGAAATAACCCGCTATCTTATGTTATTTTATTATATTATGCTGTAGTACCAGCATCAAAACTATTAGTTTTAGCCAAGACCCAGAACTGTGTTAAAACGGTGTTATGAAATGTTGCTGTGAGTTTTATCACAACCCCACAACTTTGTTGCGTTCATAAAGATTTACTAAGTATTTTGCGAATGAAAATATGACTATACCTGAATTGAGACCAGTTTGGGTTCTTTTATTTCAGTAACTTTTATTATACTTTCTTTTCGTGCAGATCTATGATCGTAAGTCTCGTGCATTGGTGGATACCGCTGCAGATCCATACGATCTGACGTCACCGGTGGGACAACGTCATAACGATGCGGTATCTTGACACCTGAAAGAAATCAACCATAATAATAATTTTATTTCATTTTCAAGTTTTTATATGAACGGAAAATATTAAATTATCACATGCATGATGTTGACCTTTACCGTATTTAAACTGGAAACTGAAGAAAATGCTTTTGGCAGGTCTGAAAGGTTTTTATGGTAGATAATTTTACTGGCCGTATTTATATATATACCATTAACCGCAGGGCCTTCTGCAAACATCATGTGCCAATCCTTGTTCAAATCAAATACGTCTTTTTCCCCACGAACAAAGTTTCGCCTGGTAAATGTGCAACTGAATACCCCGTTGTTTAAGGACCCAGATTCCTGTACAATACCGAGCTTGGGCTGAAGAAAAGATAGAAACAAATTGCTCGATATTTCTTAAACAGAAAAAATTCAAATATATTGCATTTCATATAATCTCTCGAAATTTTGTATGACTTCACATTTCGATCTACGCGATTTGTTTCAAAACAAGAAATGCATACCGAAAGAAGCCTCATATTTCTGTAATAGTCCAAATTGTATGACTGGTAGACTTGTATCTTCTCTCCCTCTATGATACATTCGGTCACACTGTCCAATCCCTGAAAAAGACATATTTCTTGCCAATCTTTGCTTGCATCGGAATGAAATTTTTCTCCGACACTGATGATTCAAAGCTTTTTTTAGTTTGCTGTTGTGATCATTTATTTTATAGCTATTTAAACTGATAATTGTTAGCCCAGAGTGCAAACATATTGTAGCTTTCTAAGTTGCCAGCATTAATTTAATAGGTCATATATCATAATTATTTGGAAACTGTCACTTTGTATATAATACCTACCATCATTTTATCATCACTAAATCCAATTGCAGCCCAGTATTGTCTACTTATTCCTAGTTTTGTCCGGATTTCAAACTTGGTTGTGTTTCTTTCTGGTTTCCATGACACTATGAAATTACAAACACCATTTATGCAGTCGTCAAAGCAACCTTGTGTCACACCACATTCTCGGTCGTACATTAGGACTGTCTCTGCAGGTGCTTTTGTAGACGGAACTGCCATTGTTGTCGTCTTCCTAGTGCCTGCAACGTTCACTGTTGTTTTAGGGTAAGCATACGTGCTGCTAACTTGCTCTGGAGTATATGTTTGCGGTGGGAATGTGAGATATGCATCTTGTTTGGAAACTGGGTTATATTTTGCATCAGTAGTTGGTTGGTATACCGGACGATTTGTGGTAGGATACACGGGGTTTTCACTGGTCGGAATGTACTTCTGTGATGGCGTCGTGGGAACATACTGTTTGTAAGTTGTTGGTGCATACTGGGACATATTTTTTATAATATCCGTTGGCACATATGGTCCTTCAGTCGGGAAGTCTTGTGGAATATAAGGTCTTTCTGTCGGAACATACTTCTGATCTGTAGGTACGTATGGTATATCAGTTGGGACATATTTTTGATTAGATTGTATATTTTCATTGCCAATTTTTCCCAAATCATAATCATAGTAATAAGTTGATCTCGGCATGTAAATATCTGTCTTTGTATTTGGGTATATTGTAGTCGATGCTGATATCGATGCAGACTTGTTTAAACCTGTTACAGTTTTAATAGATGGCGTTTCTGTACCTGTATTTGAGATTACCAAGTCCACATTTGGAAAGTTACCATCTGTCGTAGGAATTCCCCTATTTGTTACTAGAATTTGACGGTTTGTGACCGTTAATTGCCTATTAGTGACTGGTATTTGCCTATTTGTGACTGGTATTTGCCTGTCAGTGACTGGTATTTGCCTAACTGTGACTGGTATTTGCCTGTCTGAGATTGGTATTTGCCTATCTGTGACCGTTAATTGCCTATTTGTGACTGGTATTTGCCTGTCAGTGACTGGTATTTGCCTAACTGTGACTGGTATTTGCCTGTCTGTGATTGGTATTTGCCTATCTATGACCGTTAATTGCTTATTTGTGACAAGTATTTGTCGCTTTGTAGTCGGCAGCTCCCACGTTGCGGGAAAGGTAGTCTGCAAAATGTGCTGGTGTGTGTGCTTCGTTGTGTCCGGAGCTGCTGAAGTTGTTGTCCATATTTCTGCTACCTTAGGAAACAGTGTGGTTGTCCCAGAGCCTGTCGTTGTTGTTGTCGGAGATAACGTTGTTGTCGTCGGCGGTAACGTCGCTGTTGTCGTCGGCGGTAACGTCGTTGTTGTCGTCGGCGGTAAAGTCGTTGTTGTCGTCGGCGGTAACGTTGTTGTTGTTGTCTGCATAGTTGTCGTAGCCTCCGTAGGCCATGATGGCACTATCGTAGGCGTCGATGGCTCGTAAAATTTCATTGTAGTAATAGGTTTTCTAGTGGTAGTAGTGGTTGGAGTTGTAGCTGCGGTAGTTGTCTGTGCATTTGTTGTTGTTTTTCTCCTTTTATCTGTAGATGTTTCCCAATAATAATCATAATAGTAAGCTCCAGTTGTTGTTGTTGTTGGTGGTCTTTGAGTTGTTGTAGTAGTTCTCCGTCTAGTCGTTGGAGGAGGTGGAGGTAAAGTCGTAGTCGTTGTTGTTGTTTTTCTTGTGGTCGTAGGACGAGTAGTGGTTGTAGTAGGACGTCTTGTTGTTGTTGTCGGCTTGTATGTTGTGGTGAAATAATATTCAGTAGGAGCTGTTGGTAGATACGTTGTTGGGGCAGAAGTTGTCGGTCTTCTCGTGGTTATACGACGGGTGGTTGTCCGGCGGGTGGTTGTGGTAGAAGTTGTAGTGCGGCGAGTGGGTAGACAAGACTGATCTGTGGCCGACTGAAGACTAAACGCTTGCATTATAGTCAGGTCACGTGATACACCGTCGTAAACAACTGGCGAATTTATTCCTACCCAGTAGTTAGTGTATGACTGAACAAATGTAACCCTGGAAAATAATGTACTTTGATATTTCATAGCTCTTCTTTGATCATAATTACAATGTATTATTATCAGCAGTTTTCATCAAACATTTAGAAAAAAATATTTATATATTTTTATATACATGTGTATTTATAAATATAATCATTTATTATATTCGTGACAGGACATTGTAAGCGTGATTGTGCCAGTCTTTAGGGTTACTTGTCTTTTGGATATTATAAAACAGTATACAAGTTATTACCTAAAAACTACATGACCAGCGGGTCCTTGAGGCGCTATCCATGTCAAGGTCACAGAATCTTTCTCCTCTGGACTGCTGTGTGTCAGTACAGCCTAGATTGTGAAATATTAAGGTATTATAAAACAAGTCAAATGGTTTGAGATACAAATATGATGATGTAAGTTGTCAGTAAGCTCCTATAATTACAATAGAATAATCTTTCAGGCGCTGGTGCAAGCTGTATCAAATGGCAACAGTATCCAAATACGGAAAAGGGTATTAAATAGTTAAGTAGCAAAATTAGGGTTTTAAATAGCTTTTATGGGCTGCTTTAATTAGTGTTAACATGCAGCTATACTGGAATGTAAAGATCGACAACACCTACCCCTGATCTAACACACTCGTATCGTGTTCCACGAACACGAAGAAAAGCACCAAGAAAAGCGGGTCTGTTTGGATAAACTGCGGATCGCGGCTGGATCATAAATCCCTTAAATTTGGCCAGACCGCAACCTCGTATTCGTACTGAAATACGAAAAGTTAAACCAAATTCGATTTTAATATAATTAATCATAGCACTTTAAAAAATAAGTTATGAGAGGAGGTTGTAGTAGTAAATTACAAGTAGATATTAGATCTATTAACTCACAGTTTGTTTATTCAAATTGGGATATTTCTAATAATCGGTTGATATGTGGGGTTGTATTCGTTATCCCGACTTAGAACCTGAATGACCAGGTCCATGTACTTGCTATATGCGTATGTAAATGTCATGTTAAACACATGTCACCCACAATTTATTTTCCTACTTATCATGTCTCATCGTCAAATTGTCATAAACATCGAATTTCGAAACAGATTTCATCTTTCTTTTTCCTGGCCTTTGACTGATAGGTAAAACTATCAAGGTACCAAATGTTCACATTGACTTATGTCAACCTATCCATAAAATTAAAGGATATATTATATAAATCGCCCCCTAAGAGGTAGAAGGTGCTATCTGCATTTTACAAACTTTTGAGAAAATTGATTTAAAAGGTTTGGGAAATCAGGGCAGTAAGTCACAGACAAATACTGTTGCATATATAAGCTTTATATTAAAGCCTAACATATCACACACTTTTTACTTAAAAACAATCAATAGTTCAATAGTACCGATCAATAACATACATAGCTCCTTTTGCCGTAAACAGTTGTTCAATATTTTTTTTGAGAATAAGGAGCTATCTGACATATAGTCCTGTCTATTCTTTGGGAAAATATACCAAATATACAAATAAATTGGAGAAAAATGTGTTGTTTGAAACAATAAAGCCTTGTATTTTACTATTCTACATATGTTTCAACACAATGTTCGCTTTTTTTACTCGGAGTCGTCTGGAATGTTGTCTTTACTTTTTTTGCTGACTGGTAAATTCATGAAGTATCCATGCACATTGTCTGGAATTATTCCCTTCTAGATGTTTTTCGTTTTTGGTGTTTCTTTTGTAATCATGCCACAAATAAAACATCCCTGTCTTTCTTAGTATCGAAGCTTGTAGCACATTTCAAATATTTCCTTTCGTTCACTCTCAGTAAATTTTGTGTTACATTTAAATCTGCATCTTTCACTATTTGTTTTTGGACACATTTCCCATCTAAATTCTTTTCAGCTTTGGACACGTTGACATTGACATTTTAATCTCATTCGATGAAAGCAATGATCTAATCTATCCATGTGTATGTTTCTTTTATGGGTCTTAATTGTTTGTATTGTTCTACTCAAACGCAAAGATTTGTTGACTTCTGATGTTTTCTTCTCGGCCTCTTTTTCTTTCAGTCTTTTAATATATGGCTTTCTTCAGTTTTTGAAGCAACAAACTTTCTTTGATATGTTTTCTGCTTGGATGTAGTTAGTACAAGTGGTGGGCTTTTTCTTATTTGGAACAATTGTATAGCCCTGTTTTCTCTTTCTTGTGACTGTCATCATTTCCTCCACCTCTGAGTCATTTGAATTAGCCATGTCTTTATCTGGGTTGTAGGACTCATCCTGAAAGCTACCGTCAGAATAATCTCTTTCTGATTCAAGTATTTTCCTCTTAATCGGTCTTCGATTTGTTGTGCTATTTTTGTATTTAATTCTGCATGAGGTTTATTATCATATGAAGAGCTTCTAATATCACAATCTCTTGATTTCCTTTCATATCCTATTTGGTCATCTTTTGCGTCTTTATCTTTTGCAGAAAAAATACCTCTATTTCATTGCCTTTATAGTTTCTAAGATTGATATATCATCGCATTCTTTATAGAATCAAATAGTTTTATTTTTTTAACTTGTAATTTTTTTTTGTATTTAGTTCCAATTTTAAATTTAGAATAACAAACAAGTAATCACTGTTTTATAAAAACTAAGCAATACATTCGACCCAAGTGTCATTTACAATTCTAGCATATAGTTCCTTATCACTCCAATCCATACTTTGATCAGTATCCTTCAAACGGCACGCAAGATATGGTCATGTGATGTATTGAGTAATTCATATATTAATGCATTATCTATAAAAGATAAAACTGTTGTGCATTATTACTTGCTATCATACTTATAACAATTTATTTCAGTACGAAATCATTGTCATTCATTGTTTTAATAAAAACATGAGACTAAACTTACCTATGCTGTATTATCATTACCCATATCATGCAAATATTTCCCAGTTTTGTAACTGTATTTCATCGCTGGCATACAATGGCCTGCAATTTTACACTTTATCTGTCCTCATCCAATTAGCGTTTGATAAAAACAATGCAGAGTTATCAATATCGCTTGGCTATATACCAAATAGCTCTTTATTTCGCTGTATTTGTTCACATCATAAGAAATTGTTAAGTGGTAAAAGGGAACATCTGACAGATGACCCCTTTTACCTCAGACTGGTATGCAGATAACACCATATACCTCTAACTTTATTTTTGTTTATGTAGATAGACTCCTTTTATTTAAATTATTATTTGAAAAATAAACAAATATAATAACAGTACAAGTTTGATTTTTAAGAGAACAAGGGCATGATTAATGCTACTCATTTATGCAAAAAAAAGCATTTTCGGCAAAATTGTTAGATAACACCTTTTACTTCTCAGGGGGCGAAATGCACTCTTTCAAGACCATCATAGTATATAAAAAATCTTTTTTGTTTGACAATTTCATTTAAGACACATGTAAATGTTAAATGACATAATATATTATATTAATTTTGTAGGGCAAGGGCACGAAACTCTACAGTATATCTACTGTTATTGTTACATGGTTTTTGGCATGTATCAAATTATTGTATCAGTTCATGCTTTAAGCTGTTAAGCGGCGTCTTTGCATTATTAGATATGAAAGTTTGGATATCTATAAAACAACAAATATACAGTTCATGTTTTACATACGGCTATCAGGCGTTGACCACTGTCCGGCGATATAATTGTCAAGACAAGGAAAACACCTACTGACTTTTGAATGATTGCTGTCGATTGCTTTATGTCGGTCAGCTATGACATGATTCATGGCCAGGTAAATATTATCAATATACAAGTTTGCGCATTTAAGTACTTATATCTGTAACGAGATTCTTGTGTTTTCAAATGATGTAACTGTAGAGATAACGTTTTCATTTAACATTTATAGAGGAGGTCTTGTGGGAATTTACTTTTATATATTCTTTTATCTTTTCGTTATAAACTTTCATGCTGACAATTGATTCTCATCAGGCATACATATTTACATTTAAAAATTCCAAGATACAATTTACATTCATTTAAGTTTTCTTTTGCTTCTTCTGTGGCAGATAAAATATTGCATGTACACTACTAAGTTTTAGTTAACCATTACACATATTTATTCTCCTCAAAGGTTCAGATTTTCAAGTTCTTTCTACCTTGTGGTAAGGTTGGATACATGGCAATCACACCTGTCTTTAGCATCCAAACATGGCCGCTGCTTAATACTGAGGTTTAAGGTAAAATGGGATACATCAGTATTGGCAACAGTCAGGTGGGTAGTCATTTCCCTGGTCACTGACATAAGGTAAATGTATAGAGTTAATTAAAAAACACAGGGGAAACTACGTTTTTAAAAAGAAATGAATGACATACCAACCGAAATTACGGGTTTTTATTGAAATGAGTGAGACCATGTTCACTACACCTCCTCTGTTTCAATGTAAAGTTCGGTTTATAATTACTTTTGTATCCGAGTTTTGTCGTTCATTAAATTTAATTTGTCAATATTTTACAAGATTTTACAAATATAAGATTTGAACATATACGATTAACGAGTACACGTATTATGTTCTCAAAATAACTAACAATTACGTAGTGAGTATTTGTGAATATATCTTACCATATATTCTCTCATTAGGAGCATATTGTGTCTTCGAAACTTCGACCAAAAATGGGGCCGGGTCTGTGTTAATGGGACTTCCATGCTGCGGGGTCATGTCTCCACAGGCCCGTGTGGGAGCACCCGTCCGATAGGTCCACACACATTTTAATACCAGTCCAAAAATAAAGCAAATGATTTGGACGGATTCTCTATTTCCCATAGCTTTACTGAAAAGTAAAGAAACAAGACAGGTCCATGGTTACTACCTTTGTTTAACGTGCGAGACCTGTACCGGCATGAATAAATAATCGTCATGACACTAAAACAACTTTCTCATGATCTTTTGATAATTAATTGGTTAATGTATAATTAATATTATATACGTGACCAATGGTTCAAATAAAAAAAGATTTACTTCAATAACAACCCATCTATCATCTAAAACCAAATATGAAAATATACATGCAGCGCTAATTGAAAACACTACATCAATAAAATAAAAGATAAACAAATAAGTTGACAATAAGGTAATTATTTTCTATAAATATGTAGTAAAAATGTACAAGTAGTGAATGATGTAACACGTTGTCATTGCGGGTATATGACAACTACTTGACAACTGAACTAAGTGCAAATTGAGGACAGAAAATTATGTAACTATATGATCTTATTGTCGTATCCCTGTCGTTGTCGGTGATGGTTATATTAGTACGTAGTGGTGAAACTATAATAGAAATGTCGACTACAATACCTTATTTGGCATTAGATAAAAGTCGGACTAATAATTAAATAAAACATTTCCATTGTTAGGTCTGTTTTGATAGCTTGTTAACCGACCGATTTCACATTGTACTTTATTTTATAACCACTGAGCTGGAGAGTTAAAAACCTACAGGAGAGTGCGCAATCGTGCGATTCAATAAATTGTACTAGATTCAAATGCAATATTCCAATTTTAATTTGACCTGAAGCTGCCATCTTAACATTCAATGACCTTTATACCACAATTTCAGTCTCCTCATTTTAGACAGATTTTAAAGCAATGCGCCTACTATAGTAGAGTGTACATGAATATCGTCCATATCACGTATTACACGGTTTGACAATGGGCGCCTAGCTTACGGACTGGTTGACATAAACCGAGACAATTTATGTATAACATGTGCTAATATTACTGCAAAACTACAAATTGAAGAGATATTTTGTGTTTTCTTATTGACGTTTGTGTATCGCTTAATTGTATAGCTGACTGGACGACAAAAACAAGGACACAAATTATCATTATCATTACCAAATGTTATATACATGTACACATATTAAGCTTTACATGACTTTTGTTAAATTCATAAATTGAATTATTCATTGAAATGCCCCTGTTTATGCGAGACAAAGTTGTGCAAAAGAAAATAAATAAAACAAGAAGTCCCTGCTTACAAGCCAGCTGTTTCTTTTATTTCCCATTCGCCTAAAATCATAACTAAAAATCCATCTTATTCAGTGGGGTATACAATAAAACGCAATCAAAAGAAATGTATCAGTCTGTCTGGCAGTCTAACTTCATGTTAAACATTTGTGTGTGACTTACTGCTAAATTAAAACACAGTATAGTTGAGCGTACGTGCACGACATATTGTTTACAAATAAACATTCCGTAAAATTCAAAACTTTCTATAAAGGTTGTATACGAAGAGTAATTAGGTCAATACCGTCCTTTTATTGAAATAAAGCAAACTATTAGCCATCAAAGTGCATTTTAATTGAATCCATGTATAACAGAAATTTTTCAGATTGCCGCATGTACGTTGATGTTTGTTCTTGCGGCAAATGACACAGACAGCAGATATAGTCTTAGACTACATGTACCAGTTATTCAGATTCTAGCAAAGTTGTTTTCCTTTCAATGCCTAGATTAGAAAATGCATTGTGGTTGTTTTTTGCCACCGAGTGTAGTTTCGCAATCTGTTTCACAATTTATATTTCTTATAATTATTCTTTGAGAAGGCAATGATACGTATACGCTACCAATTTTCTTATTTCATTACTCGTTGTTTAAAATAGGTTAAGGGGGAACCAACATTACTTTTGTTCATGAACTTTTACATAAATAAGGCGTGATATTGAAGTTAAATTACCTGTGTGATAGTATGTTTTCTAGTGTCGTAAAGTCTGGTTCATGTGTTGCTGAATAAGATAGTAAAATAGTAATAAGAATAAAAACTAGAAATGACCTCTAAAATGTGCATCTTTTAATTATGCGAAAATATATCATATAGTCTCATGACTTTTGACCTCTAAGTGAGACGGCGTAGCTGGAATATGTTATGCGCGTTGAACCCAAAGTTTCATGTTGTATAATTAGCGTGACCTTTCATCTTTCATTGTGACCTTGAACTAGAACCGAATGAGTTGCGACAGAAATTTAAGATGTTTAATCACATTGTTCGTTTATAGACATAACATTGCAATTAGGAACAATTCAGAGATATTTTAGCAAAAGCAAACTGTAGGCACTGTGGAGTAAACCCGCAGTTTTTATCTTTACCATAGACCCAATGGTGTCTTTCATTTTGAGAGCTGACAAAAATTGATGTTATTTACAAATTCTTAAACATTTAGACATTTACTTTAGTCACACATTTGTGTAGCTTTTTAGTTTTTACCATTCCTTTTAGCGCAAACTGCAAAATAAAATGTGAAAACAAATATACATGTACCTTCTAAACTGTTTGTAAACTGCGTTATGATCAATCATTGGCTGATGTAAACTACAGACGTTAATGATTCAGTTAGTGTCGTTTTATATAAAGTATAATTACTGTTTTATTCTATAGAATCATGACTATATGAGGCGGTTATGACGTGAGATGACATATAACAGGGCAAAACTGAACATGTGACACACCTATATATAAGAAATTGACCACTGTGTACGATGACTAACGTCAAGAGAATTGCTATAATCTGTGTTGTATGTTATAATAGTAAATAGAATCGAAAACAAGAATTCTACAAGTTTTTCCAAGAGTCATTGAAGGACTTGTCCGTCCGTCCTTTCGTCTATTTGTCCGTCCTCTCTGAGACATTGGTTCGAGTACATGTGCACTTTACAGAAACGTTGATTATAAGAAGAAATACGGTATGCAAGTTTCAGTCAGATTGCAAATGTTAAACAGGAGTTATTGACCCTAGTTATTTTATTACAGTGTAATTTTATTCTAAAGAGAAACCAGAAAAATAATTTCAAGTGTTCGAATAAACTTTGAGGACATGCAACTATGATAATTTCAGTCAGATTTGATATGAAATACTAACGGTATGACCATATTGCTATATTTTCTAAATAGAAACTTTGAAATTCGTGTTCTCTGAATTACACAATCAATATAAATAATTAGATCTACCTAACGACTCTACCAAAATTTCTAAATTTCAAAAAATTCTAATGTCTTTAAGAAATCAGCGCCCAACTTTAGAAATCTTCTTAGGAACTAGGGGCCAATTTTAATTTCGTACACATACATTTTGTAATTATCCTTTGTATAACGACGCCTGGCTCCTTAGGGGAAAAGGGTTCCCATTCGGACGATGCTGCTTTTCCTATGCATTCCCCCGATCCTTCTGACAGGAGGTACCGATTTATTAAATGTGGCGCGCCATTTTAGAATTTTTTCAGTGCCTACAGTGATATCACCCTAATTACAGAGGGAACAATTTCGTTAGAGAGATAGTTTAATAGAGCTATCTCTGTCCTGTGACTGATAGCTCTCTCTGCTTTTAGAGAGGCATCTTTTCTTTACAAAAGAGATTGCAGCATAACAGCCAGGATTAAGGAGATGTAATGTAGCTCATGTATATCTTTTGAACTTATACAGTAGCTCTGAAACGAAGATATCTTTCTTTGCAAAAGTCCTTTCTCTCTTTCTATCTCTCAATCTCACACCTATAGGATATTTCTACAAACTTCAGAAATACATGTATCTTGTTGCGCACTAATGCTTTCTATAACTGAGCGAGCCAAAGCTATATTTTTAATCGTTATATAATTGTCACATCGTACAGTCTATAAAAAATAAGAACTCTTGGGAATATCATTTCTTTCCGATACGAAGTAAGTAATTTGAATGTTTTTTATTGGTCAAAGTTTGGGGATCGGGTATTGTACTTTTTCCGCCAAATTAAAACCGCCATCTTTTTTTGTGATTATGATATCGCTTTAATTTATAAAGCTCTCTGTCAACTGAAGTGTTAACACTTTTGCATACAGAGCTCCTTAACTTCCCCAACCGTGAATAGAGAGAGCTCTTTATCTTGAAATGCTGTCATAAAAACATAAAGAAATATCACTTTTACGCAATGAGGTATTTTCCAAACCATGCAGATAGCTCTTTCGGCTCTTTAAGATATAAAGTGAACTCTTGACCTTTTAAGGACATCTTTTCGTCTTAAACGGATAGCTTTAAAACTTATCTGTATACAATATATATTTCATGTAATCAATTAGAATATAGAAAAACGTCTCACCATAGTTATCTATAAGAATTTTCAAATTGAACAGCGAATCTACCAACTCATAACTTAGTTAAATTAATGCTATGATGTACTTGGACGTGCTTAGAAGAGATGGTAAGAAGTTGTTACAAAACCATGTTTCTAAAATGAGTTATACTCTTCGGTCGAAAACTCATGTATACATTATCTGAACATAAGCTTTCATTTGAAAAGTATATACTAATAACATATCAGAAGTTTAAATAGTTACATAATTAATTACAGGATCAGAAGATTGTGATTCTTTTTATTTAGCAAGGTAAAACTGTAATTTTGTTCTCCCTCAACGTGTGTGATATATGCGTATGTGTATGTTACCCTTCTCAACAATTCAGGAAATGATATTTACAGAAACATTAAACGGTAACATGTACACGAGTATCGCAACAATTTAGAATTTAAGTGTGATATTACCATATAAGCGACATAATTTGCAGAAATATACTCACCACTGATTTGTATTCTTTATAAATGAGTATGACCAAATTACAACTAATGTATATGAATCTGTCTACCAGCTATTTTGGCAAAGTGAAAATTCTAGTCCTAGATAATCGATTTCTTATGAAAGGTCTTATTAATTTCTTTCTGCAAATAAGAGAAATATCTTAAATATGCAGTTTCAATTACTTTTTTTTGCGAAAGAAACACAATTAACAAAGGGTTCCTTATAAAGTAACAGTTTTCATATTTTTTTCATATATTTATGAAATGTTACGCACGCACAAACACCAATGCTGAATAAATCATTCAATAATTAGCAACAGTGAAGCCTTAACCTACAACAATTACCTCGGCATTTTACTCACGAAATACACGTATACATGGAAATAGTTATATAACACATTATCTAACAATCATTTAGAAATAAAGAATATATATCACATTATCGGAGTGAACAAATCAGAAAAAGGCAACATTTGTAGAAATGACGAAAATGTTAAGATAATGAAAATATACTCAGCCAAACACGAGATTGCTGCTACGTGAAATTCAATAACGTTTTTACATTTACTGATTAAAAAATCATAAACGATAGTTTTACCAAGAACTTTACAAGAAACCCTACATACCTTTCCGCCTTCAACCTTTTTTTAAACAAACACTCGTTGAACAAAAACTAAATAATCACTATCTCGAAAAAATGAACAACGGAAATAAAACTACTGTTGAACCATATTTGCGATATATCACGGTTGAGGTTTGATCATTTATTAACTGTAATGATCACATTATTAGAGACTTACATTGATGTTTTTGGTCAGTGACGTCTCCTGCCCTTAGGCTATCCGAATTATGGTTATGATACGAATATTAGTTCGACGACAGCGCGGACAAATGGATTGTAATGAGCACTAAACACTTTCTGTGTATTTATTGTTTTATCCTTTGACAACTGAATAATGTTGACATGAATAAGATCACGGTTATACCTTAGTCAAAACAATAGAGTTAAACCAGATTTATGTTTTATCTATTACATTTTCTGTTATTGACCAAAATGCATATAACATCAGAATAACAGACAATAAGCGTTTTTCTTTTAATCGAATGACTTCCAATAATCAATATAAATATTACTAGTTAATTAGTAGTCTTTAATTTTCAGAATACCGTGAAAGCTTGAGGAAGTCACAGTGGCTAAGAACACCGTAGGAGCCTGCGGTCTGGACGCCATTTTTTCCGGTTTTGTTTTGTGCCTCTACAGTCACATAAGAAGTCGACTAACAAAATGTGATCTTACATGGACCTTAAATTTTATAGTGTTCCATCGACATACCCGGTAGACTG
>JAFMSR010000005.1:52682346-53084846 GCA_022818135.1 Saxidomus purpurata | reverse complement strand
ATTCTATTACATTAAGAGTTGAATAAATTAACTCTTTTGATTGGAAGCATGCTGAAAATGAGCATACTTCTTCAAGGACACTTGCCAACGGATAAACCGATATTTTGCGACAAATAATGTAATGTTATTAATCAAGTGATTTCATATTGGCCTTGTTATTTGCCCGAGGGTGGTCGTATTGGCCCAAGGCCGAAGGCCGACGGCCAATACGACTGCCCAAGGACGAATAATAAGGCCAATTTGAAATCACTTGATAATGATAATTTTATCATTCAACTTTACAATATTGGCTAAAAAAACAAGAATATAAATGTTCTTGTAACAAAAACAATTTTATTTCAATAACTTAGCAAAATTGGGTATCAGCAGGAGTCTGAAAACAAAAGGCGTCGTTTATAAATGTTAAGGGAAGGACTCCTTCTTTTTGGCCCTCTCTTGTAACAATCAAATGCTTAATTCCATTTGTGTTTTCGTATAGGCCCTGCTTTTAACATAGGCTCAGTAAAATAATGATTAATCAAGTGTTTCATATTGGTATTTGTTCGAGGTCTGCAAAACAAAATGGCGTCGTTTAAAATACTTGATTAATGGAAGTTATTATAAATAAAAAAGAATAAAAGACTACAGTCAGAAATTCTACCCGAGGGTTGAGATATGTCCCAAACACAATGCTCTGCTGAGTTTTTTTTTTTTTTTTGGACGTATCTAAACCCGAGGGTGGGATTTTCCTTATCCACAACTCAATGGACATGGTAGATTAATTTTCTCAGCGTTTAAATCTCATTTTCACACAAAAAAGAAGAAATAAGTGCAAGTACAGGATGGGGATGAAAATATTTTACAAAACAGCTTTAGATGGATAGAAAATGATCTAATAAGAAAATGAATACCCAGACCCTATGTTTATTTCAAAAAAAAAATTTTACAGTCTTTTTGATAACCCTATGTGAGATTAGATTTTCCATCACTGCTAAAAATAGAGATTTTCTGTCCGGTAAGTGAGAAATAAAGTTCTTGTAACAATAACAATCATGGTGGGAATAACGGATCAAAAAGTAGTCTTAAGTTAGAAAATAATGAAAGCCGTTTAGCTACAATGAAAAATCTAGCCTATCTTATGGCAACATAAAAGTATTATAGAACTACACATGTTTCAATCATAGTCACCTTTCGGTTGTGCTGAACAATTCGAGAAACTGACATAATTTATTTTTGAAGTGTTCAACACAATTAGAAGGTGACTGTGATTGAGACATGTGTAGTTCTATAATACTTTTATGATGCCACAAGATATGCTATATTTTTGATTTACAGCTAAGTGGCTTTCATTATTTTCTAACATTTTTCATAGATGTACTTTTGTTTAGAGATAATTTTGATCATGTGATTCCCCACCGTGACAATGTTATTTGTATTTAACTGAGCTTTTTAACGTGGTGATTTAACTTAGTAAAATAAGACATCAGCAGGAGTCTAAAAAAGTCTGCATATCAGCTGAAACAAAATCGCGTCGTTTGAAAAACTCTAACGGAAGTGACTTCTCCGTATTGGCCCTCTCTTTTAAACCAATCAGAATGCTTGAATTCCATATTGGCCCTGCTTTCTCGTATTGGCCCTGCTTTTCTCATATTGGCTCGTAATGCTTTGTATTAGCTCTACCTGTTTCATATCATGTGCGCAATTGATCTAATACAGTGTGTAATATTGTAAAGTTGAATAATAATGCTTTGTATTAGCTTAACCTGTTTCATATCGTGTGCGCAATTGGTCTAATACAGTATGTAACATTTTAAAGTTGAATAATAATAAATGTATACAAAAGTGCTATGAGGACACGTCAGACGTATGATTTGTACAATATTATTTTATACAAGATACCACAGGCAAAACTTTGAAAATAATCATTCTTTTTTATATATCAAATAATTTCTAATATTGTTTATTTATTTGTGATAACAATCTTTCTTTTAATAAATCACCAAACAATCTTAAGCTACATATTTCACGCTTACAACTATAGCTTAAATAGATATATTAAGAAAATGTATTACCATCCTTTAAAAGCACCAAAAAGTCAATATTTAAGATTGACGTTTAAAACCTCTTAAATGCATTTTTGTTAGATATTATTTTTAGGTGTTTTACTATACAATATTAATCCGATTCAAGTTTCACTGAGAGATTTGTCTTTCTTCAGCGAGGTCACTTTTAGTGTTTTAAAGTTCATGAAATCCTTTAAACATGGTTACTCTGTCATGCATAGAAGTATTTTAAGAATACATGGCACAATTGTTGAGCACATGAAGATGACATATCACGTGCAAGTCCCGAATCCTTACCTTTAACAAGTTCAAGGTCACACTTAGAGGTCAGCGCTTTTAGATTCCTGTATATATGCACGTGTGTATGTCCGGATTGTAACTCATTGTAACTGCATTGAAGGATTTTAAATTAATGTTAACGAATCTAACTTAACTTAACGAAAATATTGGGAAGGCTCGGTAACAGACGTAACTGGATAACTGAATGGTCAAAGATTGAAAATAACTGTATTCTTAAGGAGCTCATCGAAACATTGAAATTCTATTCCACAAACGAACCTGAAAGAGCGTGCTTAACTTTGTCAAATCTTCTCTTGTTAAAACGTATAAAATAAAGTCATCAGACCGAAAGATTTAAAAACTAGTAAAAGAGAAACTTGATTTCATTTATTTTGGGAATGCGAAAATGTGAAAAATAAATGGGAAGATATGAATCACACTGTCAATTAACTTTTAATTAAACATCGAAATGTCTTCAAATTGTTCACACTAGTCAGTTAATAGATGCAGATTATAAAAACATAAAGTTTATTATGTTTTGGAATAGTGTCGACTGACTCCCAATACCTTAAGTATAATTTTCAAAGTAATTAATCAATTGTACAAGATATAGATTTTACATATTTTCTATGCCAATTTTTTTCGCAATTTTGCCAGTGTTTACAATTTGTTACAAGCTTGTTTATTGTATATAATTTATCGACAGGATAATGATAGAACCATGTTCTATTCTATTTGAAACAATGTTGACATATGCCTTTCTTTCGTATTCAAGACATTTCGTTTCACGGGAAAAAGTCGGTAAGGCACATCACCTCCGGGGAATGCTTCAATTTCGATAAAGCACTCCATGCAATAGATTATTTCTTAATTAATAGCATACATGTTGAAAACTGTTAAACACTCTTGAAAATGTCATTGTCTTCTGATCGCACATGTATGTACTGATTTGTTCTTTAGTATTTGTTTGTATGTTCACTTTCATGTGTATATTGGCATTGCCATAAGTTATTCTCTAACGTTCGTAAATTGCAAAAAAGCAAATGTATTGCTGATTCC
The DNA here is from genome assembly GCA_022818135.1 of Saxidomus purpurata. Taxonomy (NCBI): domain Eukaryota; kingdom Metazoa; phylum Mollusca; class Bivalvia; order Venerida; family Veneridae; genus Saxidomus; species Saxidomus purpurata. The sequence goes on along the minus strand of JAFMSR010000005.1, from coordinate 53,081,466 downwards.
TAATCAACTTGATTGATTGATTGATTGCTATATTGTATATAATGTTCAGGATATAGCAATATGTATGGTAAGATATAAATAAGCATAGGCAAACATGTATGATTACATTAATACACTGAATAAATCATTTGTAATGTCCTAAGTTCATAACAGTAACACTGTGTTTCTATCAATAGAGATTAAAGGCAATGTTATTAAACGGAATTATTGTAGCCTAAGTTGCTTTTCGAAATCTTGACTGTAACGTCAATAAAAACATGTAATAAAGTGAAGCAATAATACACAATCGAATTGTACATTTTGTCGCAAATATATGTGGCAAAAATTATTTATTGTATTGATGAGATTAACCGGGATAAAGGCAACCTGATATAGCATTCTGGGATAAAGCGGCAGCTGTTGGCGTATAAGTGAACACATTTCTTTATACAACCAGTGGAAGATGATGTCAAAACTTAAGACACCAATATTTGTTTTATTAATGATTTTAATTTGCTTTCAGATTTTTCAATTTGCATATCGGAATAATGTGTTCAAATCGGTAGAAATATACGAAAAGGATAATCAAATAGGGTATGAAAAGGAGGATACTCCAAACGCAATGAAAGGTGATTTAGTTAACATTGTACAAAAAGTTATGAAGGAAAAAATGTTGAGCAAGAAAGAAAGTTATGGTCAAGAAGAAACATCTTCTTCTACAAGTACCTCAACGTCAACATCAACAACAACAACTACTACAACAAGCCCCACTATTGTGAAAAAATCTGATGGATCTTTCAAATTAGAAACCAAACCGGAAGTCGAATTGTCTGCCTCTGTTACAAATGCTGCTCAAGCAAAAATCGCAGAAGATATAAGACTTTGGAAATATGCACCATCAAAAAGTGAGAAATCAAGAAATGGCTCTACTTCAGTATACGACGGTCGAAATTTGTTGCAAGACGTAAGTAACTCTGATTTTATACAAAAGAGAAATTCTAACTTATCAAATATACAGTACTTTTTAAACGACACTTTACATGAAGTTCACTTCATATGCACTATGTTTAAACATTGTATGCACTACAAGTGAACTTCAAAATGCACTATTAGTTCACTTCACCTTTATAAAGGAGTTTGGTTTTTTGCCTAGAAGCATTGACAAAATCTGCCTTATTATACATGTTAGTCTAGTTTATACTAATTTATTTTAGCTCGATTGTAAAGAAAGCTTATCGAGTCAGTCTCGAGTCCGCTTCCTGGAAAAACCAGTACTGGTGTAATATGAGGAGGAACGGTCGTGACCCCAGTGGGGCTCAAACCCGCAACCGCCTACATGTTTTAAGTTACTGCTGAAAGACTGATGTAAAAGAATTAACAGTGTTCATTAAAATTAAAATAAGAAGTGAAAGAAAACAGACCGAAAAGGCGAAAACACAAAAGATTGTTTTGTCGTTTTGGCAAGAAAGTCAGAATGACGGAACGAGAACGGCAGAAATCAGTCTTCATACCTGACGCCTATGAAAAACGCGGTAATTCCAACTCTGTGATAGAAATAGGTTCAGTATGCAATGTAAATTAACAACTATTAATCACCATATTTTCAAATAAAGCGGGTTTATATTTTACAGTCTGTATTCAAGTTTGATCAAAACTTCAAGAACCCATGTTGGTTTGAGGAACAAGCACTTAACTGTCTGCCTTATGTTTATGTGATTGGCGTAAAGAAATGCGGAACCAGTGACCTCTTCTACAGACTGTCTCTCCATCCAGATTTTATTAAACCCGGATTCAAAGAAGCGCAATGGTTTGCTCGTAAACGATTTAGTAAGTAACAGTTCACATGAGATTCACGTTCCAAACATTGAAACACACCTTAAGTATATTTAACGTACCAAATATATTTACAAAAATATCTGTTTTATTCAAAAACAAACCTTGCGATTTATTCTATGTGTACCTGCTGGTACCAGAGGACATATACAAGATGGATATTTAATGATACGTAGACAGTCTTCAAAGCTCAGTTTTCAATTCTTGCTATTCAAAGATATTTTCATGTATTTGAGGATCGAAGCGTCGCGAACTCTGATTTAACTAAGATTTAATGAAGTAGCTATGAGGCCATGTTCAAGTAGCATCGTCGGTCAAATCTTAAAACTTTCCTTGAAATCATAAATCAGGTTATAAACACAGTTATAGACTTTTGAAAGAATTATAATTACATAGAAGATTAATATTTGGTTTCGGTGTAATATCACGTTAAAATTCACCGAGTGGGCACCAAAAGTGATATTTTCAGGAGTGGCGCAGCTTTTGGTGTTTTCTGTTTATTTTATGTCTAAACCTCTACTTTTGCTGGGTATATTTCATGAAAATGTCGAAAACTGCGGGAAACGTCATCGGAGAGCATCGCCAATATTTATAGAATAATATATGGCGGAGCAGGGCCTTTGAGTGATAATCGCCCCGGTAATGGAATAATTGCCAGAGGGCTTTAGCCCGAGGGCAATTATTACATACTCGGGCGATTATCACTCAAAGGCCCTGCTCAGACATTTCTTTTTCTGTATAATACATGTGTAGTCTCACCATCATCTGAGAGCCACTCTTTAATCTTTTTCATGTCACTCTTAGTTTTCATGACGGTTGATCTATTCCTTTTACTCTGTATGAAGTTTAGAGTTTCTTCTTCCGTAACATGATGACTTACGGGTTGATTTCTTGCTATTTTGTCGTCTAAATCAATCAACCTATTGGCTAAACACTCTAGCGTACGCTCGGCGTCAGCCATGTTTTTTCCGTTAAATGACGTCATTTTCTGTGTCTTTACAAAACAACCTCATTCTTTCAAAACCACCGGAAATTTCCGAGCTTATTTTTTTGTAGATCGCAAAAAGAAAAGAACCAGGAAAAAAAAACGCATAACGCGCATTTGTTGTAAGTTCGGGTAAAGTTTAACGGAACATACATTAGTCTATCTTGTATCAAGTTGTCCTTAGTTGTTTTGCTGTAGTATTGTTAGTTTTTTTACTGTTAACGTATTAGTATTTTAACTAGCATTTTAAGTTCCAAGTACTGAAAATAATTATATGTATTATAGAAATAGACTCTATTTCAGGAATGTAAATTAACTGTCCACACTTTCTTATAATATCCGAAACAAATAAAATGCAATGTACAAAAGAAAAACATACTAGCTGTCAAATAGTTTTTAACAAGGTGTCACCACGTGACATCTTGTTATAGTAGGCAATTTTGAAAACGACCCAGCGGAGGGGCTTATACGTTTGACGCTGGCCGGAGTAAGCCGGGGTAGCCGATAAATCCAAACTTCATTGCTTAAAAGGCGTCGATTTCATTCTGGCTTTTTGAAACGAATAGAACGGCGTACGCCTGATGCGTCAAACGTATAGCCCCTGACAGTTTGAACAGCCATAGGTTTCTCCTTTCGCCTGCAAAGTAGATCGACTTTAGCTGAAACGCGTGTGGATCGTGTTTGTGATCTCGACTTAAAAATAAACTAAAACCCGTTTCCGTTGCGTAATACACGTGTTAATGCTTTAAATCATTGTAACACTAATGTAGGCAAAATTCAGAGTATTTGAATTACTACACCATCAGGCAGATTCAGGATCAAATCTTGTTTTGGAATCCCGCATGTTTACATGTATAATGGAAATTAAACGTAATCGAGAGGAGTATTTGGATCCAACATTTCATACAATGTGAACATCCTTATTTCCATTCAGTAAAATTACATGCGTGCTTAAAACGGAAATGGATAATAAAAGTGGGTTTTTGTTAAAGGGGGAGGTATTATAAACATAAACGATGAAGTAAATGAATGATACAATGTATTCGGTTTAATTGTCGGATTTCATCAAATGATTTTAAATCCATTCGGACTCGAAAAGCTGCAGACACCCCGCCATTTTGAATGACCACAAAACAGCGACCGATAGTGGCGACCCTTAACTTAGCGACCGATAGACGTTATTGAGATATGCTGAGTTACTCCGCTTGAGTTAACGGTGTAACCGGTGAAGAGGTTAAATAATTTCTGTTACCTCCAGAGAGTTACAACGTGTTTACTTACATAACTTAAATATTAACGTATCATATTTGCAGTCTCATGTAATTAAAAGCTTGTTTTTTTTAATATTTGAAGAAATGGATTGCTTTGCATTTACTAGGCAATATCCCCATTTCTAACTTTTTTTCCAACTTTACCGGTTAGTTTGTCTAGATCATCTTGTAACATAGTGCAACCTGTAAATATTTTGAATGCTCGGATTTAATTGAATATAGGTAGGAAGTGTCTCCTTGTCTGGTCCCTGGAATTTTATTGAGTGAACCAGACTTGGAGACTGTGCTTGTCTGGTTCAACTGGACAGAGACAAATGGGGGGATATGTCTCAACGTCCAGCTCTATTTCTGTTAACCGACAACCTATACTGTAAAATTATTTGTAACGTATTAAAAAACTTTATTACTTTTGAAATATTTGCTTGACCTGATTGAGAGGAAAGCAGTGTCTTTATTTATGCTAAATTTACTAATAGTTCATTTTTATACTATTGCATAACGTTGCACCAGTTAATGCGAGTGTGTCTTTAAATTCAATTGTTCACACATTTGTACAACACACATCCAATGTCAACATAAACAATATCGGATTTATTCAAAGATATAAATGTTCTTGTTATTACTGAAGCATAATATATTTCATTTATAGTATTGCTATGTTAGTGCTCACCATGTACATACTTCATTAATAGTGTTACTATTTAAGTGCTCACCATGTATACATTTCATTTAAACTGTTACTATGTTAATGCTCAAGTACTTGCAATATGTCTGTGTCCCATCATAGCAAAGCAAGTTGTGGCTTTTGAAAAAGGACCCCTTGCCGTCTATCTGATGTCCATTAACTTCTTTCTTTAAACAACATTTCTGAACTCACAGCATTAAACTTTAACAATCTTTTTATGAACCAGAAGGCCAAGGGCTTAAATAATTGGCATGCAGCATTGTTAACTAAACCTCTACCAAGATTGTTAAAATTCAACCCCTTGATCAATATTATCCCTATCAAGGACTCGCTTGGGTATAATGCCTAAAATACAAACATTTTAAATTCTTATTGTCTGAAACCAGAGTAACATGTGGCCATTTAAACCCTCTTGTTTTAACAGAATTGTTGCCATTTTCAACTTGGCGAGTTTTCAATTATAAATTGTAATATCTTCAGTATCAATGATCCCACTGTTCTGAACTCCACCTTCAAAATCTACAATGACAAATTTTTCATATAAATGCTCATTGTCCTTTTGTATTTAGCACATAGCTCTACATCACAATGATGACATGCTTGCATCTATCATACATTCATGGTACTTTGAAATTGTAAGTGAAACTTGTCACACCCAATGTATAAATCACTATTGATGGTTAAAAGGGCATTATGCGCATCTTACTGCACATAGTGTTTTTTTGGTGACAGTTTTATAAAGCAATTTTTGGTTGCTGTTCGTTTAAATGTGTTAAATTAATGATTATGCCGCAATAGTATTTGAAGTTGGTGCTTTAGATATAAAAAAATTCGGACTGATAAAATGATAGTTGATTGTGTCGTTATTGATGTTGGTAGAGATTTCGGCAGTGGAAGGGAAGCAACTCCTGCATGCAGTTGTTCTTTTCTTAAATTGACTCTCCCAGTCAAATAAGAAAAATCAATATTTGGAAACTTGTTATTTCATACTGGTAGCGTGAAGAGTTTGGTATATTGTGTTAAAAGCTATTATTTCCTCTACGCTTTTGTACACACACCATATTCAGCTGGATTTTTACTTAAAAAAATTCGCATAATGTCACACTACTAGTATTCTACTATTAAATCATAGCTTTGTGAAAGACCATCTTCCGCATATACACTTGTGATGCATTTTCAATCTGATACATACATGTAAAACTGCATTTTATGATTTTAGCTCAAATGGACTAATAGTGCTATTAAGATCGCATTATGTCTATCATCCATCCATCCACAATTTCCTTCAACAACATCATGTTGTCTGAAACCATTATCTCATTGTTAAAACTTTGCAGGGATGTTTCTTGCATGAAGCTCTATCAATGTTGTTCAAAATATTTCATTCCATGCAGAACTCTAATTGCTATGGCAACAAATAGAAAACACTTAAAGACTCTTCTTCTCTAAAACCACAAGGCCTAGAGGTTAGATATTTAGCATGTGGCATTGTCTACTGGATCTCTACCAAGATTACTCAAATTATGACCCCCATGTCAAAACTGAACCCAACCGAGGTGTCACTTGGTTTAACATAGGCTTATATGGGAACAAATTTCACTCTAAATTCACAAGATCTAAATATTAGATATTTGGCATGTAGAAATGCCTAGTCCACCTTTACCAAGATTGTTCAAATTATGACCTCCAGGTCATGTGTTGAGGGTGCTGATAATGATTTTTGTGTGACTCAATGTAAAAGGTAATCAGAAATTTTTAACATATTTTGGAATGCAACAGAAATGCGTTAAATACAGTCAAAGTTTGTGTAATGTCATATGTAAATGCAATGCAAGCTAGTATCATCATGAATATGGTTAAAAACATTTATCCCATTAGCAACACAATTTCATAAATAGTATGAAATATGATCTCAAATATTTGATCTCGTTCATTTGTTATTTGTTCGCTTTTTTGTACATATGTTTTGTTACAATAGTTTATTTCATTTAACTATATTTTATATATTTAAAATATCTTCTTAATATCTTGCACCTATTGATATTCCAATGCCTCAAGTTTTTTAAAATCCAATGCCTCAGTCTGTCCCAACTGTCATACAAAGGCTGTAACTCTCCTACATGGATTGATTGAGATTGCATTCCGTCCGTCGGACTCCGTCTGTCTGTCAGTCCACCATTTCCTTCAAATGACATCTCTGAAAACACTGGTCCAATGTTGTAAAACTTTGCAGGGATGTTTCTTGCATGAAACTCTATCAAAATGTTCAGTGATTTCCATTCCATGCAAAACTTTGGTTGCTATGGCATAAAATACGAAACAATTAAAAAATATTGTCTAAAACCGCATGGCCAAGAGCATAGATACTGTTAGCGAAGTATATCACTCATTTTGCAGAGGACACCTTGTTGTCAGCACTTTCAGTGCTTTGATTCAATGTTTGCCATGTTTGTACATTGTTACTGACTGTAAGTTCTGCTGCATTGCTAGTAACGTTTACTAAGTCTCTTGCGTAAATAAGTTATTCTGTATTATAATAATGCATTTTATTGACAAAGGTAGGCAGGATGAAGAAATGATCGGATTATACGTACAGATGATAGTGTCACAGCTTTGTACTGAGGCACGTCAGGGGAAACATTAGAGATTAATGCACGAAACAGCTGTAGCAAATAACTCAAGTTTTATTTCAGATTGTCCAACAAGGGAATCACTGAAAAAAAAAGTATTATAATTATAGTGAAAAGTACGTTTTGCATCTTGATAGGAAACAAGAAGTATCTTTATGAAAAACAAAACACACGGCCGAAGTAGCCAACGTTTTCTGCCGTCATATAAATGTTCAGTTATCAGTTTAGTTAAATTTGGGACATCTATCTTAATTATGTGTTGACAAATGGAATTTTGTTTTGTTCCAAGTTTTGTGAGAGTATAGAATAAACTTAGCAATTTAGGGCTGAGCAAATATGTAAACAGATTTCAGACAGTGAAATTCCTTATTAAAAAGACCCTAATGGGCACTACAAAATACCCGTTATGAAAAGATAAAACAGTGGTTTCTAAAGACAATATCTGGTCAATAACTGGATTTAACACCTCTAGTACCAAGCGCGATAGATAAAGTAGTAAATGGTGCAGATCACTAGAAAAGGGAAGTCAATGTGAAAACAAACCTGCATACTGTCGGAAAAATTGTTAACTATAAAATTCCCTCATTTATACAAAGTGTGGCTTGACTTAACAATAAATGGTTAAAATGTGTCTGTTTCAGGACCAGGCGGTACATTTGACGATATTGGCGAGTATATCGCCATGTTTAGCGCAGCAGCTTCGAAAATCCTACACCAATCAATGAGCATACGTAACGGCACACTTCATAATTACGTACATGTAACTGGTAATTAAGTTTTTTTTGTATTTCCATGCGTACCTTGATTTCATTTGATGAGCATTTTATCAAGGTCCGTCCAAAAGAGCACTTATGTTAGCTTAATATCTGGATGAGACCCCGGCATATCTCCCGTCATGCCTAAAAAACAAAATTTTGAAACCAGAAATAGGAGAAAATTACCTGACTGCAATTTCCAGCTAGTATAGCCAAAGGTTGAACTTGATTGGTGCCCAAAGAGTAGGCCAATCACGGCGACCAATGAGATCTAAGTGTGATTGACTCCATGCGTACCTTTTTGTTAGAGAGTCTTTTATAATTGATGTATGCAGAGAAATGATCAAGCATACAAGCAACTAGACCTATAGAAAAGCATACACAGAAAAATAGTTCCTCAAACTATGTGAAACAAATTCAAGCACACTATTTATTCATAAAATCACAAATACGACATCGAAGATCCGTTAGTATCAAGAAATATTGAAAATGTTGAAATAAAGTTAATTGAAATATTTTGTTTTTCATTCTTTATTTCTGTTTGTTTTACAGGAGAGGGAAGTCCTTCGAATTTACACCTGAATTCTCACTGGAAGAATCTACCTGGAAATGAAAATTTAGACGAACCAAAATATGTAATTTTAGACTATATTCGTCATTTCATACCTCAGGCTAAACTTATTATAACATTCCGGGACCCGGTGGAAAGGTATGTCAGCAGTATGTATATGTAATGCAGGAGTATTAACGATTAGATGTGGTAATTGTTAAAGCAGCACTTCGTTTTAATATAAAGTTGTTAAGAATACTCCTTCAGCATTAATATGATGTTACTATTCAAGACTTTTCTATGAATGCATTAGAAAAGTTATGTATTAAGGTACATTTGTTTTCGAACCTGCTTCTTAAATTAGGCTGCTTTGATAACACATTGACATGATCGGATTTTAAAATGTAATGCTTGTAACTTCTTTTAGCCATAGTAACTACATTCTCTTCAACTTTGTTGCTTGGTTTTTGCACAGTTCGTTCGTCGATCCTATCAGCAGTATGTACAGTATCACGGATGGTTGTTTATCTGAATAAGACATTGTCATGTACGTTCGTCAGTACTTCCATCCCTTCAACAAACGTTATTGTTTTCTCTGTTTTATAAATTGTCTTGCTAAAGTATGTTTACTTTATGGTCTAAACTATTAAACCTCCATCATCTAAAACAGATTCGTTCTATCTTACAAAAATGTCATTCCATTTGTTTGCAAATATTTATACTACATGTGTTTGTGTGCATAGTTTATGCAATTTGGTTTTCTATGCGCATGTACTAAGATTTTGTTCAATATTTATACATGTATTTTGAAAGTGCTATTAAATGATTTCAGTAATCCAGTTGCCTGTCAAGGTACTTGCTAGTTTTACCCAGCATTTGCAGAAATCGTAGAAATAATTCTGACTGCAGTTTCCTCAGATATCTTATATCTGTTTGTCATTAAATACAGATTATATTCGGACTATTACCACGAGTATGGCTCCCTTATGAAGATCAACAAGCCCAATCCTCGCCAGTTTCACAAAGTGGCTTCGGAAGGTGTAAAGCTGTATCAAGATTGCTTCAGACGTCATTCTGTTCGCAGCTGTGTTTATGAACCATCTCTGTACGCACAGACAAAAGTAAGTCTTCTCAATTTCTAAATGAATTTTATTTATGTTTGCAATTTGAACAACTTGATTCACAATGTCATATGAATCGTCACATTAACATATCATGCCGTTAAAACAAGATTCATCTCTGACACACTGATTTGTCTATAGTTTTACATTCTCATTTCGGAAGTGGCTTTGTGTGTTTTATCTTTTAAACAAAGTGGACAAAGATCCAAACACTGATTGCAAACATTTGTTTTAAAATTTCCAGAATATTTTTTCTTTCAAGCTAATTTTGATAACCCTTGAGCTTTTCCGTGTGTCACATTTTAGCTCACTTGGTACAAAGTGCTCTCTGAAACCACAAGGCCTAGAGCTTAGATATTTAGCATGTGGCATAGTCTAGTGGACCTCTACCAAGATTGTTCAGATTATGACCCCTGGCTAAAAGTTGACCCCGCCTGGGAGTCACTTGTTTTTACATAGGCTTATGTAGGGAAAACTTTTAAAATCTTCTAATGTGAAACCACAAGGCCTAGAGCTTAGATATTTAGCGTGTTGCATAGTCTAGTGGGCCTCTACTAAGATTGTTCAAATTATGACACCCGGCTCGAGAGTCCTCTGATTTTATATAGGCTTATACAGGAAAAACTTTAAAAAATCTTTATTTCTGAAACCACAAAGCCTAGAGTTTAGATATATGGCATGTATCATTGCCTAGTTGACATATTCCAAGAATGTTCAAATCATGTCCCCCATGTCAAAATTGACCTATTCTGCTACTGATGACATTGTGTTATAGCCAATGGTAGGCAGGTGAGCGATAAAGTGCCATCTTGGCCCTTTTGTTTCAAATTGCTGGTTAAGTTTTATTTTTTTTTAGTAAATTCATTTAATTATATAACACAGTTTTAGTACAATCAGCAGTCTATGACAATGTTCAGTATCTTTTGATCATATAGTTATATTTCAGATTCAGATTCAGCTAGGAATATATTACATCTTCTGGCAAGAACTGACGAGAGTTTTTCCAAGGGATCAGATCCTAGTTCTTCAAAATAAAAATCTACGAGACAAAGAAAACACCATGAAAACGGTGTATAAATTTCTAAATTTACGTAAGATGTTTTGTATTATCTTTAGACAGTGTATTAATTTACCTTCAGTTTCATCAACTTTTCATTTATGTAAAAGGTCTTCAGTTTCATTAAACAATATTGTTTATTTTGTCCTCACTTAGTTTCAAAATATGTTTAAACATATGTATTGTCTGTTATTTTATTTTGCATGAAGGTTGTGGATGCTGATTTTCGACTTTTATGAAAGTTTAGTTAGACGTTGGATACTATTAATATATTTTCAAAGTTTGCGTCCAGTTATATGTAACTGCTTTATTTTAACCATATGTTGTACAGGATCTCTTGCCCCAGTTGAGATGCGAAGAATTATCACAGCGGAGGACCGTTATCAAAGATCAAAACGAAATTCTAAGAAAGGACCAATGTTAAATGAAACATACGATTTATTGCACGATTTTTATAAGCCTTTCAATCAGCGTATGTCAAAACTGATGACTGATAGCACATTTTTATATGAGAGAAAGTGAGGTTGCAATGTACACGACAAGAATGGTGGAGGTATATCATATAATCGCTATTAATTTTTACAAAGATGTTATGATTTAATACTTCCAATATGCATGTGTATGTTAATTACTGGATTATTATAACCTATGAAACGCCTAAAGTCATATCTGCATAAGGACCACCATCTAGTTATGAGAAGCTATACTCATGATCTAAATACTACAGTTAGGTACGAAACTTAAGTCGACAAAATGTGAGTTCCCATACTATTACACTTGAAATATTTAGAATATTCTTTGACAGTTAAATACAAACTCTTAAGACTAATGAATACCATGAAATTTAAACCAGAAGAAACAAAATCTTACAATGTGAATATTGTGTTTCTTTTAAAAGTTAGAGTTAAATAGTTGTGGAAATTTAAAAACAAGAGATAATTGGAAAATCGGAAAGATTCTTTGGCGACATAATATAGACGCCAAACGTTAATGTATACCTTTATAATTAAAAGTATGTAACAATCTCTGTACACAGAGAAAAAAAAACTTTCATATAGACATCGTTGGAAGCACAATGCTTGGACCTTTTATTGGTGTAATTGTATTTAAAATATAAACATGCATGGGACTTAAAGTGGAGACAGAGGAAAACACATGAGGATTTATGGGGAAATACGTTCTGTGAACTTTAGCATACATATGTTGTGTTCAGTTACGGGGATATAACTTAATCTTGAGCAAAGGTCTTCTTTTTCATTTAATAGAAGCAAAAAGCATAGCCACTTGAAACTGTAATATAATTGATATCTACATCTAACGCTCTACTTGAACCAATCTTTGGAATTTACTATTGGTCAGAAATCTTTGAATCTGTTACCGCGTGTACTAAATATATGCTGCGAAAACTCCAGTCTAAAGAAAGATGAACATTTAATATATCCAAACTGAACTTCGCTTATATGTGTTTTAGGTAGCCTTACTGAAGATGAAATGGAAGAAGTTGTCAATAAGAGAGAAGCTTATACCAGAAGAGAGTCTTATAAACAAGAAGGACCTATGCTAATGGAGACTTTGCGTATACTACAAAACTTCTACCGACCTTTCAACAAATTGATGGCAAAATTAACCAATGACCATACTTTCTTGTATGAATATGCTGACATGCGGCTGAATTTACCTAATCGATGTAAAGTGATTTGGGGGTGGAATGGTCTAATCGCCTCGTTTAAGACAATAGCTGAATCTATATGTACAGTGCCTAAGTCGGATTAAGCGATAATATTTACATCGAGCTAGCATTAAACTAACTTTCAATTTGTAAAACTCATACATTTTCTTTTTAATGTCGGCCGCTTTCAACGAAGTTATTAGAAATAATAATTCAGCTAGTGTAGTAACGCTTCAAGCTTAAAGTAAATCATGACTATTATTGGATGTTTTATAACATTCAGTACAAACTTTTTATCTTTTCTTGTGTATTATATCACTGCTTTTTCATAAAAGTTACAAATATTTGATTACAACATGAAACCCCTTCTTACATTTTTGTCTATGTGATTTTTAAATTAAAACTTTTATTGTCTAATTCGTAAACCTGAAAATCAGAAAGACATGGACCGAGTCAAAAACAGGATATTTTGTTCACTTATGTACTTTGCTTATCTGCAAGGCTTAGGAAAATTTACAATCAAACCAATAGTAGTTATTTGTTAGTTAGGATATTTTTTATCATCCATGTGATCTTGATATTCGAAAACTAATGACGTCTGAGGACATGCATTACAGTGTAAAAATACCTGGATCTCTAGGGAATAGTAAAATATCACAAAATACCATCAAGAACATCGAGAATAAGGCCTGCATTGAGAACCATAGCCTGCAAACTAACTGCCTACCATAAACGGATAGTTGATTCTCCCAACTCCGACTTGTTACCTTCAAAAGTCTCCAATACTCTCTGGACATATCTCGAATTTATGATAATTTGTCAGCTTTTGATATCAACATTAAATATTATTTGTATTTGTATATAAGTAGACAATATAATTAATCTAAATTTCAACTTTTAAAGTACCCATCCCCCCGCCCCCTTGAAAATCACAGCCCGCCTCTTTATTTTTGTTAGTACATTTCTATATTGACACAGAGCTCACTTTTATAACTTTACTAAAAGTTGTATGTCCGAATGCCTTGAAGCGCTCAATAAATAAATAATATAATGTTATGGTAGAATAAGCGGTCAAGCTTGCTGCATAGAATAAAGGCAACAGCCAAGATCGTTGAGCGTACGGCATGACTATCGACACTGTGCTATAACTGTCTGCAATTTTTTGAATGTGATTACTATCAGTCTCCATTGAAGAAGACGGCGTGTAGTAGCTATGTTCAGTACAAATGTTTCCTTTCAGGGTTTGTGTAATGTGTTCAGAATGAATTTTCCGCACTGTTGAAACTGTTCAAAGTATCTGCCTCAGAATAAAAAGCATATATATTGTGTTCGAAATAGCTAGTTCACATCGTTTCCTTCAAGTCAGAAAGCAAGACTGTGTAAGTGGAGTAGTGTTCACTCGTTTAAATTTACAACACCTTTTACAACTTGTAAAGCAGATTCTGTTATAAGATGTGTTCAGGTATGAGACAATAGATTCCTCACATCAGCGACGTAACTGACCCTTTTTAAAAAATTTTGAAATGCTTGTTATTTATTATAATTACTGAGTATAGCTATGAAGAAAAAAGTGTCATTAAAGTTTTAGCTATGTAGAGAAGTTTCAATAAAATTGTATTAGTTCTGGATTCTCATGTCTATCTGACCTTTTCTATCTATACAGTAAAAACACTGTATAAATGATGCAGCTGTCCTTTCCAAATACACTTCTTCAAACAACTTTATGACGTAAGAGGCAAACTGTCATCAGTTTACGTAATGTGTTTTGTTTAGATATCAACAGATTAAAAGTTGCATGTACAATGTTAACGTCGTGAAGCGGAGCATTTTCTCTCTAAAAACGTAAAGATTGTGTCATATACACTCAGTTCCAAAAGAAAGTGTGCACTTCTTAATTTTAAATATTTCAATATTTGGCTTCAACGTTTCGGCTTCACACTATTTTTGCACACTATATCTCATGTGTAGTCAGGTGCATAAATGTTCGCCATATTGTACGTAAAAAGATCTCAATTTTGGTACCAAATATATAGGCTTCAAGAAAAGTAGTCGATGAAAAATCACAGAAAACAAAGTGCACACTTTCTTTTGGAACTGAGTATATTTGTAAAAATGAGAGAAAGGCAAATCCAGACAAATGCTCGTTACAAAGAACAAATTACAAATTTGCTGCATGATAGACATGACGTATATAACTGATTACTGGCAATGCTCAATATTTAGTCCTTGTCAACAATTTCAATAGAAGACAGTGTTGTGGTTTCAAGCAATCAGCCAAAGAATGTATTTACCAAGTTTAAGTTACATTAGATTAGTCGATATTTAATACAATGTCTACTAGTTTTGTTTCCGTCAGAGAAATGAAACTATAGACGCTGTTAAACATCCAGAAATCGTTTATGTCTCTGCTTATTGTTTCCATGTAAGGATGTTGCCTGGTTGCAGTTTAATAGCAACACTTTTATCATTTGATATTTCAATGTTGAAAGCGAACTCTCTAATGGTTTGTATCAATTTAGCTAAAATGAATCATTAAGCGTTTATGTGTTGTAAAAGGGTCGGACCCAAAATAGCATGTTGGTTGGGAATTATATACTGAGAAACCGCACGGACACAGCAACAAACCCAATAAAATGCCCCAAAAAACGACATCAAAGTGACTTCTATATACCATACCGTTGTGGTGTCTGTGTGGTCTCTCTCCCGAAGTCATTTTGATGTCGGTTATTTGTGCAGTCTTTATTGTGTTTGTTGCGGTGTCCGTGTGGTCTAAGGTGTTCTAACTCCTATCGTCGCACGGTCTGACTTCCAGCCGCCTAACGCATAAGATATAATAAGACTGGACCACAACTTTGTCTCATAGTCTGTCGGTTTGAAGCTTGCTGTAAATTTTATGTGCGTCGGGTTTTTTATTTTTCTTAACGCTTTGCTTTTAAATTCACTTTAGCACAAAGTTTTTATCATCGTGTATCTGCTACAAAGATCGGTTGTAAAATTATCCTTCAGAATGAACATAATAATTTCAAGAAAGACACTTGGCACCTTATTCTAGATTCTCAAATGAAAATTGATATTACCACATTTATTATTAAAATATATAAATGTCTAGAACAGTTTTATTTCATCTGATTATATTTTCAAACATATCCCCATTCTTAGAAGCTATATTTTTTTCTGAAACGGGTACTGGATTTGTAAACTGATGAAACAACTATTTACTGCTTTTATGTTTTAATGGTTTGAAATCTATTTTGAATATGAATAAACTTCTACGCTTGTAACTTATAACGTTATAAACAGTTGTAAAAATGTGTTCTATGGAACCTTTGTAAAGCAAGATTTCTAAATGTGGTCAAATACCATATAACATGTTGATGCTAAATTTAACAAAATTGGTATTCTTTTATGAAAGTATAAAAATGACCGAATTCTTTTTTTTTGTTTGTTTGTTGCTGTTCAATCTTGAATTATCTGTGTCTTTGACGACCATTATGACGTCAAACATCAGGTGTGATTAATTTTAGATTTTGTACTGTAACAGAGAACATCGGGCTCATCTAGAAGATCTTCATGTAGGTTCACAATTTTCTACTTAACAAACTGTTCCTTGAGCAATGACATTGGTTGCTGACTATAATGTACAATACATTGTACTGTAATATTTATGTTTTACTTTGAATTGGCAAGAAATAGTAACAAAATCAACCTTAACTCTCTATAGTAGCCTTCAAACCGACTTATAACAAAAGTAGACAAGTTAAAATAGTATATATGGTAGTTGTAAAGTAAACTTGCATTATACACACTGATATATCAACAGCGATATCACAACGTCAAATTTTACTGTTTATTTTATAAAAGACATAAGTTTCAAACATTTCTGCAGAAGATATTTTCCATGGTGTTTTCATGAAAGGACATGGTTCACTTATAGGTGAAAGTGGCCCAACTCTAAATTCTGGTGAGAGTAAGTTTTAATGAAAGATTAATAACTCAATATGTAAAATATAACAATTTCATTTTATTTGAAGGTCATCTGTTTCCATAGCAACGAAATAATTATTTTGACTAAAATAGAAAAAGTACATATAGTGCAAGCATCTTAACGTATTATTGATTGTAGTTCATGGGAAACATTACTTTATCATTAAAAGACAACTTGAAATATTTCACGTCAAAATTTACTATGGACATTTAGGTAGACTGGCTTTCAATTGCAAAACATGTTTAGGTAATGTATACCTTTGAAATGTAAACACATGAAAGTGTGTGTGTGTTGCGTTTTGTAATTTGTATTAGTGTTAGTATGTGATGATAGCATTTGAAGTTATTTGTGCAATTTACAACGATGGTTCTTATATGGGAGATTACGTAATTTTGACGTTGTCATACCAATTTAGAAAATAAATCAAAAATACCTTTATTGGAAATCTACAAAAACCCATGCTTTAGATAATGATACCATTCGAAAACAGAGTTAGAAGCCACATAAAACTGTTGCGATACGCCCACCCCCTAAGCCTCTGATTTTTATTACTGTTTTCGAAGTTTAAGCCCTGCTTTTTTATTCGAATACGGAAGCGATTTGTACGCACGGGCGTACAGGAGTACGCCTAGTTACGCCCCTGTTATGGAATCACTATTTACCCCAGACTGTAGATATATGAAAAAATAAAATTATTACGAAACCTTATCGATGGAAAGCATGCAAACAACTTTAAGGTACATGGATAAAAACTGTTGAGGTGTAGCTTGCTAGATGCAATCGTGGGTCTCTAGTTTGCAGGGTCGCTAGAACGTTTGCCTTCCTCCAAGCGGATGCGAGTTGACCGGCACTATTGGACTTTTTGAAAATAAGTTATACTATGTCAAGGGTTTCATGTCGGAGCTCCTTTAGGACAATGGGCTTTAAATATCATGTCTTGGTCAGCAGCCTTATCCACTATCAGCTTTTAAAGCCGTTACAGCACACCTGTGGGGTCGATGACAATTAATGTTTGGCATTGCAGGGTATTTCCTTATTCTTAGGGCAGTCCTACACAAATGGGACCGGGTTTATTCAGGATATTTGCTTGGACAAGATTATCTGAGATGACTTTACCACCTGTCTGATCTTTAAGGAAGGCAATACCTTGGTTATCTTGTCTAGCATTTTTTCATTATAGTAGGGGCGTTTAATGTTAAATTTGATAGTTTTTAAGTTTTCTGAATGTTTGATCATAGATAAAACGCAATGCTCTTTCTTGTATCTTTTTAACTTTTTAGTATTTCGCAATAAAAGTCATACTTTTACTTATAAACATAATAAATGTGATGATAAAAGCGCATTAAAACATCACGTCACATCAGCGGAAATTTCCTGAACGTTCCGGAGTGCTGGTCAGGCTTTTATCCCTAACCGGACTGAAGTAATCGGATAGCCTTAGGTTTTAAGGCACTTAGGCAAGGCGTGGTACCTTGGAAACTTGGTTTCAGGTAAATATGTATAAATAAAGACCGAAATTGGTTACTGCTGTCTAGATATTGCTTAAAATGCACTTCTCTGCACAGTGCATATACCGACATTGAAAGAACCATCTAATTATCGGCATGCAACTGCACACACCGGCACCTCAGAAACAGCCTTCTACCAAAATCAAAGCACTGAAAGTACTGGGGGACGGTTGTGTTGGCATCTGTACATAAGTATAGGCAAGCAATACTGAAATGTTCAACTCTAAGTGATATACTGAAATGTTCACGCCAAGACATAAAAATGACCACTCAAAGTCCAAGCCATGAAAATCTCTATCAAGATTGTCATATCCTGGAGTCATCACTTCTCGAGCACTTAAGCGACCAAACGTTCATAACTAATAAACAAGCGAAGACTTACCGTTTCCTTCTTCATGCCTTACTTCGTAACATCTTCCGCATAAAAATACAAAAAATATGAAATGATAAACACATTCTAAATTGTAAACATTAAGTTCCAATATGGCGGTGTCATTTGACCCCAGAGCGAAAGGTCGTATTGCGTTCTCGATCGCTTCCGAGAATTGTAATTTATGGCGCCATTTGGTGGACTGTCGTAAAAGCATGGTATGGAAGCGTAGGGGGTCATGTAGCAACAAATGAAATTCAACAAATCCAACTACGAATATTTTTTTTCTTGAAACATATCATTAAATAATAACAACAACAGAAGTAACAAGGTTAGCGAACACATTAACCCATCCACGACTACCTCAATTGTCATCTGCATTTATCATTAGCAAAGTAATTGAAAGTGTTAGCAGACCCACATTATTCAGTACGATCTATTTACCATTGATTTGAATTATAAAAAGAGTAATGAAAGTAAATTTTCTATGGAGATTTTCATTTTATAAAAAAAAAATTGTATTTGAAAGCCGCAAAAAATGAAAATAAGATTTAGTGTACATAGCACCTTCGGGCTTCCATAGTTCTTGTTTTGCGCGGCGAGAATTTCCACTTCCGGTTGTGCCTCGTTTTGAAATATGACGTAGTACTCAGCTAAATTTAGTATTGTTTGTTACAAATACTTTTCGCCGATTAAGGTCAGTTTGAAAGTGAGGATGAAAGTTGCATTTGTGAAAATGGCTAAAAAGCTCATTGTTGTATATAAACAACAAAAGCCTTACCTTAATTACGAAGCAGCATATCTAAAGATAGTTTGGATTTTGGTCGGATATACCCAAGTGCGTCAGGTAAGGATTTCCTTCTGTCAAAACGCGTCATAATATCGGATGGTCACGCGAATTTCGGAAGTGCTCGAGAAGGAATGTCGCTCGAGAACTCAATACGGGAGGATACTGCCTCACACCTCCCAAGAGTGTTATGGGCAGGGTGCATGCCGGGTCTTAATAAAAGATAAAATAAGATAAATGCAAGATAGTTCTTACAGTTAAGAGAATCAAAATTGTTTAAACTGTTACAATAGTAAAAGAATAAAAGGCTTAAAAACAACTGTTGTACAAATAATAACTGAGTCTGAGCTTGGCCACTGCCTGCTTGAATGATTCAAGATCAGACAGGATCGCAATATGTGTGGGTAACCAATTCCACAAGACTGTGGTAGGGGAGAAAAAAGAGTACTTGAAGAAGTCTTGAGTTTGCATGGGTTTATTAACCTGTTTGGGACTTCAGGGAGATTGCTACAAGATTGTAGTATGTTTTGTAAAACATAACTAATTTTGAGACACAAGGCCTGTATCAAGGGTGCTTCAGCCAAGGATGTTCTGCAGGTCTGTCATACAGGTATCTCTAGACCCATCTGATTGTGCGTCGCTGGACCAATTAACTCATTTATTCTGTAAAATTCTGTCTAATTAGAATTTGTAATGCTTACCGTATTTTACTGAATATAATACGTACTTTTAATTCAGATTTTGGGTCTTCCAGGAAAGGGTGCGTATTATACACCAATGTAGGATCTCTGACAATATTTTCCAGCAATGAAAACATGTTGAAATCGTATAAATTAGACGAAATATTGGGATTTTCACTGAAAGCAGATAATGTACCTGTTTACTATCTATTTATGAAGAACGCTTAGTGTTTCTGAAAGCCAATACCCAGTACGGTATGTACGATAAAGCATTGCCGGTAGATTTTATTGTTTTCTTTCAGATTGTATTACAGATTGCAAATATGTAGGGGTGTAACAATAGTCGTTACTATCGACTTATCGCGATTGTATCAGACCCGATAGTCAATAGTCGATAGCAAATTCACACTGTCGATACTATCGCCGATAGTCTGGACAGCTATCGACTTTTGTCGATAGTTTTTTTTTCATTTTTGAATGCGTTATTTACATAAAATGTAGTTGATTTTCCTTTGCCATAAAATGTATGTTTACATTACGGGCTATAATAAGTTATATAAACGACAATGTTTCTGTTCCTAAAACGTAGTTGTCATCTTACCATCCATCAATCCATGACTTCCCATAGTGAAAAATTTTAATGACGCGTATCTATTCAATAAAAATGGTTTAGCATTCTTAATTAGTAACGATTATATTTATACTGAATTCAAGTTAATTACAGGTATTGATACAAAC
This sequence comes from Saxidomus purpurata, assembly GCA_022818135.1. Classification (NCBI taxonomy): domain Eukaryota; kingdom Metazoa; phylum Mollusca; class Bivalvia; order Venerida; family Veneridae; genus Saxidomus; species Saxidomus purpurata. The sequence goes on along the minus strand of JAFMSR010000005.1, from coordinate 53,060,863 downwards.
AAATTGAATCAACTTGGTAAAAATATATAGTATGTGATAATATAAACTATCGAAACTATCGTGATAGTATCGTGATAGTGAAGCCAACTATTGATAGTCTATCGTGATAGTGCTTTTAAGTATCAATAACTATCATGATAGTAAATTTGGCTGCAATAGTCAGCCCTACAAATTTGTAAATGAACTTGCAATAATTCTGACCAGTTAACCAGTCGGATTGTTAGGTCGCGTTCATTTCTTCATTTGGTAAAAGGTGAAGACTCCATCTTTACAGTAGACTCTTATGCAAGTTTAAATGTATTTCAAACAAAAGCAGAAGCTTTTAACAACATTTTATTATTATAAAACAGTTTGATACTTACAAGCTAATAGTAGACGTTCGACTAACGATGTGGTGAGCATTCAAGCATGCGCGATTTAAACAAACATGGCTGTTCCGATGTTTACATTTTTTGAATCATTTCCTTTATTGTTTTATTTATGTCCCTAAATATATTATTGAAACAAAATTGTTATTTTAATTTCTCAGCCTTTTAATTTAAGTGAGAAAATTAAATTGTATTATCTGCCAAGTTATGGCGATCTTACTTTCTTATTATGCAATTAATAACCAGTCTTTGACAATTACTTATGAATTTACACCACGTCCTTCACAAAACGACATATTTCCTTGGAAATTTACAAATATGAGTCGGATTCCCGAAAAAAAATCAGACCAGTGTATCTAATAATCCATCAGAAGATAGTTGATCATAATTCAGGGAAAATGATGACGTCCATCGGTCTTTAATTAAGTAAATAACACTCACATTTGTGTGTATGTTTGCTGTCGAGATATACAGTTTCTATAATTGGTCCTTTTATAATACTCACGTAATAATGATAATAATGATATATTTTTATTATTATTATTATTATAATTATTATTATACATCTAAATGGCCAGGTACATTTTCATGAAAATAGGTAATGGCCGGTGTATATAACAAGCTAAAATGTTGTATTCTGAATGCAGTATTGAATGGTCATAAAAATGAATACACAAGGCGCTGTTTGAGTAAAAGAAAGAAATCAGGTATTGTTTTATTTTTTAACTGTCAACTAACCGGGAATACCTTAACTATCATATCATGATGATTCGCATATTTTTCAAACATTCTGAAAAGCGAAACATGGTAATCGCCATTTTAAAGAAGTAAAATGATCCCTTATTCCCTTTAAGGTGTTTAAATTATACAAAATGCATAATTATTATTATTATTTATTTATTTATGTTTCACCATACATGTTACACATAATGTACATTTCAGGCAATATACATGTAACAGTGACTAACATGTCTGTCATTCTGACAAGAATTATGAGAGAATAAAAAGTATACATGCAATTTTTAAATTATGTCATATTATATAACAATATTAAAAGTAGCCTATTATTATTCTAACAAGAATTATGAGTGACAATAAAAAAATATACATGTAATTTTTATATTATGTCATATTATATAACAATATTAAAAATAGACTATTAATACTATTTAAATAAATCAAAAGTTTCAGACCAGCTGCAGACAATACTTTCATTTATCAATATTTTATCAGACTACACTAGGGTAGGGTTAGGGAATAAAAATTAAGATTTACACAGGGATTACTACAAAATGTAGTAAAAATATTGTTGAAGGCTGTGTAACTTTGAGCACCACCTCCAACCCCACTAGCAATATCAAATACACTCACTAGGATGTAATGCAAGTGACCTGTAGACACACTGCATAAATAGAATCAAACTACCTTGTTGTATTGCCAGTGGCTGTGTTTAGCTGGTGTTTGTGATGGATTGGGTACAGAGTCATTACAGAAACATTGAACTGTAGCAGTTCCAAAGTTAATTACACTATCATGATCATGTGCCCATGATATTGACACTTACAGCTAGGAGTGTAAATTGGAAGCAGAACCATTCATTGATTAAAGCAGAATGTTTCTTATTCCAGATTCAGTTCAGTCCATGAATACTTCGTCAGCTCCTTGTTGTCTTGTGTGATTGCTACTAAACGGATAATGATAACTAAAATGTTTGTTTTTTAAATAGTACCCTCAAGTTTTTGTGTGATAACTTTCTAATGACTGTTCGTTTTATTTCTGAAAAAAGTTCATGTTTAGAAAGTTATTTCAAATATGCAGTGATATGTTTTATACTTGCACTTTATAAATTATACATGTTCCAGATTGAATTAGGGCTGGTAACCTTATGTGATTATTTTCTTTTACAGAGATTGGAAAGACGGTAAAGTGTCAGAGATGGGAGAGTTGTACACAGGAGCCGTGAAGTTCTATGAAGAAATATGGGCAAAGAGAGGTATAACAGATTTACATTCAGGATGAAACCAAGAGTGTAACCAGGGGTGTATACGGGTGTATCCAGTAAGACACATGCAGTGTTTCCTACACAATATGCTATATTCAGCATGATACACCAGTGCTCAGTTCATACATGTGGCAGTGTTTGTAGGAAAGTCTTCTTTTCAATCAATTGTGAATGAAACTTCAAGGGATCCATGTCAAATTAATAGACATGCTATTGATTTCATATGCAGTTGCATTGATTTAACCACTACCAATAATGACTGAAATTTATTTTAAGCATATTTATCACCTATAGGACATTGGCTTTTCATTGAGGGGTAGTGCAGATTAAGTGCAATGCTGTCATGTTCTAATTCTAATGGACAGTAAGTTTTTTACAAAAAACAAAAACAAAAAAATGTGTTGATAAACTGACTAATAATGCAGAGAAATCTTCAGTATTAAAATCCAGTTACAGGTGATTTCAGTATTGATCAGTAGAAACAATGCAGTGTCATCATGTAACAGTAGATAATTTCTGTTAATGTATGTGAAGTGATTGTATGGTGAAAACTTAAAAGGATTTATCCAACCATTTTGGATGTGTCTGGGTGACAAGAAAACCCAACCTTTCTTATGTTAGCAACATATTTTTGACCTGCTAGTAGTGCAGTTCAACTTTCTAAATACAGTGCACAGTTTGCAAAAGCTATGACATGTCAAATATCAATTTGCAGTTCATCAAGGAACACAGATTGAATTATATAATGAAACAATGATATTTATTTTCCTATCATTTAGATCTACGAGTTGAAGACTGGTTTATGATGTCATCACCGACACCTAGCATTTTGATATGTATTGCTTATGTTGTATTTATCAAGCTGGGCCCAACCATTATGAAGAACCGGGCACCAGTAGAGATGCGTAATATTCTGCTTGTGTACAACTTTGTCATGATTGGGCTATCAACATACTGCTTCCTGGAGGTTTGTGTCACTGCAATAGACTTTTGTTAATTTGATTCAAAAAGTTGATGAAAAGTTCTTTTTCTGTTTGATTTACTACAATACTCTGACATGTGTTTCTGCATATAAGAAAAGTAAAAAAGAATGTACTGCAGTATAGGTAAAGCTTTTAAAGAACAAATTAAATATAGACATTTATAATAATTCTAGAAAATCGTATCTACAGAATTTATTGTAAATCTGCCAGATCTGTTGGTACGAAACTATAATTTTCTTGTGCCAGTTATAGTATAAAGTTCAGTATGAATCTGTTTTACAGTTTGGGTTGGCTGGTTGGTTTACTGGTTATACATTTGGATGTGAAGAGGTTGATTACTCTAATTCACCTAAAGCCCTCAGGGTATGTACTGTATGTTTCTTCTAACTGTTGAATTCTTCATGAACTTTACATCATGATGTAGATACATTCTTTACTGTAACATACATGAGACCTGCGTGCATGGATCTGTGTTAGGCAGCCAGCTTATGTGATACAACAGAAATTTCCTCTGTCACAGGTGTCTATGCACTACGGGTGTATTTTACCTTTAAAATGACTGGAATATATGAATACTTACTGCATAAAGCAAAAACTATACTTTGACATAAGTGAACAAGGTATAATAATTATGTTGTAACTAAGACATGTCGCAGCATTCCGGGTTACAGTGTTTTTACTATACATATAGTTAAACATACTCATGTCACACATACTTGTAATTCAATATATCGTCTATATAAAAACTTTGTGAATGAGTATTTTACTGTCTGAAACTAAGAAGTCAATAATTTGTGGAGATTTTCCATACATATATACCAGCACTGCTATGACAGACACAATGTAGATTTTGTTTAGTGAAATGTTTTCTTTTGATTATTTCAGATGGCTAATGTATGCTGGTGGTTTTATTTCTCTAAATTTATTGAACTGTTTGATACAGTAAGTATTAACTTGGCTTTTTATACCCCCAAAACGAAGTTTAGGGGGGTATATAGGAGTCACCCGGTGGTTGGTCGGTCGGTCGGGCGGGCGGTCTGTTGCATTTTCCTTGTCCGGAGCATAACTTGAAAACTACTTGTTGGAATTCAATACAACTTCATACAATGGTCAAGCACATTGAGAGGAAGTGCAGTGCACAAGAACTATAACTCCATCTTCACTAATTACAGAGTTATTGCCCTTTGTTACTTTTCCTTGTCCGGAGCATAACTTGAAAACTACAAGTTGGAATTCAATACAACTTCATACAATGGTCAAGCACATTGAGAGGAAGTGCAGTGTGCAAGAACCATAACTCCATCTTGACTAATTACAGAGTATTGCCCTTTGTTACTTTTCCTTGTCCGGAGCATAACTTGAAAACTACTAGTTGGAATTCAATACAACTTCAACAAGATCAAGCACACTCAGAGGAAGTGCAGTGTACAAGAACTATAACTCTATCTTTAGTATTTACGAGTTATTGCCCTTTGTTACTTTTACTTGTCCGAGCATAACTTGAAAACTACTGGTTGGAAATCAATACAACTTCATACAAGGTCAAGCACATTGAGAGGAAGGCAGGCACAAGAACTAAACTCCATCTTGACTAATTACAGAGTATTGCCCTTTGTTACTTTTCCTTGTCCGGAGCATAACTTGAAAACTACAAGTTGGAATTCAATACAACTTCATACAATGATCAAGCACATTTGGAGGAAGTGCAGTGCACAGGAACTAAACTCCACTTGACTCATTACAGAGTATTACCCTTTGTTACTTTTCCTTGTCCGAGCATAACTTGAAAACTTCTGGTTGGAATCAATACAACTTCAACAAGGTCAAGCACAGTGAGAGGGAGTGCAGTGCACAGGAACCATAACTCCATCTTGACTAATTACAGTGTTATTGCCCTTTGTTACTTTTCCCTGTCTGGAGCATTTTTCGAAAACTACAAGTTGGAATTCAATACAACTTCATACAATGGTCAAGCACAATGAGAGGAACTGCTAAGAACAATATCTCTTTTTAGTTTGTTTGCAAGGTATTATGTTACTACGAACTTCTTCAGTTTATAAAGCAATCCTTTTGGGGGTATTAATCACATTTAGTGATAGCTCTAGTTGGAAATAATTCTAATACTCTGGGGAACTTTTCATTAATTTTGGAAAACAAATTAATGCATTGTTTTAAATCCGTGGAAGACTGCCATTATATAATTGAAAGTCTTTGAAAGCAGTACAATGAATGTAAAGCATGTTGTATATGGTTTTTATTGTTATTTAATTTCTATTTTCACATTGAAGCAGATGATTTGCTCAAAAGTTTTTATGCCCCTGTTTTTGATTGCTGTGTGGTTTTGGCTTCAATTTTTAAAGCAACTGATCTTTTCCTTACATAAATTGTTATACCTTTATTTCAGATATTTTTTGTACTTCGTAAGAAGTTCAACCAGTGTTCTTTTCTACATGTCTTCCATCATGCAATAATGCCAGCTTCCTGGTGGTTTGGTGTACGGTTTGTAGCAGGTGAGAACATGTTTTATCATACCCCAATGTACAGAAATGAGTCTGAGGTAAAATGAGTTGCAAAGGAGATATTGGAATAGATATGAAAAAAGTTTCATGAAATGATTTATGCTTTCAATATTGACAAAGTTGATAATATTGAAATTAAAAACTGATAGAGAATGAGTATTATTTATTGAATTTCTTAGTACTTAATACATGTATGTAAATCTATGTTTTTCAGGAGGTTTTGGATCATTTCACTCTTTGCTAAATTCATTTATACACCTTATGATGTATACCTACTATTTCTTGGCTGCTTTGGGACCAAAATATCAGAAATACCTCTGGTGGAAAAAGTACATGACAAAGATGCAAATAGTAAGTGATCATTAAATACCAGCATCATGTGAGCTTAGCTGTAGGAAAGCAGTATAAGTAGTTTTCAAAACATAGTATCAGCTTTGTACAGCTTCTGTCTACTCGAATAGGGTATCAGCTTTGTACAGCTTCTGTCTACTCGAATAGGGTATCAGCTTTGTACAGCTTCTGTCTACTCGAATAGGGTTTGGCTCAAAACCTGTAGTGAAGGGTTATATTGCAGTACTTTGTGTCTACATGCATACACTGATTTTGAAATAACTTCATACAGTTGTTGCCATTACCACCAGGGTGTGTTTTGTACCATACCCGTGGAGCTACCTTGCAGGTCAAGGTCACACTTATGGCTCAAAACTTGATACAGGGTTATATACCAGACATGAACTGATAAATAACTTCAGGCAGTTGCTGTCCATATTACTATGGTGTGTAATGCACAACATCTAGGGGACTTCTTTCAAGGTCACGTCACACTTGGGACTCAAACTTGTAATTTAGGGTAATGTTCTGATATTTTTATGAATGGGCTGTAATATCTATGTGTAGAAAATTTTTGAAATGACTTCTCATAGTTGTTACTCATACCTTGCCTGGTCAAGGTCATTATGACATATTTTAGCATCAAAGGTCAATATGGTAGACTACTATAATTATCTCCTCAGTCCCAGGATGGATTTGGTTGAAACCTAAGCCAGTTGTTTACCTTGTAGAGACAACATGCAATATTTGTGTTTCAACGATAGCTGCTAAAGGTTAATGTCTCATTTAGAGTCAAATGTCATGTTGTTTCCAAAGTAATGATTTTCTTTAAGTTTTAGGTAAATGTTGACCTCATGGAGAGCAATTCTTTATACCTATTAAACTATTGGTGCCTTTTAGAAAATGCACCATGTTTATTTGTCATTAAATCCCAAAGAAATAAGCTCATTAACATAAAATGCAAAGGCCCTGTCAAAAAGGGTACAGAAGGGTGCCAGAGAAGAGATTTTGCTGGTCGGAGCACTGTACTGTATGGATTACTACAAACACAATAGATGTTTATTGAGGCAGTTGGTAGTCTTGTTATTGTACTTTCTTCTTGTCTTTCAGATACAGTTTTTACTGGTGACCATTCACTCGGTGCAGTTATTGTACATGAAGGACTGCAATTATCCTAAACTGTTTGCTTACTGGATACTTGCTTACGCTGTCATATTTCTGGTAATGTTTGCAAATTTTTATGTGCAAGCATACAGAAAACCTGTGAATGTGTCAGGCAAGGATTCTCGCCAGAAGAATGGAGTTACAGCAAATGGGGAATCCTCAACCAAACACTCTGCCAAACACCACAAGACACATTAATGATGTCATTTCTTAGGGATTTTTTGATAGCCTTTTATTGCATGACATGATCTGCTTTATTTTGAAAAATGTATTTTGACTAGATATTGCATCATGTATGTGTAACTTTGCTATTGATTCGAACAAATTTGTCTAAAAAGGTTTTGAAAGAATATTTTTAAACCTCGTTGCATAATAGGAAAGGGCAATAGGAAATGTTTCTGTTCGTTTGAATCATATTTGTGTCTGCTACATATCAGCAAAGACCCTGAAAGGATCTTAACACAACTTTGGTTAATTTATCATCTAAATGAGACAATATATGCAGAACTCCAGCTCATGGTCAGTATCATAGTCAAAGATCAAAGTTTTGGTCCTTGATTTTTTGATTTTGCCATATCTGTTAAATCTCTGGTAAGAGTTTCATGAAACTCAATGTTCATCTCATTTAGACTCTGCAGAACCTAGAGTCTAACTGTGCTGGCATTAAGTTAAGATTATAATCAAGCTTTTGTATTGTGTTTGCTACATATCTTGTAAATGCTTGAAAGGCTTTTCCTGAATGTGTGAAATGAAGTAGGTCTCAGGCTGCATCTGTGTTGAGATTAGCATAGTTTTTTCGTCTCTGTTATACACAAACATTGGTTTTATGTGAGCACACTACTTATTTCAAAAGATGTGGTCTATTGATTCTATGTGCATGTCAGGTACTCAAGTTTGTCCATGATACACAGAGACACACTTTGGCACAAGGTATAGCTTCATTGTGAACACTTTCTCTTCTGTAAAACATTTCATGATTTGTCTGGTGTCTGGTCATTTTACTCAGTGATGGATACAACATTTTGGTAATGAATATATACCCCCCCCCCCTCCCCCTCCCCCATGATATGCAGATGTGCATGAAGCAAAGAACTTTTTGATGTCACAAATACTGTCAGAGTTATGGCCCTTGTGTTTTATTTTCAGAATATGCTAATATAGTACATATAATGAACACAATATTATGGACGCAGCTCCTACAGTTTTTCATCGATAGCTTTCTAGTTTGGCACAGTAGCTAGACATGATGAAGTGAAAAATTTGTCACAAGTGCTGTCAGAGTTATGGCCCTTTGTTTTTATTAGGATATTTTTTGTTTGTAATTGTGCTTATTAGATCCACCAACCCCGTTGTCAGGATGTTTGAGTAATTACTCGGACAAGTTCGAATTGGTCATCTCGTTATTAGGATATACTTTATATAACATTAAATATATAGATGGGGGGTAATAATAGGTCACAGGCCGAACCTTGGCAACACATAGCATTCTAGTCCAAACCTGGGTCCTGGGGGGGGGGGTTTTTTTTTTTTTTTTTTTTTTTTTTATTTTAAAAGAGTTGGGGGGGGGGGGGAGGGGGGGGGCTTTTCTCTTTTTTTTTTTTTTTTTTTTTTTTAAAAAAAAAAATATATAGATGGGGGTATTAATAGGCACCTATGGCAACAGTTCTAGTAAACTCGGGTTTTGGTTTGGAAATGTTCTTTACAAATGGCTTTTATATTTTTAATTTTGTTAGATATCTGCTCATATTCCAATGAACAAAAAAGGTAGATAATATTACCAAAGTAAAAGCATCAGATGTTTTCACGCTTTTTTGTCATAATTCTTCCTACATATGTTTGGAGTGGGAGATAAATCTCGTTAATAACTAGAATAGAGTTCTCTGTCAAATCCCAAACACCAAGTTTCAAGGAGTTTTCACCAGCATGGACTATGTTGATAACACCTGGAAAGTTACTTTCAAAAGTAGATTAATTGATCTATTTAGTGTAGTTGGTAATTATTGATATATTCAGTGCCTTGAGTATTTTGCTACAAAATTCAGATGAATTCTGTCAAAATGCAATATAGTACAAACTATTATAATATTAGTAAGAATAGTAAGAAACTATTTATAATATTGCACATTGTGAGATGGTTCATAATTATAAGTAGCACTGACAGGCACTATCAGCTACCTTTGTTACCTTGGTCTTGAAATTATGTGGGAAAAGGTGTGAGGGGTTAGGTATTTTTTAAAATTTGTTACACAATAGCTTGTCAAGTTTCTTGTACAAGACATTAAGATAAGTAAAGTTTTTAAGATGTAATTTAAAAGTCATTTTAATATGTATTGGTCATTCAATCAAAGATTTTTCTCGATAAGAACACTTAATGCATTTATTTAAAAACATAAACCATTAATTTCATATTTTCTTTAAAAAATCAGAAACTCGTCTGCAGGCTAAAAACAATATTATGTGCTGAAGACATCTTCCCGCTATTTTGTGATTAATTGTCGAAGCAATTCTTGCTAGATCTTGTGAAGAAAAATTTCATGTACAAGTCATAACTTTGCCTTACCTTTAATGTCTTGTACAAGAAACTTGTTGTATGTAAATGAAGCCCAACTTAATCATATGCATGTTACTTAATAACGTGTGTGACAAGAAGAAATCCACATCTTTAACAATGTTTATAAGTATTATTTGATAATTGTGTAAACTGTAAGAAACGAATATAGATATAATATGTCAGTTATCTCAAGATTTGCTTGTGTACATTTAACACAGTCTGCATGTACTATGCAAGTTGCAGGTGTATGATACATTTATCAACAGATGATATTACATTGAAAACTGTAGTATAGAAAAAATGTCCAGACTAAATAGCAAAAAGTGTAGATTATGATCAAACTAGACAGAAGCACCAGTAATATGTAATAGCCCTCAATTGTGCCCACATTGTCCCAAACTCTCAGCTTATTTTCAGCTGCTCACATTTAGATTTGTTAGCTTAGCATTTTGCACCTATGTTCAACATTACTTCTTAGTGATTCATTTATGTTCTGGTGTTTTGAGAACAAGGAGTGAAACAAGAAAAACCATGAAAAAAAATTGCTGTGAAATGCGAGTTGTTGAGTGTTGACCTTTTAATTAGTATTTAAATTGTTTATTGTGTTACTTATTGAAGAAACTTAAGAGAACTCTTAATACTCTTCACACCACTCAATGTTGGTGTCAAATGATGTAGATTCTTACAAAAAGAAAATGATTATTGGGGATATATAAATTGGGCAAAATTTCATGTTCTTATAATGCTTTTAAAGAAAGACCAATAGAGACTCCAAAGCTTTTACAGCAGGCCCAGAGCTGTATCAATAGCATCAGCAATAATTATAATTCATAATCTTTGAACTCTTAACACCCCTAACAATGTATTTGCTTCATTACTTTTTGCTTTTTGCAATTGTCTATATTTATTTAAGTATTTTAGGATAGTATTTTGTTAAGTGTTAATCATAAGATGTATCTTTATATAATTTGATTTAATTTTATACATACTTTTAAGTAAAATTTTCCAACAAACATTTTGTTTCTTCTTTCTGCTTTCCTTAATCAAAGAAGAGTTTCTGTATGCAAGTATGTCTCTGAACTACTGAGCCAGCCAAGAGTCCAGGTTGTATGAAACTGTTACGTTCTCTCCATACACAAATTTTTCTCAAGTACTCAAGCTTCAAAACTCCTTGACACAAGTAATGATTTCAGAAGACAACTCTGGTACAACTGCTATATAATATGGTGGTGCTGATATTTATGCCCCCTTCAAAGAAGAGGGGTATATTGATTTGCAGATGTCGGTCGGTCGGTCGGTAGGTATGTCTGTCTGTCTGTCTGTCTACCAATTGGTTTTCGGATGATAAGGCCATCCTTAAAAAATTGTTTGTTTGCCCTAACGCGACCGACTGATGAAAATCCTCCCGACTGACTTTTTTTTTTGGATCTGAAAGCCAAAAAAAAATTTTTCTGCCGTCGAGAAAAACCGTTCCGTTTTTTGTCATTTTCCATCTTTCCGGTATTTCTTTTCTGTAGTTCTTTCGTAAGTAATACCAATCAGTTATCCTCGACTATGCTTTACAGAACGTGCAGGGGTGTGGAAATCCTTTTTTTTTTCACTTTTCCGCGGACGAGTGAGATGTAAAAATTCACTTGTCAGATTTCAACATTAAAACCAAATTATGTGAAACAAACAACGACCAGGTTACGATTTTTATTTTATATGCTAATCAGTACATGTCTAGAGGATTCTGCAAAGCTCGGACTTCCGAGTGAGCTTGGGAGTGCCTGAAGTGACTTGGAGTACGGAGAAATATTACGGCACTTCGCGGGAGTGTATTTGCGACACTCCCAGTGGTTTTACACGTAAATTAACGGGTTTACGGGAAATAAAAATCAGATTTATTATATTCAGTAGAAATGTGTCCACACTGTTGTATGCATATTAATTCAAAAAGATTTGGCGACCGACGTACATTTTGTAAAGCGTGTTCAATATATTTTATCACCAAAAATAAAACTTACTCATAACATTATTTATTCCAAACTATTATTTTTATAATCCAAAATTATCAGAATATTGTCAAGAGCTACTTTTACATGTCTCGAACTGTCAAATATCTCGGTCTTTTTGATGCCACGTGCTTCTCGAAGATCAAAGAAAACTCACATGTACAATATAGCGTCGGCGATTGTTTTTTGATCTCGTGACACCTGCAGCTTTATCTTTTATGATGGAGGAGGTTGCAGTTAAAATAATTTATACGGCAAATGTTATTCATTAAAATAAATATTACTGGAAAAACGTTGACTTTGACAGTTGCTGAAACAATAAATGACAAAAACACGAACAGGTTGGAACGCCGCGTTTTGTTTTATAAAGAACAGTTGAAGAACAGTGGTAATTGATAAATATTTGTTTGCATTCACAAATTGACAAACATTACTCAGTCAGTGGTGTCACATAGCTTGGGTTTGCAAACAGTTTTGCGTCACCCTTTACGACAGGCCACATTTTCCACACCTACCGCTGGTGACAAATGCTAAGGGACCAATTACAGCTTACTTTAAATGGAAATATATATTGTAAGTCAACATAAAGGTGATAAATAGTTTAGATTCTGATAAGAAATAACTCAGTTCTTTTTGAAACAATAAAAAACATAACGCCGTGATCGTATACAGTAGCGGCGATTCTCAACGAAAATACGTCTGATTCGAACTTTGTAATTCAATGGATTTTGATTCAACAGGTCGCCTTTACAGGTGTATTAATGTTGGTTTTCATAAAACTGTAAACAAATCGGGCGGTTCCTGGCTGGATTACCTGGGATTGTCTTACAATATTCATTTCATTTTTCTCGAATTTTGACTTGTCCGCGGACAAGTTGGGCAGAAAAACCCGTGTCGGACTAGGAATTCCGCACCCCTGACGTGTACGCTGAAGCTCACTCTGCAGGGAAATCGTACCAATAATCGTGTCAGAAATCTGACACGCTCGCATTTCAGTATTTCATAAGAAATGAATGAAAAGAATAAATAATTTTATTAATAAGACTATAATCTTTTAATTTGCCAAATTTGAACATCAAATTGTATCTATTTAGCGTAAAGCAAACCGAAAGTTTCGAGCAGGTCAGAAGTTTCACATATTGGTAGCCATCTTGACGATTTGACAATTATCACGTGGCCATTCCACCGAACCTTTGGAAAAGGATATCTGCGGGAAATCGCCGAAGATTTCGATTGCGGTCACGATCAGGGAAAGTTTATTTATTTACATGACCACGTGCGTTTTGGCGCGAACACTTTCAGGTTATGTACCGCGTCGAAAATAAAGTAATTTTGTTTTGAAATTAAAAAACATAGTGGTAAATGCTATTTTATATTTACACTCGTCCTTTATATCATCTAAACACTAATCAAAAGGAAATATCAAGCATTCTGAACTCATACGAAAGTCCGTTGTAAATGTAAGCAAAATGATTCATGTTTGAAAAATCGAGGTTTTTGTAGTCAACATTGGTTGTAGAACATCGTAATTGGTTTGAAAATATGAATTAATAAATATATGACCTAAACATGACCATATTTCCCTACTCAACGTACATTAGATGAAAATTTGCATGCTCTGTTATTCTGGTAAGGATTTGTAGTAGTGCTGATCCAAAACTCTAAAGCTGCACCTGACGAAAAACAAAATATCAAAATAGCGGCATTTAGAGTTTTGGAAGCCAGAACTAAATGTTAAACCTGGCAATGTCAGACGAAAAACTTCCACTCAATTTGATATTATCTGAACATTTTGTAAGTTCTCGCATAATTAAATTAAATTTTTACAGTGGTACAAATTAATTTTCCTATGTTGAAGTTCAAATTTTATAGATTTTTTATGTGAACCTGTTCCTAACCTGGCCACAGGTCCAAATACAAGGCTCACTCGGACACTGAGTTGTTTGACATTCTATAGCTTAATAACTTCTTCAAATTTACGGTTTGAATGATTTTACAACACTATTAAAGCACTTCTGGAATGAGCCTTGTTAAGCACTTTGGGCGCCTGGCTTATGGCTAAAATGATAATGTGCAAACCACCACCCATGCAGATATGTTACAAAGCAGGTTAATAGCATTCTACAGTGGGGTGCTAATAGCCAATAGGTACATACAACAGAAGAAATAGAGAAATATTAAGACAAGAAAGGTGCAAATATTAAGTGTACAATATGTCAGCTATTAATCTAAGATACAACATACATGTCAATGTATGTACCGAGTTAATACCGAGTTAATACAACATCTATAAAACATCTGAAAATCCAAAAAAAAAAAAAAATTAAAAAAAAAAAAAGACCTACCTACCTACCCACTGAAAAAATTCTGGGTCGCGTTAGGGCAAACAAACAATTTTTTAAGTATGGCCTAACTCAAGAACGCTTGGGCCTAGGATCCTGAAACTTGATGCAGTGGTTGATCATGACCAGCAGAGGGCCCCTATTGTTTTTTAGGTCAGTATGTCAAAGGTCAAGGTCACAGTGACCTGGAATAGTAAAATGGTTTCCAGATGATAACTTGAATATGTTTGGACCTAGGATCTTGAAACTTGACGTGTAGGTTTATCATGACCAACATATGACTCCTATTGATTTTGAGGTCAGTAGGTCAAACTTCAAGGTCAGGGTGACCCGTAACTGTAAAACAGTTTCAGAACGATAACTAGAGAACGCTTGGGCCTCACATCTTGAAACTTGATGTGGAGGATGGTCATAACCGGTAGAGGACCCTAATGGTTTTGAAATTAGAAGGTCAAGGTCACAGTGACCTGGATTTGTAGCATGGTTTCAGCTCAATAATATAAGTTAGGACTGACCAATTGCAATGAAATTTGGTTTGTAGGTAGTTCGCGGGGAGAGGTAGCTTAGGTTGCATTTGGGGTCGCACGGATCAAGGTCAAGCTCACCATTACTAAAAATAGAAAAATGGTTTTCGCCTAATAACATGAGTTAGGAGTGACCAATTGCAATGAAACTTGGTGTGTAGGTAGCTTGCATGGAGAGGAAGATATTTTAATATTTGTCTTTTAAATTTTTATTTTGTTTAAGCAAAAATAGTTTTTTTTGGATTTCTTTTTCTTTTGGTTATAAAATTGTTTTACACAAAAAAAAATTTTTAGGTCAAAGGTCACTACTAAAAATAGATTTTTTTTTCATTAAATTTTTTAAGTTTAAGTTGTTTTAAGCCACAAACAATTTTTTAGGGGTCAAGGTCACTGTTACTAAAATTAGATTTTTTTCTTTTTTTTTTAGTTTTAAATTGTTTTCAGCCAAAAAAATAATTTTTGGGGTCAATGTCACGGTTACTAAAAATAGATTTTTTTTTTCAAAATTTTTTTTTTTCAGTTTCAAATTGTTTTCAGCAAAAAAAATTTTTTTAGGTCAAGGTCACTACTAAAAAGGTCAAGGTCATTCAGTAGAAATATTAATTTTTCTAGAATGTTTTATTTTCTTTTTCATTTTATGCCCCGGAAGGGTGGCATATTAAAATCGCACCGTCCGTCTGTCCGTCCATGCTTACATTTGGATGGCTATAGGAACAATAGGTAACAGTAAATACTCTTTGATGTCATTCATTCCGTAAGCTCTTAGGTGGCTATGTTTTCTCTTATGTGGCTAAAATAACAATGGAGAGAACAATATAGTAGCCACATAAGTATCCATATGTTAGAACGTCCGTCTGTGCGTCCCCACTCTCAAATTCGTGTCCGGACTGTAACTCTGTCATGCATTGAAGGATTTTAAAATAACTTGGCACACATGTCTAGCACATCAGGACGAGGTGTCACGTGCAAGAACCCGAATCCCTACCTCAAAGGTCAAGGTCACACTTGGAGTATGAAGGTTATGGAATCCACTATATATGCACACATTCGTGTCCGGACTGTAACTTTGTCATGCAATGAAGGATTTTAAAATAACTTGGCACAAATGTCAAGCACATCAAGACGACGTGTCGTGTGCAAGACCCATGTCCCTAGCTCAAAGGTCAAGGTCATACTTAGAGTTTGAAGGTAATGGATTCCTATATATATGCACACATTCGTGTCCGGACTGTAACTTTGTCATGCATTGAAGGATTTTAAAATAACTTGGCACAAATGTCTAGCACATCAAGACGAAGTGTCGCGTGCAAGACCCATGTCCCTAGCTCAAAGGTCAAGGTCATACTTAGAGTTTGAAGGTAATGGATTGCTCTTTATATGCATATATGCACACATTCGTGTCCAGACTGTAACTTTGTCATGCATTGATGGATTTTAAAATAACTTGGCACAAATGTCTAGCACATCAAGACGATGTGTCACATGCAAGAGCCCTGTCCCTAGCTCAAAGGTCAAGGTCACACTTAGAGTTTGAAGGTAATGGATTCCTCTATATATGCATATATGCACACATTCGTGTCCGGACTGTAACTTTGTCATGCATTGAAGGATTTTAAAATAATTTGGCACAAATGTCTAGCACATCAAGATGATGTGTCGCGTACAAGACCCATCCCTACCACAAAGGACAAGGTCACACTTAGAGTTTAAAGGTAATGGAATCCTGTATATATGCATACATTTGTGTCTGGACTATAACTTTATCATGCTTTGAAGGATTTTAAAATAACTTGGCACAAATGTCAAGCACATCAAGCGGATGTGTCGCGTGCAAGACCCAGGTCCCTACCGCAAAGGTCAAGGTCACACTTAGTGTTTAAAGTAATGGAAAACTGTATGCATGGTTACTCTGTCATGCATGGAAGGATTTTAAAATTACATAGCACATTTATTGAGCACATGGAGAGGACACAGACTGTGAGGCACCTCTTTCGGGGGCATTCGTCACTTGTGAGGGACAGCTCTTGTTTTTTAATTTATTCCACAATTTCTAAAGATGCCGTTTTCACGAATTTCACACTGACTTTTTCTTTAAAAACTGTTCCTTTCGTAGAACAACTTTTGCATAAAGGGGGGCATATGTGTTTTACAAACAGCTCTTGTTTCATCATGCAATTGACTGGTGGATCAGAGACAGTATGCATACCAACAGGCAAGTATTGTACAAACAGGCATCAAAAAGTATTGTGTCAGAAGAAGACTCAACAGATAGTCACTCAAACAAATGCTCTATCAGTCCTGGAAGCCATAGCTTATGCAAAATTGCCATGCCTTGCAGAACTTAACAGGCTCATATAACTGGGAACCCTTCATTGGATACCTGCACACATGTTCATGGCAACGAGATGGCAGACCAATTGGCAAGTCAATGAGCTAGAGATGACCAGCCACTCAATAGAGTCACTTCAGAAGAAAAGCTCAAAGTGATTAAAATGACAGCCTACTAGACAGCAGGGAACAAGTCATTCTATTCAGGCTTTGTACAGGGCACAACAGGCTCAATGCTGATATGTATGGAAAATTGAAGCTGTCATCACCCAAATGCTTGTGTGGTCTTTTAGACCAAACAGCACAGAATTTCCTTAGATATGTTCCCTGTATGATCACTCAAGGAAAAAGTGCGTGGCCAGACTGTACCACCCTAGAAAAGAAGTTGTATGACAGGAAGTAGGTGCTCAAAAGGACAGCTTATTTAAACAAGAGCTGTCACTTGTAAGGGACAAATACCCCCAAAGAGGTGCTGATGGTTGAATATGGTTCATGTGCATAGCACTGCTATTCATTGCCACAATTACCCATATTCAAAGTTTGGTATAAAATCAGCAAGGTGATCTGACAGAAAATAACCCCCCCCCCCCCCCCCCCCCCAAAAAAATGAGATAATTCACAAATACGGTAATACAGGGTTACGATTCTTGGCACTGCAGTTGCTTTTAATGTCCTCTCTCACTACTATCTGAAAATTACAAATGATCGACAAGATAGAGTTTTAGTTAATTGTTATTGTTAACTGCACTTCCCCTAGTTGTGCTCTATCATTTTATAAAGTTTCATGTTATTTATTTTAATACGTTTGGAGCTATGCTCCGGGGATTTGGGTTTGACTTTAAGACACACGACTGAAAACGGCAAAGCATGACCTATGGTGAGGGAGATTAAAGTAGAATGTGCTAAACCAATTAAAATCGATCATACATAACAAATATGTTACATTAGCTTGAAGTTACTTACCGAGTATAACAAAGATGATGTAACAAATGTAATAAAATAGCCTGGAGTAAGACGAAAGCATAAAAACAGAGCAGATATGAGTAGTCGCACAAAACATAAAGAAATATGGAGCATTGATAAGCAGGATGCACATAAAACTAAAAACACCAGCACATCACATGAATAAAAGAGTGCACAAATAGTTAAATCTGCAACTGAAACAAAATAAAGTTTAAAGACAAAATATGGAATACAAATTACACATAGACATAGGCTCAGTGAAACATAGCACATCTACAATTTTCGTATAAGCCTCTCAAATTCATTAGAGTCCTTCACCAGTCTTCCCTAATTTGGAAGACTTTTCCAGACCTGTAATGTTCTCTTACCATATCCTTATATACACACTCTTGGTATATCTACTTTATTCTGGTATTTAAAAGAGTACTGAGAGTTTTTTTTAATTTACTAAATCTGTAATATAATCAGACTGGAGCAATAATATTTATTCGTCCCAGAATCAGGTAGTAAACTATGCAGACTCCCTACCCGAGAAAATAATATTCTAGACTTATTTCTTACACCAAATCCCACTTTTGTAAACCGGGCAAATATCCTACCCGGCCACAATCAAGGTCTTTCAAATAGTATTTGTCACAATGTAGTTGAAATTAGTCAATACATCCGCAAGGATCTGTTATCAAAAGCCTCGTAGGATTCCCCTGTATAAGAAAGCAAATTGGCAGGCCATAAAACAAAGCTGGTGTAAGAAAAACAATATGGCAATAAACCCTGTCAAAACTACATGTTTGACTATAGGTTCTAGACAAAAGCTAGCTGGCATAAATGATCTAAAACTGTATATTGAAAATACTAGTATAATTCATGTTGATTCACAAAAACTATTAGGAATTCATATTGATTAAAGTTTAACATGGAAAACATAAATTGATAAAAGTTGCACGAAACTGGTTTCAAAAATATTTCTTGTAAAAAGAATTCAGCATTTCCTTACCCATGAGACGAAACAGCGATTTTATAACGCCTATATTGCACCAACATTTGATTATGGGTGTTTAACATGACACACAGCTAAAACGACCGATGTAAATAGAATTACTAAACTGCAAAAACGATCAGCCAGAGTTATACTAAATGTCAACAAATTTACACGATCGTCTGAGATGTTCAATAACCTTAAATGGCTTTCATGTCCCAGCAGATGCAAATATTTTACTGGCCTATTAGTTTATAAAGCTCTTCATAATTTGACACCTTCATATATCAAAGATCTAATTATATTCTCAAATAATACAGCCTATGAATTGCGGTCAAAATCCAGGAAGGGTATCACACACAAAAAACCTAACACAAATTATCTCAAGAAGACATTTAGTTACTCTAGTATGGAAATTTGGAACCAAATACCTGCTGATAGAAGACTTTTATCAAATGTCAGTGCGTTCAAATATAGCTTAAAAGCATTTCTGCTTAAGACTGACAAATTGTTAATACTTTTTTGCAACCTACTTCAATATATGTAAGTGAAATATGATCTTTTATGTCTGTCATCGTTTCTATATCTTAATGTAATCTGTATACTAGTATGTGTGTTACGATAGTCTTATACATATTGTGTTGTCTATACTTGTTTGAATTTGTTTTAAAATTGTTTAAGCAGGCCTCATTGTAAATAAGATTTACCTATTAATGTACTGTAGTTATATATGTTATGTCTTAATGAGACACCTTCTGAAAATAAAGATTATTATTACTACTATTATTATTATTACTATTATTATTATTATTATTATTATTATTGTAAACAGTCACTTAATGACAATCACCAGGTTATGCTCACCGAAGATAAACATTTCGCACTAAACACTGACGAGTTACGGGAAATCTCTTCACAAGCTCTCAATAGCTTGACAGAAATATAGATTCATCAGTAAGAAATCACCTCCCCTGTGTCAATAAAAGCGTTAAAAGAATTATCAGAAGGCGAAACCGGGCATTTAATAAAGCTAAAAAAGTCAAACACGTCTTCTAAATTAAGTTCCTAGACCAGAAACACTTCTAGCGAAAAAAGGTCAAAGAGACTTATCACCTATACCTTGAAAACATTCTGAACCAAAATACTGAAAATAACTCTAATGCCTACCTCTCGAACAGACCAAATACAAGAAACTCTACCCCTAATTACCCACGCATTCCAAGCAAGATTTCAACTCATTACCTCCCCCAAGTACGAAAACAGGCTCCACATTGACGAAACTGCCAAGGCAACAGTTCTGAACAAGCAGTTACTAAATCCTTCTTAAGACTTGCTTCCCTCTGTAAAATGAAACTGCAAGACATGTCTGGAAACCCAAATGACCAAACTGTACTAAACATGGCAGATATTACGGTAAAGTTCAAGGGGAAAGAGAAACTTTTCACTAATATAAATCACCATAAAGATAGTGGTCCTGATACAATTAAACCAATCATTCTTAAACACTCTCTAAAGAACTCTTTCTAATCTTCGAGGTTTTATTCCAAAAATCCCTTGGTGAAGGGTCACTGCAATCCAGTTGAAGTCAGTAAATGTTGTCCCCATCCACAAAGAACATAGAACATAGTGTGTCCTCTATAATGAAACACTTTACAAAGCATAGCATCCTCTACCACCTACAGTATGGGTTTCGGAAAAAAGGTCCGGTGTGACCAAGCTAGTAATGTTGATAAACGACTTGGTCATCTCAGTCTTTAATAAGCAGCAAGTAGATCTCATACTTTTGGACTTTAGCAAGGCTTTCGATAAGGTCAGTCAAGTGAAAGTACTACTGTCTCTTTGCTGATGATACTGCAGTCTATCTAGCCTTGTCATCTGAAAACTAGTCGGTCACCATCATAACTGACCTCAAAAGGTTAGAAGAGTGGGAGTTGGAGTGGGATATGGAATTCAACCCCTCCAAATGTGATATGGTCATCCCATACCCAATCCTTCATAGACTAGATTGAGGATGTCTAGAGAAGAGCAGCTCGATGGATAAAGTCCAATTTGAGGCAAACATCCATCGTCACTACACATGCTCCATTCCCTTAATGTAGACTAGGTGTTAGACGTCTTGACAACAGGTTATCCCTTATGTATAAAATCAATAATGAACTGGTTGCTATCCAAATTGAAATCTAGTTCCCTTATCCCGTAGCACACGCCACTTTCATTCCTCGAGCTATAGGTTAGTCTCAGCAATTACAGACTATTATAAGCATTCCTTCTTATCCGGAACTATCTACGACTGGAACCACATACCCCCTCCCCCCCCCCACACACCCCAGTTTATCATCTCCCTCCATAGTTGTACTGCTAGCTGCTTTAACATTTTACTCTTTTAACCAAACCTAGTTTTTCTTTTGCTTTTAATCTTCATATTATATTTCAGTCTACTAATATCTTTATGGCTGACGCGCCAAATGTCTACGTCCCAAATGTTTACGTCACACTTTTTCTCACAAGGTGACATTTGGCGCCTTCTGACTCTTTTTCGGATTTTTTTACTAAGAAGTCTACCTACCAGTTGCCTTCATAAATTGCGCCGACCATCATTTTTAAAGATGGTTGTTGTTATGCTAATGTATCTATAAATGATTAAAAAAAGATTCAAACAAAATTCTTGAACAAAACTTTACACACAACGCTTTTAACTTTACGCATGTTAGTCAAACATCGGTCTCTATACACAAATTCAATGCAAAAAAAGACATGAGTAGATAAAATTTCTATTTTACTACTGAAATTAGGCTCACAGTCCCTAGTCCCTTTTTATACAATTTTTATACGCCCGAAGGGGACGTATTATGTTATCGCATCGGTGTCCGTCTGTCCGTCTGTCCGTCCGTCCGTCCGTCTGTCCGTTAGCAATTTCGCTTCCGCTCTGTAACTCTTGAACCCCTTGAAGGATTTCGAAGAAACCTGACACAAATGTTAACCAGACTGAGATTCAAGGTCAAGGTCATACTTAGGGGTCAAAGTTCATATGATTTTGTTTCCCTTCCGCTCTGTAACTCTTGAACCCCGTGAAGGATTTCGAAGAAACCTGACACAAATGTTAACCAGACTGAGATGACGTGCAGAAGCAATGTTCCGGATGGCTTGATTCAAGGTCAAGGTCATACTCAGGGGTCAAAGGTCATATGACTTTTTTTCCCTTCCGCTCTGTAACTCTTGAACCCCGTGAAGGATTTTGAAGAAACCTGACACAAATGTTTACCACATTGAGACGATGTGCAGAAGCCATGTTCCGGATGGCTCGCTTCAAGGTCAAGGTCAAACTTAGGGGTTCAAAGGTCATATGACTTTTTTCCCTTCCGCTCTGTAACTCTTGAACCCCGTGAAGGATTTCGGACTTTTTTTCCCTTCCGCTCTGTAACTCTTGAACCCCGTGAAGGATTTCGAAGAAACCTGACACAATTGCTTACCACATTGAGACGATGTGCAGAAGCCATGTTCCGGATGGCTCACTTCAAGGTCAAGGTCACACTTAGGGTTCAAGCGTCATATAACTGTGTTGATATTGCTCTGCATTTGCTCTTGATTACAGTGCTCTTGTTACCCCTGAATTATCGAAAATTATGAAATTAGCCTTCTCAGCTCATAGTTCAAACAGGTGAATTAGCCTTGTCTGCTCTATAGTTCTAGCAGGTTTTACAAAACAAATGAACTGCCAGATACTGAGTTATGCCTCCTTGACGGGCGTATTTTGTGACAGTTTGTCACTCTTGTTTATAAATAGCTCTCTTTACACTGGTACTTTCCAAGACCGCCAAAAACAAAAATAACTTACTCCAATTAGTCCAATATTTAAGAAAAATTATGCATACAAAAATCAAATTACATGCCTGTCAGCATCTTATCAGCACATTCAATGTTTTTCGAAAAAGTATTGGCTGAACAATTGACAGAGTACATGTATTTTGAATTAATTTTTAACAAATTTCTTTGTAGAAAGAGTTAAGAAGGTCAAACCACCCGTCTGAAACTTGTTGAGGACTGGAAGTCAGCACTAGACTCCAACCAATATATAGCTGCTGTACTTTTTTTATAGTCCCGGCCGACCGTGGGTGTTCACCCCTGGTGAAACTTGCCAAGACCCCTCTGCTATACTTATAGACTTGTCAAAGGTTTTCGTCTGCCTTCCACACAATATTCTATTGTACAATCTGAAAACTCACTTAACCTTCTGTCATACCTTGGACCCTTACTTTTTAACTTACTTCGTTAAACAATGCTCTTTTATAAGTACGCACACGATACCACAATGTCTTATAGTTCTTCAAATGTTGAAACATTGATAACAGTTCTACAAGATGAAAGTAATGTCCTAATAAATTGGTTCTTAAGCATGCAAGCCAGCCCAGATAAGTTTCAAGCAATAGCAATAGGTAAAAAAACAATAAAAGGCCTATGTTCCATATAAAAGATGCCAAAATTTAATGTGAAGATGTTGTCAAGCTTTAAAGTGTAAATTTGGACTTTGCACCAACATATTCATGCGGCATAACCCATTGGATGCTTTTTAAGCAGTCAACTTGTTTTAACATGTGCGTAAATGGTTAATGGCCTCTGGTGTATAGCAGTAAATCTCTCGCAAGTTTAATTGAACCTTTTATTGTAATTCAGTGCAATTTTACATTCATTTTCCCTTTTGTTTCCGTTTCAGCTGCTCTTGCTTATGTTTTTACTTTTAACCTTTGTTTAGATGGCCGGTTCAAGAGCGTAAGTCCCTTATGTTATACTGTTTTGTATTTCTAGCCGAAATTCGATAAAAATTATCTCATCTCATCTTATGCCCGCTATGTTTAATACGTGGTGAGTAAGAGATGCATGGAGATTTAAACACTAGATCGAATATATGCGTCTCTCTTCATTTAAAAATTGAGGTAATTCTAAGATGAAAACTGTGGACACAGTCAATTTTTAAAAAAAATAAGAGTTGTCGTTCGTTTCATACAGGCAGGATTTATTATATTAACGTATATACGATCCCTGATACAGGGCGCAATCTACGCCGATAAAAATAGAGAAAAGCGCTTTTCACGTTTCAGGCGCAATCTATGCTGTGGTAAATGGAAATATGATTGCTTTTTCCACTTATACAGCCTTTGACATTATAGAAACAAAGTGCAGTTGCCTGAATATTCTTCGATTAATTTTTAAAATATATATGATATTATTTTAGCAATTTTTTTCCCTCCGTGGTCTAATTAGTAGCGACGTTAGCTCACACAATTTTGTATAAGTGTAATTTTTACGAATCCCACCGACACCCATTTTTTTTTTTTTTTTTCTGCTGTTTTAATCATCATTTTTAGCTTTTAAACCATTTAAGAATATTGTAGGGCAAATAATCATAAAAATCTTCATTCATGTCAAATTAATACGGATAATGGTAATGAAAAATTGAGTCGTACCAAGAAAGGTATATTCTATTGCCAACGTTCAGTATCATTCCTTACCAACGTGCAGTACCGTAGAATACTGAACGAACTCTCTAAGGCAAAGTGAACGGGGCAATATGAAAGTATATAATAATTGGACATATTGTATAAATATTATTTGATAATAGGAAATTTTCGATACTTGAGGTCAGATGTCGTGTCAATTTGCTTGTTCAACCAGAATTGGTTTCCTCGAGTTCTTTCGGGGCCATGTCTCAACATCAACCATCAACACCAATTTTCAAAATATTTACATGGCATTATTGTTTGTTGGCCCGCTGTGATACTTTGTATCACAGTTTTTCTTGTCATATCTTATCTTATCTTCCAAACATCGGGGACGGAACCGCTGCTGGGAGCTCGAAAGTACGGTAGAGTACGGTATAATACGGAACGCAATGAGCTTTGATCTTCACCAATCAAATTTGACATTTAGGAAAGCTGCGGGATGAATTGTAAACAAACATGGCGGACGAAGGTATTTTCTTTTAAAAATCTAAAAAAAAAAGATTTACCTGACTCGGACTTAATTCTGAAACAACAACGTAATTTTAAGAATAACTGTTATGATTATTATCATATGAACAACTGTCTTTACCTAAAACTTACATAAAAAGCCGTCGTATGATCTTTTAAAGTGTTTGACATGATTGGACCTGAAATTTGAGTTCGCAGATTTTTAAAGTTTCAAGATGTTAGGGGGAGTTATGCAATTCTTCCACTCAGCTAAGAAAATAACCTATTCACGACTTTTTTAGACCTTATAGGTGTAGGATAGCATGCAAATTTTGAGTTTTGTTATAATTTCACTAACATCTCCAAGTGTTTGACAATATTTTGTTATTAATATGGGACATCGCCTTGAGTATGGGGACATCGCCAAGTGTTTCACATTTATTGTTAATTGGTTCCTGATAGATTTATAATTGTTTGAATGTTATCAGATTATCAGGTCCAGATCAGTATACACCATGCTGATGACGATTCCACGGGGCGCTTGAAATTCTCCGAAAATGCGTGTCAAAGATACAGTGAATAATCTAGGTTTTGATTTATATGAGTCCCTGGGACGCACATTTTTCAAAACAATGAGTCCCAGCTATGAAACAATGAGTCCCTTTCCGAAAAAGTCAGAAAATAGAATCGGACATCCCCGCCAAATTATTTTCGTTGCGAATCGCTGCTGTAATGTTTTTTTTTTTTTTCAAATATAATTGATTCTAAAGGTATTGAGTTACTGAAAATATTAATTATTATTAAATATTTATTTCCATTAAAAATCTGCTGTAATTAGTCGAGGTTTATTCTCCACTTAGCATTTGTCACTCGTGAATGTCGCGTGTGAAAAATACGAGCATTCATAAAGGATGACAAACTAACTACGTCAGCTTTGAAATTTCAAGCTATGTGACACCACTGATTGAGTAATGTTTGATAATTTGTGAATGCGAAAAGTATTTTCAATTAACTTAATTAACATTTATAAGTTCCAACTATTCTTTATTTAAAATTAACGTTATGTTTATAACAAAATCGCGGCGCTTCAGGCCGATTTTTTTCTAAGTAACAATTTTCTTCTACAATGTATTTCCTTTAAAGAATTACATTTGCTGAATAAAATAATTTCTACAGCGACTTCTTATACTCATAAAGCTGCAGGTGTTACGAGATCAAAGCACGTATGCCGACGCTGAGTTTTGTTTGATCCAAGCGAAGCACGTGGCATTAAAAAGACTTTTAATATTTTGACAGGTAGTGACAAGTCTGATTATTTTGGATTATAAAAACTAGTTTGGAATAGACAATGTATAATATGAGTAAGTTTTATTTTGGTTATGCACTATATCAAGCTATACAAATGTACGTCATGTACTAATTTAATGTCCTGTTAGCTGTCTGAAACTGCACTCTAAGTACCCCGATTTTACACCCGCAAAGTGCCGCGATATTTTAACGATTTCATGTGAAAATTCTTCTAAATACTCACAGGAAACGCAAGTTCATGGACGATATTCTTTTATACAAACCGCTGCGAGCATATACCCAAGTCTCGCTTTTCACGTGCTTGCGTCCTAAAGGACGCACATATTTAAAATCTTTATGCCTTTGCATTTTTGTGCTTACATGACGCAGGACCCACAGCTAGATTATTCACTGAATATATAAAAAATTCTTGCAGATTTAAACCATTTATGATTCCAAAACTGTTCAGGATACAATTATGTTGGAAACTGGTACTGTGCTGAAACCAATTGATGTTAATTAGGCTATCCTTTTGGAACCCCAGTTTTGGTTCACATGCTCAAAGATACTGGTGTTATTTACATTCTTGGAAACAGTGGAAAGGGAAGGGGAAAGATGTTTGTAAATTTGAAGATCGATGATCTCTACTTACAAGATATATTTTTAAAGGAAAACATACAGAAAAACTTTTTTATTGAAAACTGGTAGCATTTCCACTGTCCAATACTGGTAAAATTAATCATATTTGAAGTAGGGTGGTTTCTCAGCATTCATTGTTGGTCTGTATAATAACATGCTTCTGTTTTACCTGGATAAATTCATGTTAGATGCATTTCTAAAGTAAAAGTAATCTTGGAACATTGACAATGACTGATGATTGTATTATACACAAACTGAAAAAGATAGCAAACAAAGGTTCAACTACTATCTTTGCTGATAATTATGAGGGATGTAGGGCCTGCACATTGGTTTGCAATGTGGAACCAGTCATATGCTAAATTGTGTATGTTTCTTTCCAAGACACAGAGATGATTCTCAGCTACTATCACATCATTGTAAGAATGAATCTTTTATTTCTAAGCAGGTACTGCAGTAGAAAAGCCAAAGAAGACAAAAAGGCCAAAGTCAGGAAAGAAAGGAACAGAGGATATTCCTATGGGTGAACATTTGATAGTTTTAGGTTTTGAGTGTTAGCTATCTTAAGAGGGTTAAAGAACATAAATAGAAAAAACTGGAAGTACAGTGGTCAACTCTCGTCCATATACATGTAGGATAGTTAAGGGAGATAGAATCTTCAAAAGAGATTAGGTTTGGTTATTGTTGGGTCTGATCATTGCAGACATGAACGACTTCTCAGCTTTAAAAAAATAAGGAGATGTATTATAGTTTGTGGATGGAGGAAACAGCAACAGATGTAAAAAAAAATATAAGAAATGTACTGTTGATTTAAAATTTTTTTTTTCAAAAGAACTCCAGAAAGGTTAGCAGACAATTTGTACATTTCTAATAAGTACTTACAGTGAATTTTTATATTTTAGCCACTATGGATGGTGGAAGCAATAAATTCAATGAACTCCTTCAACAAGCTGTAGACCAAACCCTGAGGTAACAAACCTTTAGTGTGCAATTAGTGTTCTATTGCACATTATATAGTCCCTTTGAGTCGGATTTAGTTTGTTCACTCTGTATTTGATATACCAGTCTGTAGTCCTTCATGCATTTGAATATAGTTTGAAAAGCACACATAAAATCATAAATTAAAAAATTGCACCCAACAAGCTTATTTAATAGCTTATTTAATAGCTTTACAGGAGTATAGAAATAGAACTACTTTATGCATTTTAGTCTGACATGAGTCAAATAAAGATAAAAGTCATTTTAAGAATAATTGTTAATAATGTCATAAAAACAGCCATTGGTAATATAACGAAATACTCCATTAACTCTTTCCTGACCCTCTTTGAGCAAAAATTTACTAAGACTAACCATTACTAATGTCTGGCAAAAGTAACAAAACTATAGTATTTGTAATACAGCAAAATTTATTTATGATGCTGTGAAAACAAGGAAGGAAAAACTTGCAGATGATGCTGCTTCTTAATGTTTTTTTTTTGCTATAATTTTCACATTCAAATATATCCTGTAGTTATTTGTTTATTTACTTCGTATGTTGTACAAAGTGTCTTTGCCATCATTTGAATTGTAAATGGCGAAAGGTGTTTGTAAAATGCCAGTTTGCCAGTAAACTTGAAACTTGGTAATGTACAGAAGAGAAGACAGTTGATTTGAAGCTTCTTTTTTTATCTTCTAAAACATTTACAAATGTATTTTGAAGTAGGTAAAATGAAAAGTATGTGAGTAAGTAAGTAAATCTTTTATTTTACTGAATTTGGTATATCCAAATCATGATTATCTCAACTATTTACAAAAAGAAAGCACCCAACACGAAGGGCCTGTAAGTCACATAGAAATACAAGTATACATGCAAAAAATTGTCAAAGAGGTAACAAATGTTACAACCATAGAAAACTGGTATATACATGAACTAATAATATCAGTAATTAGTAATAACATGTAATTATCAGTTATGTTCATATGTATATTTAACTATTTACAGTGAGGCCAGAGTAGAAAAGAAGAAGAAAAAGAAAAAAGTAGATAAATCAGTGGTAGGTTTACTTCCTGTTGCTTTTTTATGCCCCGACAAGTGGCATAGTATCTCAAGACATCTGTCCCCCCGTCCGTCCCCACTTACAAATTACGTGTCCGGACTTTAACTTTGTCATGCATTGAAGGATTTTAAAATAACTTGGCACACATGTCTAGCACATAAGACGACGTTTTGCAAGACCCACATCCCTACCTCAAAGGTGAAGGTCACATTGGAGTATGAAGGTTATGGAATCCTCTATATATGCACACATTCGTTCCCGGACTGTAACTTTGTCATGCATTGAAGGTTTTAAAATAACTAGGTACACATGTCTAGCACATCAAGACGACGTGTCGCGTGCAAGACCCACGTCCCTAGCTCAAAGGTCAAGGTCATACTTAGAGTTTGAAGGTAATGGATTCCTCCATATAAGCATATATGCACACATTCGTGTCCGGGCTGTAACTTTGTCATGCATTGAAGGATTTTAAAATAACTTGGCACAAATGTCTAGCACATCAAGACGGGGACGGGGGGGGTGCAAGACCCACGTCCCTAGCTCAAAGGTCAAGGTCATACTTAGAGTTTGAAGGTAATGGATTCCTCTATATAAGCATATATGCACACATTCTTGTCCGGACTTAACTTTGTCATGCCTTGAAGGATTTTAAAATAACTTGGCACAAATGTCTAGCACATCAAGACGACGGTGGCGTGTGCAAGACCCACGTCCCTAGCTCAAAGGTCAAGGTCATACTTAGAGTTTGAAGGTAATGGTTCCTCTATATAAGCATATATGCACACATTCGTGTCCGGACGTAACTTTGTCATGCCTTGAAGGATTTTAAAATAATTTGGCACAAATGTCTAGCACATCAAGACGAAGTGTCGGTGCATGACCTACATCCCTACCACAAAGGTCAAGGTACACATAGAGTTTATAGGTAATGGACCTGTATATATGCATACATTTGTGTCCAGACTATAACTTTATTATGCTTTGAAGGATTTTAAAATAACTTGCACAAATGGTCTAGCACATCAAGCGGATGTTCTGCAAGACCCAAGTCCCTACCTCAAAGGTCAAGGTCACACTTAGTGTTTAAAGTAATGGAATACTGTATGCATGATTACTCTGTCATGCATGGAAGGATTTTAAAATTACATAGCACATTTATTGAGCACATGGAGTGGACACAGACTGTGAGGCACCCTTTCGGGGCATTCGTCACTTGGGAGGGACAGCTCTTGTTTCAAGTTCTCAAGACATCTGTTTCTGACATTACAGATTATGCCCTTGTTACTTTTCTTGTCCGAGCATAACTTGAAAGCTACTGGTTTGAATTAATACAACTTCATACAATGGTCAATGTACATTGAGAGGAAGTGCAGTGCAAAAAACCATACCTTTGACAATACAGAGTTATGCCCTTTGTTACTTTTCCTTGTCCGGAGCAACTTGAAACCTACTGGTTGGATTCAATACAACTTCATACAATGGTCTAGCCATGAGAGGAAGTGCAGTGTACATGAGCCATAACTCTATCGAGTCAGAGTTGTTGCCCTTTGTTACATTTTCCTTGTCCGGAGCATAACTTGAAAACTACTAGTTGGAATTCAATACAACTTCATACAATGGTCAAGTACATTGAGAGGAAGTGCAGTGCACAAGAACCATAACTCTTTCTTGACTAATTACAGAGTTATTGCCCTTTGTTACTTTTCCTTGTCCGGAGCATTTCTTGAAAACTACTTGTTGGAATTCAATTTAACTTCATACAATGGTCAAGTACGTTGAAAGGAAGTGCAGTGCACAGGAACCATAACTGTATCTTGACTCATTACTGAGTTATTGCCAATTTTTACTATTCCTTGTCGCAGAGCATTACTTGAAAACTACTGGTTGGAATGCAATACAACTTCATACAATGGTCTAGCACAATGAGAAGAAGTGCAGTGTACAAGAACCATAACTCTATCTGGATTAATTAAAGAGTTATTGCCAAGAACAATATCTCTATTTTAGTTTTTTTTGCAAGGTATTCTGTTATTACGAACTTCCTCAGTTTATAAAGCAGTCTTTCGGGGGTATTAATCATATTTAGTGATAGCTCTAGTTTATATAGTTGAGCCCTTAAACAGACAGTTGATTGGCATTAAATAAGGAATGATAGTTGACTACAGAATTTTTCTTGTGACATGTTAAAAAGTATTGATGCACCAGCGAAGGTGTGAACAGATTTATTTAACCAGTGACTTCGAGTTGCCACATATATAAGTAAGAAAAATACCCGTCAATGCTGCAGGTGTTCCTTGAGTTACTAATGTTCGAGGCACCAATGGTAATAGGTAGTTAAATATATGTGAAAAATAGCTCGAACCGACAAGAGATCTCAAGTTTAAACTGTTATCCTGGGTCATTGAGTTATTGATACTTGAGTTAACCTAGTTTTACTGTGTTTCTTTCAATTGCACTGCTGTTTTTTTCTGACATAGCTGGAATCTCTACGCAAAGGAGAAGGTTTACAGAAAGAAGTTGATGAAACAAAACTTGCCAACACATATGATCCTGATGACACTAAATATCAGAAAAGTAACAAAAAGAAACAAAAAATTATTGAAGGTTAGTTTGTTGATACATGCACTTCCAGTGTAGTTTTTAATATTGAAATTTTGTTTTTACAATAAGAATTATACTCTTCTAGATAGATAAAACAAATAATGATTGGCAGACAAGGTTTTATATGATTGCATCGCAAGATGTTGGCTTTTTGGTAAATTAAGGTTGGATTTTTACAATATGGATTTTTACAATATTTTGAAGGAATGGTGGCAGAAATCTTAAAATGATATATAGTATATCTTAAGTCTGCATCAAGGTGACATTCTGGTACAAACATGGATCGGACTGTAGCTTTGTCATCATTTAAGGATTTTAAACTAATTTGGGAAGAAATTGCACATAAATCACTCGTTAAAGTACCAAATCCCTTTTTACCTGATATATGTAGTAAGAGTTTATATTTTGGAATACTTGAAGGTTATTTGTTTCTCAATGTTTGACAGATTCGTAACCGACAGAATGA
The DNA here is from genome assembly GCA_022818135.1 of Saxidomus purpurata. Classification (NCBI taxonomy): domain Eukaryota; kingdom Metazoa; phylum Mollusca; class Bivalvia; order Venerida; family Veneridae; genus Saxidomus; species Saxidomus purpurata. The sequence continues at coordinate 53,028,848 of JAFMSR010000005.1, read as the reverse complement.
ACTTTGTCATGCATTGAAGGATGTTAAAATAACTAGGTACAAAGTCAAAGAAGAAAAAGAAGACGTTAACATACAAGATGACGCCCTAGCTCAAAAGTGAAGGTATCCATAGTCTGGATTTTTTAAGTTAATGGAGTTCTCTCAATAAAAGCAGTTTATATTCTGACACTTTCCAGAGAGCCTGCATTGAAGGAATTTTAAAATAACTTGGCACAAATGTGTAACATCAAGACGGATTTGTTTAGCGTGCATAGACCCATGTTCCTAGCTCAAAGAGTCAAGGTTCATATTCAAAGTTTGAAGGAATTGATTAATGTATATAAGCATATATGCACACATGGTGTTTAGGGCTGTAACATTGTCATGCCTTGAAGGATTTGTAAAATAATTTGGCCAAATGTCTATGGACATCAAGCAACTGTCGGGTACAAACGAACATCCCACCAAAAAGGTCAAGGTCACCTTAGAGTTTATAGGTAATGGAATCCGTATATATGCATACATTTATGTCCGGACTATAACTTTATTATGCTTTGAAGGTTTTAAAATAACTGTGCACAAATTTATAGCACATTAAACATGGGATTGTCAAGTTCCATACCCAAGTCCTTACCTCAAAGGTCAAAAGGTCACTTAGTGTTTAAAGTAACAGAATAATGTATGCATGATTACTCTGTCATGCATGGAAAGGATTTTAAAATAACATAGCAACAATTTTATTTCGCACATGGAGAGGACACAGACTTTAAGGCAACTCTTCGGGGCATTAAAGTTCATATGAGGACATCTTTTTACAATATGATTTTTACAATATTTTGAAGGAATGGTGGCAGAAATCTTAAAATGATATATAGTATATCTTAAGTCTGCATCAAGGTGACATTCTGGTACAAACATGGATAGTGCAGTTTCTGTACTATTTGGTTTACCTCATTTGGGAAGAAATTGACTTAAATCACTCTTTAAAGTAAAATCATATTTTACCTCATTATTATTATGAACAAAGAGCTTTATACAATTTATGGAATACTTGACCTACATTTGTTTTTCAATGTTTACAGATCGTAACAGACAGAATGAACTTGATATTGTAGATGAAACAAAAGGCAAAGCAAAGAAGAAAAAGAAACTTAAAATACAAGATGAGCTGATAGAAAATGTGTAGGTATCCAGAGTCTGGTTTTTTACCTTGAGAGTTTTCTTAATAAAACAGTTTATATTCTGACACTTCCAAAGAGCCCAATGATGCAATAGTAAGCTGCGTACCTATATGTTCAAGAGGGATTTGTTTAGTCGCCGACATAGCCAATGATTTTCTTAGCAAATGATGTGATTGTTCCATTCAACATTTAATGATTTGATTAATGTGATAGTTGCTTGTACTTGATAAAGTTACAGTAAAAAGAAACTGAAGATTTAAAGAGAAAATGACACTAAAAGGTTTTTCTATGTATCCAAATGTCACATGAATTACAGAGGCGATTCCAATGTAGAACCACCAGACAAGACAATGACTATGTCAGAGCTAGAAACCAGTACACAGAAAACACCCACAAAAAAGAAGAAGAAAAAAACTGAAGAGGAACCAGTGCTCTCTGCTAGGTACCAGTTGCTTTCTATTTGCAGTAGATTAGTTCCTGTACCCTCATTTAGTCCATTAGTATTTATCAATTACAGCTTATATGCAATTCTAAACTTCACTTCCATCTTGCATTTTGAAATTTCTGTTGAAATAACTGCATATCAATTAAGGTTTGTGAGTTGTTTCAGGCAGTTGGGAACTAAAAAAATGAAAACTTTCAGTTATTATATTTGGAGGGAGTTAAATCATTTACCTGAGTTTAAAGGTAGTCAGATAATCACTTCATTAAAAAATGCAAAACATGAAAGATATCTGTGAAACATGAAAGTTTTATGTAGGGGTAACTGAGATAAAAGTTTAAGTCTGGCAAAGATGTTGATCCAGGAGAATTTGCTGATTTCAGCAATGTCTATCAATTTACTTACCATGGAAGTGCACACTTTGTCTAAAATATTTCCATTTCTGTGACAGGTCCGAGGATGAACCAAGTGTATCAACAACTCCGAAAAAGAAACCAAGGAAGAAAGTACCAAGGGAGGGAACTCCAGAACCTGACTCTCAGGCAGAAACTGTCCTCACACCTACTAAAAAGAAAAAGAAAAAACCTCTTGGTGTGTAGCTGTTTCTGTGTTTATCTTGGGCATTATTCACTCCTGTGTGTAAACTTTCACAACCAGCTTTAGACAGGCATTACAAATTTCTTTAATGTAGATGAGGCTGTTAATATGAGGTCAAATTTGCTTAGATTACTGTATAGTTATTGACAAAGGGAGATAATGAATGTACATTGAGATAGTTGTTTCTGAAAATTTACAGATTTCTTATATGGCCTAGTTTTTTTTATTTTGTAAGAGCAACTACATATTTCAGATTAATAAAATGTTAAAGTCAGTAATTGAGGGCTGACCTCAAAACTGTTTCAAGTTTATAAATAGAAATGAGACAGTATCATATCCAGTCCTCAAAATGATTTAAACAATTCTTACACTTTCTGATCATTTGTTTAAAACATTATTTTAAATCTAGTTTTCAAAGTGCAAACTTTAAAAAAAGTTCAATTTTTCAGCAGAAACTGATGAAGATGCAGTCTTGTCTCCAAGTGAAGATGTCGTTTCTCCGAAAGGAAAAAAGAAGAAGAAGCGAACAGGAGGTGAAACAGATGAAGAGGCCATATTGTCTCAGTCAGAGGAGCCTACATCTCCTAAAGGAAAGAAAGGAAAAAAGAAAAAGAAAGAAGTAGAAACAGAGGAGGATGATGCACTTTCTCCCTCAGAGGAACCAACTACACCAAAGGAAGGGAAGAAGAAGAAGAAAAAGAAGAAAGAGGGTGAAACTGAAGATGAGGTACTGTCACCAGCAGAGGATGTTGAAAGTCCGAAAGAGGCAGGGAAAAAGAAGAAGAAAAAGAAAGATAAAAAAGCAGAAGAAGAAGAAGAGGTATTAGCAAATTGTTTCTAATATTTAATTGTCTACGCGTTTAGTTTTATTTAGTATTTCTTGTTGCATTTCATTTTGTTGTACGGATATTAGTGCTTTAATATACTTATTCCAGTTCAGGTTATGTTTCAGTAATGTCATTTAATAAGATACTTCTGCAGGCTCAGAAATCATCTGGGGCCAGTCATATGGGTGGATTGAGTACACCTGTATTTATAACACTAGTAAATGGTATATATGGATAATGGATATTGTTCAGTGCTTATGTGTTGTTAATGTTATAGTGTTGTGTGACTTGAAAGAGGTAAAGGGCAGTGCAGTATTTGCCTCTGATCAAACTTCAGTAGGAAAAGCCTCATTACCTAGGCTATTTTTACCAATTTATGATTTCAGGTAGAAGAGGAAGAAGATAAAACTGAAGCAGAGGCTCCGAAAGCCAAAGAAAGGAAGAAAAAGAAAAAGAAAGGTAAAATTTATTAATGAAACACCAACAATGAAAGCATTAACTTGCAGTGAAGGCCTTGAAACTTCTGTAAACATTTTCATAGAAAGAAAACGATCTTACACTTATTGACAAACATCCTAGCAGAGCTACTAAGATTTTCATTTTATGAAAAAATTGTGGATAAAGATTTTGCTGATTGTGCTCATGTGCTGATAGCCAATCTCAGCAATGGCATACTGACACAGGCAAAACTGATAGAAAATCTGGTATGATATTAAGTGTTTGTATATTTTGTATTTATGGTTGACCATATTTCGGTAGGTGTTTTAGGATTTTGTTTAATGGGAAAAATAATTGCAGGCACTGAGGAAACAGAAGCAGCAGCTGAAGAAGAGGAAGGTCCATCTGGGATGGATGTGGAGGATGAGGGCAGGATACTGGCAGTTACTATACATCGCACTGATAAACTCAAGAATGATTTCTACATCATGCACCCAATGGTTCGAGTACATGTATTTGATGAACTAACAGGAAAATATCTACCAAAGCAACACAAGTATGTTTGAACAACAGAAAATATTGTAGACAATTACTTAGAATAAAATGTTTTACAATGATTATGTGACAAGCTCATTTTACATACATTTATGCTCACTTATTGCTTACTAGATACCTGTAATATTTTTTACCAGTTCTTGCAAAGATGAAGGGATAAAGGAGACCATGACTGCTTACCTTCCCACTCCAGACTGGCTTTAAATGTACCAATCCCAGATGCACTTTTGTGGTCAAATTGTGACTTGAAATCACTGTAACCACTCAGTAATTAAGGGTTATGAGTTTAAGCCTTGCCTCAGATCATGACTCTTTATGTGACACTTTCTTATGAAGGATAGTGTTTTAGTGCTGGTTCTTCCCAGGTACGACAGCTTGGTAAACTGCCCACATGTGACAATTGTTAAAATTGATATTTAACACTGAGAAAACAGATTTTCAACTGCTGCTGAAAATAGCTTATCAAAATAAAGGGATAGTGTCCAGAACATTTATATTAACCAAATACTTCAGAAGTGGCCTTTTACTGTGCTGAAATCAGGAGTGCAAAAAAAACTCCTCAGACAGACTTTTGTTAACTGTGTGTAAAAGTTTTATTTTCTTACAGTACATTTTTATGAAATGTTTTAAAATTATTTTACATGTACTGTTTATAGGGACCGTGCTGTTACAGCCTTCTACGAGACCAAGAATGAAAATGTAAAACATGTACTACCTATAATGACAAAACCTTTTGACTTCAAACAAAACAAGTAAGTTACAGAACTCTTAGTAGCATGCTATATCATTGATTGTAGTTTTATGGTAAGTGAAAGATTTTACACTAAGTCATGTTTTACTAGGGTTAGGGTAATGGAAAAAACGCCAAAAGCTGATCTGCTTATATTTAAAAAATGGAGTTGTCTATCTTTAAGTTTGTACAGAACAGTTATAAATTAAAGAACTTTTGCAGTGAACTTTTCCCAATTTAATCAGTTCAAACTGTGATGAGAGTTTACAGATGTGCAGACTCATCAAAGTCTACACATGTTGACCAGCAGGCTGAATGTTACCGGTTACTGAGTTCTATATCTTGTTAGTTTAAATATAATGGAAATACATACAAATTGACTGTCTGTTGTAGATCTGTATTGCCTGTGTGGGAGGAGCTACTTGTGTTTAATGAGAACTACAATTACTTCATACAAGATAAACCAAAAGTGCTACTAGTGTTTGAGGTAAGTGCAATGTTTCTAATGTCACACTCTCTCCTCTACCCTTTTTCCACTCTCATTTCTACCCTTTGGTATATGGACAATTTCAGAGCTCTTTGGCACAATTTTTTTGTCAATTTTATATCATCTCTTGCTGCTTCAGAAGTTATAGACTACTTGTATATTGCCTTGCTGAGATGTGTTCCTGTTCTATATTGTAATAGATATGCACATGAAAACAAATGTTTTAAACTATGTAGTTGTAGCCAAGTCAGAAATCTGAATGTTTTTAAAATCAGCCATAATGTGTGTATATATTGCAACATCTATAATACTGTACATATTTCGCTATTGTGCTTCGCACTGCTAATAGTACACTGCAGATTGATTGATTGATGTTTATTCAGGTTAAAACACACATATGTGTATACATGTACATATATAAGTTACTAATACCAGTTACATAGTTTCACAAGTTACTTAAAACAGAGTCAAACACAGACTAGTTACAACAGAACTCTTCCTGGAGGAAATTGTTTTTATCACAAATAGCTGTACACTAGTATATAATATATGTTTCTTTTTGTGTTACAGTTGCTAGACTTTGTGAGCATGAATCGAGCAGCACAAAGTGATGAAGGTTGGCATAGAATTGGCTGGGCCTTTTTAAAGGTAAAGTTGACTTTAGTCCTATTGGCGAATGACCTTTGCCTTGATTACATTTAAATGTGTAAGCAATCTGCAGTTGTTGAAATAAGAAGTAAAAATTCTTTGTTATTTTATTGGTCTTACATTTTCCCCAAGCATGAATTACAGGTACACAAAAATGACAAAAGGCTTTCAAAGATTTCTTTTAGAACTATGTGAAAAATTTCAACATTGATATAAGCATTGTAATATTGGATTCTGTTATTTTGTAGCTCGTTGGTAACAACAGTAAATTAAATGTTGGGTCAAAAGTTCGCCTTCAGCTGTTTGAACCACCAGCATCCAATCTGAGGAGAAAACCAGGGATGGAAGAAGTACGTATGAGAGATATCTAATCACACTTTGAAAAGCTTCCATATTCTAAAGGAACATAATTATATAAGAATATATACTTGGCTAAATGATTTATCCTCATGTAAAGTAATTATTACTACAAAACACATTAGCTTGAGTCTTCCATGGATTCAATAGTATATCATGTAGAACTGTTAAACAACATAAAAAAACACCAGCACTTAAAGAAGTTGTGTATTTCAGAATTGCTTGCATTTTTTTTGTAAGAATAAAGCTAATTTCCCTTTCTTAGCATAAATGCATTCTATGGAACTGGGAAATTTGTGTTGCCGACATACCAAAGTATTTGAGCTTTAGTCATGGTTATAAAATATAAGGACAAATATAATTTTCTTTAATACCGACTTGGATATTTATTTTGTTAACTTACCATTGTGGATTTTAAGTATAGTTTGGACAGCAGTATCAGAATGGCCTTTCTGACACATCTGTGTCCAAAGGTTATGTTTCTGGCCTGTTAGATCATTGATCTAGTTAACTGATTATTTAAGTGTTAGATTATACTTTTGTGTTTCTGTTCCTAACAGGCATACCAGTGGTGGAAAGAATGTCCCAAGAAGCCATATCCTTCAACACTTTATGTCACATTAAAAGGTATCCTACCCCCTCAGGAAGTAGAGCCTGCAGAGAGATCACTATTTGCTACACAAGAGGTAAGGAAATCTTGCTGTTACAGGTTTAATGTATAATGTTGTTTTACACAATTCATCTCTACAAATAAAGTTATCATACGCTTTATTAAGTTTGAATTTTATGAATTAAAGCTTTCTGAATCAAGAGATTAATTGCATTTAGCCTGTTTGTTAGTATAGTAAACAGAAAACTAGAAGTAGGCATTGTTAAAGTATTACACTTTCTTGGCTTTTCCTGTGGTTCCTGTTATCTGTAAAGTGAGATTTATCTATAAGGTTTTACTTGTTGTGTACAAATGTTTCCTGCACTGATTGTGTCCATTTTAGGAGAGAGGTAGAATGACATATGAGGAGCTAAAGAAAAGTATGAACTGGAGTGGCAAAAAGTGAGTGTAAACAAAAGTCAACTTTGTATCACAGGGGTCAAGGTCACTGACAAAGGACAGACTGGACACACCCAGCTTACACCATTTACTATACATTCTCAATTCCTGTATTAATTACAAGCATTGGATTACAAAATGTCAAATCAACCCAATTGTCTCAAACAACAGTATTTTTTTCTAATAAATCCCACTGTTTGTAATGGGTTAGGCTTATTAGAAAAATGTTTTTTTCCTGTAACATGCTGAAAAAAGATTTGTTGGTACTTTTGGAATTTTATATTATTTTATAGTGAGAATATAATTTGATCGGTAGCCATATCAGTATTAAGCTACTACTAGGTCTTTGATGTAATATTTATGGAAGAAATTAATAATCAATATTTTTTTAACACAGACATCACTAAATTCCATGAAAATAGAAATTTTCTTCATGCTAATTTTTTCAGGGTCATAAAAAAATTGAGTTGAGGGTAAAAAAGCAGGGTCAGTAGGGTTACAGGAAACATACTTTTTTAGGCCTTACTGTTGTGTACTATTTATTTGAAAAAAAAAATGAATTCCTTCAACCAAGTGAACATTTTCTGCTTTTCACACTTGAAGCCCATTATACAGAGTTGAACAGGTATTTACATAAAGTGTAAGCTTCAGATTTTAATATGTACTTCAATGTTCCAGAGAAACTCAACAACGAACTCTGTCCTCCTGGTCTCGGCTGGCAGGCCAGTTATGTCGTCTTCCAAATACACTTACTCAGGCATTACCTACAGCAAAGAAGGGTTGTTATACCATACAGTTCTCACATGATGGTAGAAGTATAGCGTGTGCTTGCCATGGGAAAGAAGGTTATCCTATTCTAGTCTATGAGGTAAGTCAACAGCATGTACTGCTCACCTAGGTCTGTCACATGCAATTTTTTATAGTGATGTTGAAGGAGAAGTGTTCACTTTTCAATAATGGGGGATGTAATTTACAGTGACTGATCTCGTCAAGGTTACTGTTTACTAAGCATCTTGTCTCTACTTAAATCAGGCTATAACCCTTACAAAGACTGATGGAGAGAAGCTATACATTCAGACCAGAAGTCAAATGACAACACTGAAAAAGACGTATTAATGATTATAATAAAGTAGCTTGAATGTACTAATATATTCAAATCCAGCATTGATAGTTGTACATGTATGAAGAGATTATACATACTAAATGTTCTCTTCGATGTTCGAATTCAGTTTCATAAGTGGATGTTTGAACTGAACCAGTTAAAGCATGGTATTCTTTTTGAAATAAGTGATTTCAGTTTTGGGAGCAGTATTAGATATTGAGTCAGATTTTTAGCTGTGTGTCACTGGAAACCCAAGGTCTTGGACACAAATTTCAGAAGTCAGATTTCAGGCAAGTTTGTGTATTTGTGTTCTTTCAGATTCCATCAGGGAGGTTAAAGGGCAAGTTCCTGGGACATTTTGGTGTTGTGTATGATTTAAGCTGGTCTAAAATGGACACACATTTGATATCCGCATCATCTGATGGAACAGCAAGGTAAATGTCCACTAACATATACAGAGAAGTGTGGTAGTGTTCTAAGGTTGTAGAGAACCATTGTCTATAAAATGAAAAATATAACTCAGAATAGTTGTTGCTTTAGCCCTCATTGTATGAGAAATATATGCCCCCCACCATTTTGAAATTGAGTCATTCTGCAATCTGAGATATTTACACTTTATGTACACTTTGAGCAGCCCAGAAGTCCCTTGGCATATAATACTCTCACCAAATAAAGGGGAGAGGGTCTGTACAGGAGTCATTCCTGTCACAATCTACCTCATATTATATCAGTATTACATGCTTCTCAAAGTGCATTACTCTACTGACATTAACTTCAAATTATGTTCCCTTATACAATTACGGTCATCATTCATTGAGTTAGTGCACAATGATGAAGGTATGACTCACCAATGACAGCTCTAGTAAAACGATGTTTACACAGACCAGTTAACTGCCAGTGCTGAATTTTGAAAACTGGTCTTGTTTTACATGGTAAATTCTGCAGTAAACAGAGCCATGTTTTAACATGGAGTCTCTTTATTATATTGATTTGTTCTACACTGTTTCTACACTGTTTATTTACCAGTACATTACATATTGACAGGGTTTGGGATCTAGAAGCATTTGGTGAGCAACAACAGAAGTTATTACCACACCCTGCATTCGTGTATTGCTCACAATTTCATCCTCGTGTAGACACTATAGTAGTTACTGGAGGATATGACCAAGTTATCCGGGTCTGGGATATAGGAGATGATGATGAAAAAGTTAATGTATGTATAGTAAAGTTTATTTAAAGATATGCTTATATGCCTATAAAAAATAAATAAACATGATAAGATTTGAAAAAATTAATGCTAGTAATTTGGAAACATTTGCAAATACTGTATTGGAAGAACAGGTCTTTTAGTAGGAATTTAATTTTGGAATTTTGAGTATTGATCAGTGAGAATGTTTTGCATCATCTCAGTTTCATCTTCCATGATATCAACCGGAAGAGATTACAACATTGTGCACTATTTGCAAGCTTTCTTTCAGTTCAGTTTTTATAGTAAACTTGAAAGTAAAAGCTTCTAGCTGTACAATATAAGTTCTTATTTAATAATGACATGTACTGAATATTGTCAGAACCTTTTTTATAATGATTATTGTAAGATGAGATAAATGGCTCTTTAGATTTGGTATGCTTTTCTCATCTTGATCATCCCAATAATGTACTTAAACCTTCATAAAGACACATTTTGTATGTAATTACAGCTACGTCAGGAACTAGAGGACCATGTAGGCCTAGTGAACTCTTGTTTCTGCATGAAGGATTGTCAGAAAATGTAACTTGGCAGACAGTGTGTGGGACATCAAGATATGGAACTCGTTTTTACAGAGATGCCTACCTCAAAGGTGAAGGTATTGGAGTATACAGGTTATGGTCCTCAGGGTAAGCATATCAGTACTGAATTGTTCCTTCCTGACTGTAAGTCTTATCATGCACTTGAAGGATTTTAAAATAAGTTTTAGGGAAAAAGTCTAGATCTTATAGTAAATGCGTGTGCTGCATTAACCATGTCCCAGACTCAAGGTCCAGGTCAAATTGTGAAATTGAAGTGTAATGGATTCCAAGGTATAAGCAGTGTATGTAACAAATATCGTGACCGATCTGTAACCTTTGTGATGCATTTGAAAGATATAAAACATAATATTGGCACAAATAGATCTAGTTCATCAAGTAAACAAGACTTGTTTCACAGGGATGCTAGAGACTACATCCTATGCCACAAAGGTCAAGGACACTTAGAGTTTATGAAGGTAATGGAATACTGCTAAATATGGAAATAAATCAAAGTGTCTGGACTATAACTTGATTATGCTTTGAAGGATTTTAAAATATACTGTGCTTAAATGTCTAGCAGATGAAGCGGATGTTTCGTCTGTAAGCCTCATTAGTGAAGCCCTACCCAAAGGTCAAGGTACACTTAGTGATTAAAGTAATGGAATAGTGTATGCATGATTACTCGTCATGCATGGAAGGATTTTAAAATTACATGCCATTTATTGAGCACATGGAGAGGACACGGTTTTCGACTGTAGGCAACAATGTTTTCGGGGCAACGATCAATCTGGGAGGATTGACAGGTCTTGTTTACAAAATGCCATTATTGTTCAAGATGAGATAAATGGCTCTTTAGGAATTTGGTAAATGCTTTTCTCATCTTGAAAAATCATCCCCAATGAAATGTAACTTAAACCGTTCATAAAGACGACATTAACTTTGTATGCTAAGGTTACCAGCATACGTCAGGAACTAGAGGACCATGTAGGCCTAGTGAACTCAATCTGTTTCTCAGAGGATGGTCAGAAAATGTACACTGCAGACAGTGTAGGTTTTATCATCATATGGAACTCCTTTTTTACAGAGATGCCTACATAAGAGAAATATTCGGATCTTTTTAAACATCTGATGCTCCGTAAAATGAAGATTTCAGTACTGAATTGTTCCTTCCTTACTTATGTCAGTTATCTTGCACTTCACTATCTTTGAGAAAGTTTTAGAGAAAAAGCAGATTCTTACAGTAAATGGTGTTTAAGTTAACCATAGTCCCATACTGCTTCCGCATTAAATTGTGAAAATGAAGTACATCGAGGTTCTTTTTAAAAAGTATTACCAGTGTTGTTTACAAATATTTACATCTGTTTCCCTGCTTGACTGTATAACATTTAGAAAATATAAAGAATAGTACTTGAATGTCAGCAATGGCCATATTTATTTCATAAGTAAACAAGACTTGCTTTCTTACAGGGATAGCTAGAGACTGGACATTGTTTGCCAAAATAGAAGACCCAGATATGAAGGTAATGAATATGCTGAAATGATAGAAAAAATGTGTTTTGTAGAATGAGTTGTTGGACTAAAATGGGCATCTTAAAGGCTTCTCTGAATTTTTTTTGTAAGCAGTGGAAAATGGGTTGAAATCTTCTCACTGCAGACCTCTTCATAGTTTGTAAAGTATTAAATTTGATTAGGGACCTTCTTATAAAATCTGGTAACAGCTTATTGCTGGAGACTTTCAGTGTTTTTAGAAAGATGGAAGTTATTTCCAGAGATGCAAGACTGAAATATTATAAAGCAACCTGCATATTAGGTGTATATCTGGATAGCCAAGCCAAAAAGAAGGAAAGAAATCTATAGAGATTAAATTTTAGTTTCACATAGAATGCGGATATATATACTTATATGTTGGGAACTGTGTTATTGTTGTTACTATTTACTTACTTGTTGTTTTTTCAGGACACAGCAATTAGCCGTATAGCCCTGCATCCAAGAGAGCGTAGACTTCTTGTACACTGTAGAGATAACATTATTAGAATGTTTGATTTGAGGATGTAAGTACTAAATCTTCAAAGTTTGATAGGAATATCAGGGGAGAGCTGCCATTTTTATTTTCACTGAAATACTTCCATCTTGACTTCTAAGTGCATATGTTACTTTAATGAATTTGAAAGAAAACAAATTGATTACCTTTGGTACTTTTGTGTTTGCAGTATAATAATACATTCATCATTTTGAGCAAATTGTCATGTTATGAAATGGGAGAATCTTTCTTTATCAGCTGTATGTGAATGGTTTTGTGAGAAAACCACTAAAACTTCCGTCTGTATTTTAGACAAAGAGTTATGCAGAAGTATGTTGGTGCCTTAAATTTCCGAGAACGAATACGTAGTGTTGTTACACCTTGTGGGTCTTTCGTGTTTGCTGGGAGTGAAGATAACTTTGCTTACGTTTGGAACACAGACACTGGTATATAACTACTTTCTGCATTAACTTTAAACTCGGCTATTTACTAATTTTCTGACTTTCATTTAGGCATGCTGTAGCATTAAGAATTTGTTTTTCAGTCTAAATCTAGGTATTTTTATCAACAGCAAAAGTTCACTTACAAATCCAGTAATAGTCTTTAGAAATCAAAAAAGTGAGATAATCATACTCTTTAATGATCTCTTTATGTATTACAGTATGTATATTTTGCTATAGGGGACCAAGTACTTATGTACTCAGAGCTGAATTACCAGAACCCTGTCACAGATGTAAACTATCACCCGAGGGATCATATGGTAGCATTCTGTTCTCTGGGAGAGAATCATCCTGTACTCATATACAGCTACGACCCAGCAAGTGAGTATACAGTCACATGTTGTCTTCATCTTCCATGGTCCTCCTCACCCCTCATCTTTCGCTTGACTTAAATAGCACTGTACAGGGGTCCTAGGACAACTGGATTTTGTGTTTGTACAAAATGTGCCCATAGTAGACAAGTATTAGGTATTGTGTTCTCCACCATCGTTAGTGTGGAAAAGTTATGAATTATACAGAACTGCTTAACACTAGTGCTGGATCAAGGAGCACAGATAATCAAGGTACGCATTTTGTAGTTTGTCCTGTCAAAATATTGATTGTCTAGACAAAGCTCGTATTTTGTAGGCATGATTCATAGTGAAGTTAAAGGCTGTTCTCTTTTTGTCTTTGTTTTTTGTCGGAACTTAATTTTTCACTAAAAGAATAAGGATAAACTGTACATTCCTATTATTGAAACAACAAAAGTTGAAGTAAATCACATTAATATGCTTTGTTCACTGTTTACAGTTGCACAGTTTGAGGCAGGCTTATCACCTAGACAGATATCTCCTATCCCAGCAAATGAGGATGAAAAACTTGGGTAAATTTCTGTTATGACTAATTTGTGATGACACTTAATTTGGAGTTTATTTATGCTTTTGTTTATCCCTCCACTGGGATGATATGGTAAGGATTTATATCCTTCTGTCACACATTCTTGTCAGGGCTATTCTCAGAAACCACTGACAGGAACTCAGTGAAACTGCATACACTCCTGCACTATCAAGAGGAGATGTACATATCAGCATGTTCCAGTTCAGTGATTGTTCAAGGAGTTATTGCCCCTTTATTACTTTTTATATCTGTTCGTAATGTACTCTTACCCTTGGAACTGTTCTATCTTTTAAAGTACAATCGTGGTAGCCAAGGGGGTTATATATCATGTCCTTGCCAATGAGAGAAGTTATGGCAATAGATTTGTAACCCCAGTGTGTTAAAAGGGTTGCAATAGTTAAAGGATAGCTGTTATGAAAAAAAGCATATCGATGTCTCAGCTTAGACCAAGCAGGTGTAACTCCTACTATGCAGTTTTACCAGACGGCAGCAGCTAAGGGGACTTGAGAGTACTACAGTGATTTTACTTGTTTGTTTCACAAGTAACAACAAATGATGGATACAATAGGGTTATTAGTATAGTAGCGTGATCCAGCATGCCGGATTTGCTCGAGTCGCCTCGGATCATGCGGGGGGAGGCACGAGTTTGATCGACCTCGACGAGACTAATCCGCTATGGATCACATTACTAACAATAACCCTTTTTATATACCTATTGACACTTGTCTGCGCGAATAAACTGAATTAAAAGAAATTTTAAGCTTAAAATTAAAGAAAAACTCTTTTTAGGGAAATATACATATAGTTCGACGCATTTTATTGGCGTCATCGTATAAACAAATAGAACGACCCAGTCAAAAGGGCGTATAACGCTGTGCATTTTAGAGCCAATGAAGCACTCTTACAAATTTTGCCGCTTTTGTATTCCACGTACATACAATACGGAATTTTTTTCTGTCAGGCCGTATTTGATGGTTGAATATAGGCTGTATTTTTGGCAAAATAATTATAGATATATAATAAAAGCTAATATCAACTATGAGTAGATGTGCTAGTTGAGATTTGCAAGGTCTACAGCTTAGTGAGCTAACAAGAACTGTTTTTAAGAAGCAGTCATTGCACGGTCCCCCTTCCAAAATAAAAAAGAAAATGTATAAAATAATTCCAGTTGCATGTACTATGTGTAGATTTACTGCCTTACTTACACTGCTATGTTTTAATAGGACTACCACTCTAGCAGATGAACTGGCTACCAAAGGTGTTCTCACAAAAGATGAGTTCCAGATACATACTACACAAAGATATGATAAAGTCATGAAGACATTAAACAAAGTCACAGTGAGTATGAGTAAAAATTTCATATTTACTTTTCATTCAAAAGTCTTTGCTGGTGGTGTAGATCACCTTGTGTGATAACTTCAGTACATGCAGGAATGGTTAGAAACAATAACTGATAGCTCACATTTGTACTTCTATAATCAGTATAATTCATAAGTCGTATTTAAATTACGTAAATGTAAGCCAGTTTAGGCTTTCCCTTGCAAAATTACGTTCTTCTTCACACCGCCTTGAAATAGAAAGAGGCAGATACAATATTATGCCTAAAGAAAATGGAATTTGAAAGTTATGCAACACTGTGATAAAGAAGGAATTCCTTTTTGTTTTGGTTTGCTCAAAGCTTCTTTAAATCAGGGTGATGCAAATATATATGCCTTATAATTCTTAACAGTTATGTTGAATTTGGCAATGTTTGCATTCTTTGCTTTTCAAGTATTTTCTGTATTATGAATTATTAATGCTTGTACATATACAAATATCTGTATCAGTAAAAGCCTATAGATGTACAATTGTATTACAATTCTTGTCATGGACCAGTTGTCAAACAGCAAATAAATGGATTGTCATTGTCAGAACTGCAGCTCAAGTTACAATGTTTAATACATTTTATTAAATTCATTTCTATTGAAGAATTACAGCTGAGACAGAAAGTCAACTTAGAATTTACCACAATCATTGATAAAACTTACTATTTGACAATATGAAATAAGCAGTACTGTATGAAATCCAGTCAGGGTTATGTAAAAATAATAGTTATAATCCATCCATAGAGTGCTGATATTGTATTTGGTTGATGTTTACAGGAGCTTTATAAAGAGACAAATATGAAAATGGTAATAAGTTCAGACTTATGAAGATATTATTTCAAGTCATTGATATAGTTTTATTGGAATGTTCACACTGTTCAAGTTTGTGTTGTACTGGATACAGATTGAACTGTTCATTACAGTCGTATATATATGGAAAGGAAATATTCAGAGTGACTAGTTAATTTGGTATTTACATCACAGCCACATAAGATTATATTGTGGGGTTTTTGTAATAAATTAGTTTGTTATAAAGGCAATCCAGTGCCCTTCTAAGGGGGAGTTTCTCTTTGTTCTGTGTACATTTTTCCTTCGGCACAGGAGTGTCTTTATTTTCATGAGGCAGGTATATCATCCAACAGTGCAGGTCATATGCTGAAACTTGTTCTGTGTCACATCTTTGCTTGCAAAAGAGAACCTGATTATTGATTATATATTTTCAATCTGTACCCACCCTGTTACTGTTCAGTTTTTGTAATGTTGATGTATAATCTAGTACAACCAAAAGTTTTGAAGCAATGTAAGTATCACATATCACATTGTGTACAACGCATGTTCAGTAAATGCAACCCTACCATTCACTTCATTCTATATTCACACATATAAAATGTTTTCATGTTTTATGTTGTCATTTGGCATATTGGGTATGGGTAACCTTGAATACAGATTCATCAAGCACTATGGTTTCTCAGTTTTGTCTAGTATACGTGGGTTCTAAGTTTACATGTAAAGATAACTGTTTTCTTTGTTATGCCCCTGAAAGGTAAAACACAATAACTGCTATGTCAGTCAGTCCTCTGCATTTGTCTTAAAATAATTCTCAATTTTAATTCTGAAAGAAAGGATTAGAATGTCAGGAAACTTGACAATTCAAGCAGTAGGCTCTAGAAACACATGTATAGACCCATAAATGTGACAGGTATATGTTGGTGCCAAGGTCAACATTCCAGCCTAGCTATCATTGTTTTGTGATGTGTCATTCTTCTGTGTCACAGCTTCCTGGTATGAAACACTGGATTTCATTTCAATCAAATTGAATGATTCTCAATGCTCTCTGGAATAATAACAATGTTATGTGTGTTAATCTTAGTTTCCTTTGTCCCTTAAGCTTTTTATGGCATATTTTGTTTATACCGATGATATAGATTAGATATCTCACCAGCTTTTAGTATGTATGCATGTGCTGCTATATACATGATCAGCTCACACACTTCTGCATGATTTTCACTGTTACATGTGTATGTTCAGGCACAGATGACTGCTACACCGATGCTAGATCTGCCTGGCTCAGCCGTAATGTCTCCACGTAGCACTATGATGACTATGGGTTCAGGCGGGTATGACATGTATGGTACTACTCCAAGGTCTATGGTATGTTGTTGTATTTCATTGTGATAGCTTTTCAAAACCTTCTTCACTTTCACAGTTGAATAGAATCTGAGGCTTTATTGTGTTGATTTTGTGTTTAGCAGAAATTACAATAAAAATAGCATGTAACCAAGTAATACTTGTTTGATACAGTCCGTCTGACCATAAGTTAAATAAAACTTTTAAATCTTATATAATGTGTGCCAAACAAAGCCATTCTGATATGACATTTTTCATGAATTGTATTAAATGATAGTCATGTACTTTGCATGGATACCAGAAGTACTTTGTTTTTCCATAAGAACTGGTGATGTGCATTCTGGCCAACAGAGTCTACAATAGCTGCCCATTCAGCAAGTATAAAATGTATTAATACTAAATAATATCCCCAATTCTAAAGAAGTATAGTATACTAAGTAACAAATTTGCAAGGATTCTTGTTTTTGTACAGACTGGAAGTCCGACAATGTTTAGTCCGCATGCACCGAGGACAATGTCGTCAGTAATGCAACATCAGCAGTTTGCCTCACAGAATCTGTACATGAAGGGTGTGGATTCCTGGAGACCTACATTCAGTGAAGGTATTAAACTTTGTAATATGTTTTTGCTGTATAAGAAATTTCTGTTTCCCAGTTAAGGTGTCCTTAATGGCTTGAATGGAAGAATCCATGTACATGTACTAATGAATATTGCAATATTAGTGGTACAATGCTTACCACATGAAGATTTAAAATATAAGATAAAATTATAAATAAATTTGTATTTTACATGACTGTAATTTTTGTGCTACAAATATCGAAACAATATTGTTCAAATGCTGAGTTGGTTATAATATGAGAACAAGCTGAGAAATATGTGAAAATAAATGTGTATTACAGTTGGACGACATGGTAGGAGTACAAGCCCTGTGTTTGGAAGATCAGCCCAGCTAAACATGACTGCTGTAAGTTATACCAGTTCCTAAAGTCACACTGTAAATTTGTCAGCTTTTAATTGCAATGTTAGTACATGTGCAACTTTGTTAATGTGTTCTTGTCATTCCTGGCTGTCAAACAAGAGTGAGTCCTTAGCTTAAGTGTACATACACACATTTTATTTTAGAAACACAATTCTTTTATGTACCAGATTGTCATACATTTGTATTAAAATTGTTATATGGAAAATGATTGTTTGTGAAATGATCCAATCAGAGAAGTGTCACTTATCACTGACAAGCAAGACTAGGTTTTTGAAATTACATTCCACATCTCATAAACATCAATATTAAACACATCAGTGATTTATCTCAAATCTAACATGATCCACAACTTTTCCTATATGAATTTAGAGGACAAGAATCTGTACATTATTTTACAATCGTATTCCATGTTTATAAGTTGGGGGTATTTTTCAAAGACAATATCGTGTTAGAATCGAAACAATTTATGACTCCCAGTATTTTATTGTTGAATAAAGTACAGTCAGTAATTTGAATGTGAAAAATTAAATCACTCCTGATTTGAATTACTACGTATTCAAACTCCTGACTGTATTTCAATCAAAGATAAAATGCAGGGACACATTTATTATTTCTTAATTAAAAGACATGAAAATTGCTCATTGAGATTCATATTGATAAACTTGTAATGACGAATGATGTACAATGTTTCAGTCACAGCAAGGAAAGGCTCAGTTTAACTTCCAGGCAGCTCCAGGAAGAAGTGGACAGAGACAAGAGAAAGTATGTGTGAATCAGTTTTGAATTAGTGTACATTATTTTTGTACTTAAGTGCTACCAACTATTTTTTATATGCAAGATTCCTTTTATTTTAGGACACTGCCAGCTTAGAAAAGCAAGAACAAGACTTTATAACTATACATTTTTAATTTTGGTTACCTCGATATAGTTATTATGGTTGGAAAATATTCGGCCACCACATAAGCCAGTATCCAGACAAGAGAAAGTATGTGTGAATCAGTTTTGAATTAGTGTACATTATTTTTGTACTTAAGTGCTACCAACTATTTTTTATATGCAAGATTCCTTTTCTTTTGTGTGATAATGAAAATGATACAATTACTTTTGTTCAGGTATATTTCATTAGACATTGCAAAAATTTCATTAGCACTATGGTGTACCGGTATGTATTTTTACTGCAAGGACTATTTTTTATGCCCCCGAAGGGTGGCGTATTAAAATCGCACCGTCTGTCCGTCTGTCCGTCCGTCTGTCCGTCCGTCCGGCGCCCCACTTACAAATCGTGTCCGGACTGTAACTTTGTCATGCATTGAAGGATTTTAAAATAACTTGGCACACATGTCTAGCACATCAAGACGACGTGTCGCGTGCAAGACCCACATCCCTACCTCAAAGGTGAAGGTCACACTTGGAGTATGAAGGTTATGGAATCCTCTATATAGCACACATTCGTGTCCGGACTGTAACTTTGTCATGCATTGAAGGATTTTAAAATAACTAGGTACACATGTCTAGCACATCAAGACGACGGTCGCGTGCAAGACCCACGTCCCTAGCTCAAAGGTCAAGGTCATACTTAGAGTTTGAAGGTAATGGATTCCTCCATATAAGCATATATGCACACATTCGTGTCCGGACGTAACTTTGTCAGCATTGAAGGATTTTAAAAAACTTGGCACAAATGTCTAGCACATCAAGACGACATGTCGCGTGCAAGACCCACATCCCTAGCTCAAAGGTCAAGGTCATACTTAGAGTTTGAAGGTAATGGATTCCTCTATATAAGCATATATGCACACATTCGTGTCCGGACTGTAACTTTGTCATGCCTTGAAGGATTTTAAAATAACTTGGCACAAATGTCTAGCACATCAAGACGACGTGTCAGGTGCAAGACCCACGTCCCTAGCTCAAAGGTCAAGGTCATACTTAGAGTTTGAAGGTAATGGATTCCTCATATAAGCATTATGCACACATTCGTGTCCGGACTGTAACTTTGTCATGCCTTGAAGGATTTTAAAATAATTTGGCACAAATGTCTAGCACATCAAGGCGACGTGTCGCGTGCAAGACCCACATCCCTACCACAAAGGTCAAGGTCACACTTAGAGTTTATAGGTAATGGAATCCTGTATATATGCATACATTTGGTCCGGACTATAACTTTATTATGCTTTGAAGGATTTTAAAATAACTCTGCACAAATGTCTAGCACATCAAGCGGATGTGTCGCGTGCAAGACCCAAGTCCCTACCTCAAAGGTCAAGGTCACACTTAGTGTTTAAAGTAATGGAATACTGTATGCATGATTACTCTGTCATGCATGGAAGGATTTTAAAATTACATAGCACATTTATTGAGCACATGGAGAGGACACAGACTGTGAGGCACCTCTTTCGGGGGCATTCGTCACTTGGGAGGGACAGCTCTGGTTTGTCCTCAAATCCAGTTTTTGTTGTGACTGCATGTGAATACTTTTATGGAATTTTTTCTATACTTGAATTCTTTGTTTTACATGACTAAAGTTTCATATTACCATTGCTTTTCTGCAAGTAAAACTGTTCTGCTATCCTTGGAAGTGGACTGTAGTTAGATTTGACTATGTTATTTTGAGCGACTGCCAAAACCAGAAGTTTATTTTTCCGGAAAACATATTTTCTTGATTATATTTTTATAGAAGTCCAGAAGTTTCAACTTCTTTAGCTGTATTTATAGTTTAAATACATTCATTGTAGATTTAAAAGATAGCACTCTAAACAATTATAAATCTGGTTCTCCTCCACTTTTCATAATGTTTTGTGTATGGTCAGGTATACATGAATGTTGTGCATTATTACAGTTGTTTGTATATCCTCAGGTGTATGCTATATATGACTACAAGGCACAGAGGTCAGATGAGCTGGATATGTTTGCTGGAGATGAGATTATTGTATTGTACAGGGACACAGAGAACTGGTGGATGGGTGAACTTACAGATGGCAGACAAGGCTTCTTCCCGTCTAATTATGTTACACATGATGGTAATTATGTTAGTTTATTGTCACAACATTTTGTATTTTGGTAATTTTACATCATTGAAAAAAAGTTATATTCCATTCACATGGAAAGATATGCTCATGTTTTTTCAGCTGTAACACTGCATGACATAAAATGCTCAGTGTTGTACACAAAGAACCTTTTTATAACTGTTTACAAATGCTAACATGATGTGATGTTACAGTTGTTTTCAGAAGATTTATTTGATCACATTGACTTACTTTGTTTCATATAAGTTACGACAGTTTTGCAGTCAACCCTTGTTATGTATCTTATCATGAGTACTACGAATACTGTTTTTCAATAGATTCCTTACTGGAGAGTCACAGATCAGGTCTGGTAACTCCTGATGACTCGGATGCAGAAGGCAAGAAGCAGAATGTTACAGCAGTGAGAACCAAGAGTGGAGAACTTAAGTTTGTGTCTGGGGAGGAAGATTCTGGTGATGATATTCTAGAGTCTAGTAGAGCGTAAGTATACTATTTCCTGTTAATCCTTTTGTCTGAAAAACTATTAGATAAGATTTGTTTTTAAAAAATGCAACAATTAACATATTATTCATTGAAGGAAGATGTTATTGGAAAGTTTTTCACAGGTATTTCAGTTTATACAAAACATATGAGTTGCAAAGTTCATAATTAAATAGGTTGTAAGGATCTTCTAGCAGTAACACAGATATAAACTTGTTTTTAGACGAAGAAGGAAAAAACGAAACTCTCAGGACAGTGGATCAATCTCGGGAGCCAGCCAGACCAGCGGGGGACCAAACAGCAAGAAGCCCCCTCGTAAGTCAGGACAGAAAGTACGCATTGATGAAACAAACAACGAATCTATGGCATGAATAGGCAAACCAAACAAGTAGTAGAAATAAAGAAGTTAACACAGAAGTTAACCAGGAATCAATGTACAGCTTGTACATGATAGAGTATCTGCACACACATGATTGAATGAAAAACCATATACATATCTCATGCTAATTGGTGTAGAAGTTAGTATATTAAAATACATGTACCAATAATCAAAGTGAAGATATTTTCATTACATTATTTGGATTAGATTTGACAGTTTAATTTCTTCTGTTATGAATTTTAATTTGATATTGTGTACAGTAAGGATGAACTGAACCATATTGGCAGGAAAAGCCAAAGGTTGGTTTTTACACAGCAGGAGTCATTAATATTGTCATTATTTCAACATCATACCATATAACTGTACCTTGATGTGTCAGTAGCAGCATATCTGTGATATCATAGCTTTAGTGTTGTCAGGTTACATTTAGACCAGTGTGACACTTTCAGCAGACGTTGTGCCCTATACATTGATATTAATGTAAATAGAATTAACAATAGTGCCAAATGGATCTTATATGGTAGCTTTAGTAGGTGATTGCCATATTGTAGGTGTGTGACAGCATGACTGAAAACATGCTGCTTAGAAAATAAACGATTTTAATGTTTATTATTTATAATTCTGCATAAATTTTTACATGCTACTGTGTTTGAATTTGGTGGTAATGAAAAAAAGGAGTACGGGTACTAGAATTGTACAGGAAGGGGTGAGGTTGTACACTGTTACATGGACTACAGGATGCAGCATTCTGGGAATTTGAGAAGAAATACCAGTTTCTTTATAATATGATAAAGGAAAGTTCAAATTCTAATATGCTAGTATTTCTGATTGTTACTGTTTCTGTGGTGGTGATTTAGATTTTATGATACCGCTATGTGTATTGTGAAGTATTTTCATCAGTTTGTAAAGAATTAAAATGTACATATGTTTAACAAGCCCTGCATGAATTGTGCCTCAAAAGCAAATGTATAATTATATATGTTTTCTTGGAGAATGATTTTTTTACCTTGAATCTCCTCTATTTACATAACAGCTTCATTCAAATATTCTAAAATCTCTCAGTCCGTCCAAAATGATTTCTTTTGTTATCTATACAAAACTGTACTTTATGTAAGTCTTAGAGTAGTGTTTGTGTTACTTGTTATTTATTTTGTACATATTTTTAATTAAACATGCAGACTTGGCTTTTCAATGTTAAATCATATGTTGTTGTTGTTAACTACATATTTACATACATTTTCTATAAGCACATATGGGAACATATACTAGATGGAAAATAGGAATTATTTTATGCCATTGCAATACAGTTCTATTGAGAGAACATATATTCACCTGCAATGTTACTTGATTCCTTATTTCAATCATTACAAAATATGAAGAAGAAAAAACATAAGTAAAATGGTAAAATGATATCATCCTTTCTGTTTGTCAGAAAAACCTGAGTTAGAGATTACTGCATACATACAAATTTTCACAGTAGTTTATTTAGGGGATTAGGTTTTACTTTAGTGTATGAAATGTTTCAAGTGAAAATGGGCCATTATGAAACAGTATCATTTATAGATGTTTGATGCTGCATATGCTTTGTCCATGCTGAAATCTGTTAGCCAAGGTGTAAGATTAAATTAAAAGAAGTTTGACAGAGAAATTTTAGTTGATGCTAGGAAAATGGGAGATCCCTGGGCATTAATAATAGCTTTTAGTAAATATGTCAGATTTTTTAAAGCAAATATTTTGAAGGGATTTCTGTAACACAATTAGAAAACTTTAAATATACCTGGTGTTTAGTGCTTGAAAAGTAGAGGCTAGGAAGGAAAATGGAAATGGAAAACAGTTTAAAGACTAAATGTTAGCTGCAGTAATAATGCAAATCATATTTGTAGTAATAAGTATCCGCGTTCTGTTTTCTAGAACCTTCACACTTAGTGATAACATTCACAAATGCTACTGATTCTGTAGCATATCTATTTTTGACTTTTGAAGCCTGTTATTTTATTGTTGTTTAATCATAGGCTGTTAGTGAGTAATGTCAAGCTTTGTTACATTTTGTATGTTATAAACTGTGTAATAGAGAATTGATTATTTTTATACTTAAAAATAAATCATGAAAGTGTTATCTTGTAATGTGTTTTATTTGTATAATTACATGTATATTTGAAATATGTGCAAGTAAAAGATATAATGAGGTTGCCAAGAACTGAAGTATCTTAAAACGTATGTTTGGTACAGCTTGATAAAAACTTGTATCAATAAATATATGTCATGCGAGGCTGCACTGCTGATACATGATTAGCTGAAGAAATTGTGCTTAGTTGGAAACTTCTAAAGTTCATGTCTGAACCAATCCATGAAAATGTTTAAATTGTTGGCTTTGATAATTTTAGTAAACATACAGTAATGATATATCATGACATTCATCTTATAGGTTTAAAACTTTTTTGCACATTTTTGTTTTCTAATCGTGATTGTGATTTCTCACTGTCGGGCATCCATCCACCATTTTCTTTGGATGGTCCTCAACCAAAAATGTTCAGAAACTTACATTCCATGCAGATCTCTTGTTGACATGACCATCCAAAGAAAACCTCTGTATATCAACAAGGCCCAAAGCTTGTATATCTTGTGCAATATTGCCTGTCAAGTGGTTGTCTATCAAGTTTGAGAAATTTGTAATACACATCAAATTCAAATCATTTCCACAGGTTCAATATTTGCCGTGCCCAGAGGGGTAACATGTTTTACATAGATTTGTATAAGACATACTTCTGTTCAGAAACCATTGACTGGATTTCAAAATAATTTCACAGAATTGTCGCAAGACTCTGCCAAGACCGCTCAAGCGATGCTGGTTTGTAAAAAAAACAGCCTCGAGAGGGGGGATATTTGTCTAGGTGCAAAGCCTCAAAACAATGGGTCACATTATAAATCACGATTCCTATGTGACTTCCAACCAAATTTGTTCCAGATATTGATTCATCCGAATACAGTAAACCATTGGTCAGACTTTGACATTGTTTAATTGCCTACTAAAAGTATTCACGAGATGTTGATTTATCAAACACTGATTTTCACGGGTGATTATATACTGTGTTTTGAATGAACTCTTTCTCTTAGAATATGACATCCTAGTGAGGTTTAACACATCCAGACGTTGCAGTGGAACTTGGGCGAGGGAAAGAGAACCATCAATGCCTTCTTGTACTAAACATCAGTTTTGAACCAAACCTATCAAACAAACTCGTTAGTTTTTGATGCGTATTTTGAAGGCTTCCTCGAAAGATGATCAGCATATGAATATGTTGATTTGTGTAAGATACATCTAGTTGCGAACAAGATGTGTATGTATGGACGAAAAATGAAAAGTCGGGACAGGAGCGAACAGGTAAAGGACACACACACACACGCTAACTCATTGTCATTGTCAAGCTATCTGGAAACGGGCTCCAAAACAAGCATATCTATTCATAAACATTTATTATAATACATAAATGGCATGTTAATATAGAACATGAATGACATTAAATTATACTACAAGTAGGCCTGTAATAATATATGTCAGTGCTAAAAGTTCACACAATTGAAAGTTTCAGGCGTTAACCTATTGCAGTGTAGAAATGCCCACAGCATTACAAATATATACACTTGAGGCCTTTATGAGTAAAATATTTTGGTTTTACATACATAAATGTATTTTATGATAATGAGTTTATATAAATAACAATTATACAATTGCAAATGTATACGTCGATATAGATCTTAACTTGGAAGATGTTACCGTTATTTTGAAATGAAAATTTGGAATTTTGGAATATTATACTGCAGACACATCATTATTAAAAGAAAAATGATATAGGAAATTTAAGCGTATAAATATAGATCTATATTAATGTACAATTATAAAAAGTTTGCATCACTTTACGACTAAACAACACTGTTCTGTCATCTTGGAGAATGTGTACTCATGTCGGTGGTTACTGAATCACCGAAACAGTTATTTACAAGAACTACCAAGGTTGTCCGAGTGATGTATCATGTGCACATATAGTGGTGACGAATTATTCACAGATGAGCCTTGGCCCAGGAGAAATCCTGAAAATCATTTCAAGAAAATGTTAGTCTATAAATAATGATACAAATACTGAGTGTATGAGCGTAGGACACAAAGTATAATCTCAAATCAATGCTGGACAAGTGCTATACTACATATTCGGGATGCTTCACGGACTGCTGCAGTTTATCGTGCCTTAATTTTGCTCTATATGTCCAGACTAGCTTTAAATATCTGAACAGCTTCATGCATTCTGTAGGTAATTCCTCTAAGTTACCGAGGCTCGTCTTACATGTACTTCTTTGCGCTACTCAACCGGAAGAAGGCAGCAACACATGAACTGTAAAGAGACATCTCACCTTTGAGCTGTTTTACCCAGAGCTTACGGATACATATTTGCTTTTAGCTCGACTTTTCACAACTTAATAAACTCACTTCAAAAGTATTTTGTTGAAAGAACTTGTTAGTCTCAAGCTTTTTAGACACTGCCGAAAGAGAGGCTTACGATAACTGAAACTGAAAAGTGTCTGCCACCATACCTGTTCATTAGTAAACATTAGAGACATCACATTTCTCGACTCTCCTTCCATTGTGTACAGATAAAACCGCAGCAAACCACAGCCTGTAAGTCAGTCAAAATTTATATCATAAATGTATCAAATGGACATATAGATGTACTGTAGTGTCAAATTGCCTCTACGTTACTGTTGCAAGTACGATATATTAAATAGTATATTTCCATGTCTGTAAGGCATTAAATCATGATAATGTTGTATTTAATCGTTGGACTTTGAATTATTTAATTTCAACCGGATTAATCGTAAGAATATATTTAAAACACGTTTATTCACCATGTGGGGCTGTCACCACTGCTTGAAACTTTCAATAATTCGCGCTACTTACTTTGGTCCCTGCATGGTTCCTCGTTATATCTTGAAATTTCCACCCTTTGAAAGCTGACCATGTTTAACACAATCTTAACGTCATCAGTGCGGACGACAGATTCGAACTTCCGTGGTAGGCTGTACCCGGTGTAGGCAATCGAACCGCGGGATTCAAACACTTGACCAATAGCGTCACTTAGTACAAAAGAGGATCGACCTGTAAGTATATCGGTGAGCGATGTTAGAAGATGGAATACTTTAAACATATTCTCTGTATTGTCAAAATGTTGACGTCAGTAGTGATTCGGTTCAATTTTATGACCTGAATTTTTTTACTTTAAATACACATAGTTAATCACTTCTGGACCAAAACGTACCTCTGCCATCCAATGAGAATCTAACTGGGCGAGACGTCATAAGGGCCTCCCCATCCCCGAGGGTTCCATTTACCATCACGTGATACTCGCTATTCGGGTCAATACCACGCAAGATTGCATATGGACGTTCACCAACACGGATAACACGTGCGTCTCTCATATCCGTATTTTTAGAATAGAAAACGGTCACGTTTGACGTCTGCAAAAGAGAATTACAGCGAGGGAACTAGATTAACAATAAAGCATGTACACCAAAACTAACACTTTTAAAACAATGACGTCATACAGTCTGAAAGAACAAAGTAAGACGTATGTGTCGTTTTAACGTTTTAAATGACTAACGAATAAAATTCACAGTAGATATTTAGTTTTAAGATTTTAAGCTACATTTTCCTATAATTGCTTAAAGTCTAAATGATCGTTTTAGTTCGCATACCTCTGAAGAAAGAATTCATTTTACTTGAAGACTGCAAATAAATTGCCTATTTACCATTTCTTCATAATTTTCTGACGTCTTCCACTGTACAAAGGCGTTGTCGGAACCAATCTGTTGAATGAAAACGCGGCCCAGCACTGTCAAAGATAATCACATATCAATGTTAATATCATACATATTAGAAAATGGACTGTTTCGCAAACCATGACCATAAGTCCATAGGCCTGGCACTCTGTATCAGATAGGAAGGGTCTTTCCGACATGACGTGAATATTGTAATATTCTGCGATCTTAATGTTCAGTCAAAAGTGTTTTTTTTTTCAAAAAGAAAACTTTATGGTGATATGTAAAAAATGAATAATACATCAATGTGTTTTGCTGTATTTTTTTTTCTTTTTCTTGTAAAAAAGAGCAAAATAACAAAATTGCCGACTTTAAAGTTTACATGTAACGTGCACAAAAATCAACCGTATTCGTTGTATGTTTACTTCATGTTTCTTTTTTTGTATAAGAAAGCTTACAACGTCGTATTCCTAAAACATCAGACTAAAAGACACTCAGTTTTTTGATAACATTTAAAACTGGAAAGTTGTATTGTAAAAAAAAATGAAATTGACCTTTTTCGGCATTTTCCCAAGAAGCCGGCATCGCCTCTGGTCCATCATTACATTCAAACTGGCAACACATTCCTGGTACTCGTTTAACGCCGTGTAAACATTTCATTGGTGGCTGGTAGCAGGCGATACTTCTACAGATCGGTGCTCGGCCGTCACTACATGTGCACGTGCGGCACGGGTCTGCACTTGGATAATACTCGTCATTTTCACCTGTCGAATACATATACATTTGTACCGGTATTTTCATGTATATGGACTAGGCTCCTAAGTCCCCAGATCACTTTCAATGGAATATGACTGACAATTCGAACATAAAGACAGTTTCGCTGGTTGTTTTAATATAAATCTCAAAAAGAAATCTACAAATGACAATTGTGACTACTATTTCTCAGCTGGAAACTGCCAGAGAACCTGAATAGTTTAGTTGATTATGGAAAGATATGATACAGTGTTACCGTAGACATTACATGAAGGCTTACCGGTGATCATAGAACACGAAAACAATGCTACACTGTAGATTTAAAAGAACACAATCACTGCATTGACTTTAGTTAGGCTAACAATAGTATATATGAACTTATAAAGTCATTACTTAGTAACAATAATTCAATAAAATAAACCCAAAATCAAGTTTGAAATACCATCAATGTCTATCTCCACTGAGTCAATTTCGTCGCCTAGACATTCGAATCCACAGCAAGTTCCTGGTAGCAGTCTGTAGTTAAAACAGGTCGGTTCATCGCATACGACTGATGTGCACATCCCTTTTTGTCCCTTCGCACACTCGCATTTCACACATGGGTCCTTGTCTGGTTGATACATTTCTCCCTCGGGAACTGCACGCCCATTATAATCTCTGCAAGATTCTGCAAGCAAGACATATAGTGAATGGAATGCTTGAACTCATTTTTTCGTGGTAAACACAGCTGGTTCAATGGAGAGTACCTGACCGTCTGGAGACACTTCTGTGGCTAAAAGGCGATATTTTATAATTCAAACTTTTCTCATCATTTTTCAACAATGATAATAGGAAGTTACCAATAAGGAGACAGCATACAGTAGATAGTGGTTCGTACGCGATACTTTTACATACCTACAGCAAGAATGCATATAGGAACGGTGGTACGAATAAACGACAAAGCCCGATAAGACTGGGTTAAGTCAAAGTTAAATGTTCATACATATTATATTATTATAAGTTTTAACTTACAGGAAACGGTTAGGCGTACCTGTTATTTTTGGTGGTGTTGGTAAGCATGTATAGTTACAGCACGTGTCACGTGATGACAAATAATGTTCACATCTCGGAGCATCGCATGCAACCATCATGCACCGTCCCCTCCTGCCACTGTCACACTCGCACCTCAAACACGGATCTTCCTCTGGCATGTATCTTTGACCTTGAGCTATCGCTTTACCATCTCGGTCAGTACAGAATTCAGCAGCCCCGTCAATGTCGCCCACTTCTGAAGGTCTTTCTAAATTAAGAGCAATCGTTTTCCTTAATATTGAGTTCTAACCTTCTTACTAATAAACGAAAGCTTACTCACTGTTTGATACTTGGCGGTTATATACTGAGACAGAAAATTCGGGTTCTCGAGTTTGAAGTTTGTTTTGGGCTACTCAAGAATATGTTCAGGTACTCGAGGCAGAATGTTGTGGTCGAGTACTCGAAACTGAAGATTGTGTTCGGGTACTCGAGACAGAAAGATACATTCAGATACTCTGATTTAGATTTTCTTCAGTGTCTGACACAATCAGATAAAGTACTAGTATATAACACCAAATGTAGAAAACAATTTCATAAAAAAGGAAATATTTGCAATAACCTACACTGATATCGTTGGAGTTCTGATGTAGTAAATATGTTAGTATAAAGAGATAATTAAGGAATGCAGTGTATACTGCTGACTTACCTGTATCAGGTATACACCTAGATTCACAACATTTCTCAGATGACATCTCCATTCGCTGTCCAGGAGGACATGGCCTTGGAATACAGCGCATTGACTCACAACGCAAACCCACGCCTTCTATGCACGTGCAGGTTGTGCATGGATCACCTCTTCGATTGTATGTCTCTCCGAATTTAGAACGAACGTCCAAATCATCAGTACAACCGTCTAGTTTTGGGATTGGTGGACCTTTGATACAAAGAGTAATCGTTCAAATGACTGATTTTTAAAGCCTATCTATAGTATTTTAGGCACATCATAGATTTTATGAAAAACTGAAATTCATTTATCGTTTGAGTAAAGCCATGCAGAAAGTAATACAGGTTGTTGAAATGTGAAAAAGAATTGTTCATTTGGAAATTAGGTACTTATTACCCGAATGAAATTGGTAAGAACCATAATCAAAATGTAAAACTATACAACTGTGTGTTGCACCTCTAGTTTAGCTTGTACAACTTGTGTTGCATTTTGTCTTTCTGTATCTCGTGTGCTGTATTTTGTCTTGCATACTTTGAGCTGTATTATCTCTATCCCTATATATCTATTAAGTAATGCTGAATTTTGCATTTTTTTACTTTTTATATAAAACTCATCTTTATGGCTGAAAAAAATATATCTTGTCGTTCTGAAACAGTTTAACCCACCTTCTTGTACATTCACCGTGACTGGCGTACCATACGCTGACCCTCTGTTGTTTTCGGCTACACACATGTATGTTCCGCTGTCGTTGACAGTGGCTCTACTTATAATAAGACTTCCTGTAGAAAGACGGATAGACAAATACGTGTGCATAAAGCGTTTTAGAATAATCATAACATAGCCCTTTAAATAACTGGATATATACTACAGTAAAGTGTACTTATCAAGCATACGGATACAAAACCTTTTCTCTGTGACCATTCTCAAATTTTAGCTTGGCTCGAAGGATCAGACCAAAAAGTATTGTCATAGATGATTATGTTTCAACCTCGGACCAAAGATTCGTGCATGATTTCATTATACGGTTTCTCTCAAAATTCGAATCTTAATATGTCCCGATGAATTTGCCGTTAGTTAAATAATTTTCCACAGTATTATTTCGTGTAGTTTTTGAGATAGTTGTGAACTGTACATGTGTTGGTGATAAAGTGACAACACTGCGGCTCAGTTGCGAACTGTTACATGTTTTGGTGATAAAGTGTCAACACTGATCGATATTTAGGATTCATCTACAAGTCAAGTTACTACATATTTCTTTACAATGCAAGTCTGACCGTTATATTTTCAGCGCGCGAATATATAAAATGTTACAGCAATACATGTAGCACTATTCTTCACATTTAGTTCTAAGGCGGTAAGAGACCTTTCGGAATATTTAGATGAACATTGCATATAACCACGTCATCTGTATATAACTTTTTTGTTGGTAAGCGCAGAAAACTTATTATAATTGTTCATACATTATAAGGTTAAAAAAATAGTTGGAGGAGGAAGGTGTATTCAAACTTTAGAAACGCGTCACACAAAGAACACTTTCGATCAGTACCGTCATCAGTCAGTTCGATTCTGTCGTCCCTTTCATCTTCATGATCCAGAGTAAGGTCAATAAAATCATCCTTGATCCATCTCCAGGTAGGTTTGCTCTTCTTCGCGGTAACCAGGCTCTCACATTTCATGTGTATGGTTCCCGGGTCCTTGTGAGGCAGCATGACGTCATCACCATCTCTTATTGGAACAATGTGTGGGAAAAGCTTATGCAACCCTACAAGGAGAGTAATAAAATACTTGTACTAGTATATTCACAGGAGAAGTTGAATTATTCCAAAGAATTTATTGATTCTGAGAAATTGAATAAAAAGTGATTGTATGACTTTTGTGCACACACAAATACTGCAATGTTTCCCGCAAAGAATGATCAAGTTCCAACCGATGCAAACTGTCAAAGAGAACTTGTATAAGAAATTACATGTAATAGTATGAAATCTCATTGCTTTCGGTAAGTTGTTTATCATTCTTAAAACATTGTGGCTGTGGAGACCGCCCTTACACATAAGGAGACTAGATGACTTTAATGTTTCTGGTTGCAACCGTACATAACAACGGATTTTCGTCAAAAATGTTTCATGTTATCACGTGAATTTTGTACTGTTCTTGCTTTTTAATTATGGATTCTGAATATATCAATGAACGTACATTCACTGCAAAACTGGCGAATTTAATTTTCCAATCGAAGCTATACATGTGAACACGATTTACTGCTAGATTCCACAGTTTCACTATGGCGGAAATGAATGTAAAAGTTGATCAAACTGAATGTACTGTGAAATGTATTGAGGGATGGATCAGGTTGCTGAATCATATGCAATTTTATATTCACGCCATTTTTTCAAGCCATATTGCAAAATCAATACTTACGTTGTTTGG
The DNA here is from genome assembly GCA_022818135.1 of Saxidomus purpurata. Lineage (NCBI taxonomy): Eukaryota > Metazoa > Mollusca > Bivalvia > Venerida > Veneridae > Saxidomus > Saxidomus purpurata. The sequence goes on along the minus strand of JAFMSR010000005.1, from coordinate 52,996,219 downwards.
ACAAGACTTTCAAACTTGCTTGCGTCGAATATACTCGGTTGTTAATCGTGGCATGGCAAGCATACGTTTTCTTGTGTCTTTTGATCTGCGCTTCGTCTATCCTTAATACTGACATGAAGTCGTTTATTCGTCTGATAGAAACTTCATCCTTTTCTTCGTTCAGAGGCATGGAGCGCTGTGGTAGATACCAAGTAATTTGGGCGCCTGGCATTTCAGTCACACACGTGAAAACGGCGGGACTGTGTTCGGCAACCTTCTGTGATGGTGGGTAGATATTTATCGACATACTTTCATCTAGAACAAGACATGGAAGGCATGACTCGTGCCATTATAGCTATTATACGAAAATTAACATAATATTTTCCTTTTTTTTTCGACGCCCTATCAGGACGAAATTGAGGTTGACAGTATATGCCATTACTACAATGAGGTATTTTTGTACAATACCAATAAATTTCATATTTGATCAGTTATTCTCTTAACAACAATTTTTGCAAGAGTTATCTTCCGAGAGGTTGTTAAAACATGTTTCTCGTAAAGTTAGTAGTTTGGATATAGAGTACCTATACCAATTCAGAATAAACTGATAGCATGGCTAATTCGCAATCTTTATTTTAACTTTTCAAAGAATTTAAACTTTATTTGACAAGTACGGAGTATTATATATCGAATAAGAAAATTGATAACATTGAGTCGAAGCAAACGTTTTATGATTTATTCATTTCTATCTATTTGTATACATGTATGATAGATATACTGAAGGAAAGTGTACCAAAATCGGAACAAAATGATGATTTATCAAACATGCAAACTAGAAAACTTGCAGTTTTATCTTTCTTAGCCGCCTGCATAAACCTATCAAATCTTATTGATGTTAGTACGTCTTTAAAAACTTCTTGTACTTGCGTATTGTAAAATATATGAAGTTTACCTGCTACGATGGTATGGCTGTGCAAATAAAGCAACAAAATGGCACATAAATAAAATCCAAACATTTTCCGTACTGAGGAATGAAATATATCCGTAACACGTATGTTATTCTCAGCTGTTTGTATTTACGCAGTAACCAATTTTTCTTCTTCTGGCACTATTGTGTACATGTACAACACTATGGCTACTGTGTGGTCCGGTCAGAATTTGTACACAAGCACGTTGGTAAACATGGTTCTTTCAAATCAAATCAAAATGGTTCTTAACACCGGATGACACTTCTCAAGTCCAAGCAGCGAGACTTGTTGTAAACAATTGGCAGTTTTGTTTAGAAAGTGCTATCGGAAGAGATTATAGCGCCCGTCAAAAGTCTTACTTGTTGATTAGTCTACTCAAATGTTTACTTACAAGCTGATAAATATTTGGAGAAGATAATTTCTGCGGATTGAGAAGTTTTATATGTCGCTAAACAGTCATGAATGGAAATATACACATGAGCACTAGGGAGTTGCTCCTGTCACCAGTGTCATTATGAGGACCATGAGGCTGCATATTGAACCCCTTTATATATTTTCAACAATTTCTTAAGTTATCAAGATATGCGTGTATCATATATAAGTCATCAAATACTTGTAAATGAATACTTTGTTGAAGTTGATGAAGGTTGTAAAGGTCATGTACAGTATAGCAGTTCGTGATAGTTTTCATCAGCAAATATATTTTTGGGAAAATAAGCTATTGCATTAACTGGGAATAAACATATGAAAAATATTTGAAATGTTGTACTAAACTGAATATATCCTGCCAAAACAAAAGTAAAAGAAAAAAAGATGTATTTCTTCATCACTTTTAACTTACTCCACCTTTAAGTTTATATACATTTCAGCACAAATAAATCCTAACTTTTCACTATAGAGATATGCTACAATAAAATTGGTAAAAAGGCTATAAATTGCTGATCAAAACTTATTTTTTAATTTAAACACAAAAACACTACTGTAAACCAGAACTTTGTTTCTTCATTCTAAGATAGAACGTTAATAATGGTGAAATTTATATATAGGCTCAAATTAGAAAAAAGAATGTTTTTATGAACATAATTTATATATATAAAGGGGTCAATATACTTCAAATCCGTACAGAAGAGACCATACCTGATTTTTTATTGATAACTTAAAGTTATACTTGAACACCTGCTTAATACATGTACAAAGTCTACAAAAAATTAACATCTCAAACAGAAAAATAACGAAAAATCATACTTTCTATGTAAAGTATTGACTTTCTATGCACAAGAAGAACGTATGTATGTTCTTTGACGGATAAAACAGCCAGTTTTTTTCTTTTGGCATTATGACCAGTTTAACTATAAATTATTTTCAACCGTCAATTGATGCAGTTTCGAGGACCGCGCTACTCACGTCTCACATTTTGTCCAATTAAGTCACCGTCATCTCTTTTGAACCAAAAGAATACTGAATATGAGTATGTAATTTTTATACTTCATAAGCAATTGGTGTCATGAGTCTGGATTTAAGTATCATATTAACGCCCATTGGTCCTTATGGTGGCTAAAAAAAGAAGTTTTAGAGCAAACTAAATAAATAACCATGCCGACTTTATTTAATTTTTTTTTTTGGGGGTGGCGGGGGAGAGAAACCCGAAATACATACATGTTTTTGTTTAAGCCTGGTCAATGTCCGCTAGGACGTCCAAGCGCAAGCAATGTACTCACTTTCAGTTACGACAGTTTCCATCATAATAGAATTTTGTTGAATTTTCCCCGCGTCGTACTAACTTTAATAATAAAGTTCACTTCTCACGATCATGGTAACCTTGACTTTTGATCTACGGACCTCAGTATAGACAGGGGTGTTCTATTAGTCACAAATATGCTATATGCATACCAAGTTTGAGTGTCATTTGATCAAGTGTTCTCTTTTGTAAGCAGACAATATTGTAAATGAATGAATGAACATGACCCTGATGTGCACTGCCAGGAGGTCATAGCAATATTGTGGGAAAGTTTCAAGTTCCTGGTGCAAACGGTGTATGGGGAGTTAATGACTAGGACAGACGGACAGACCCCGCCCTGTCCGAACTGACACAGCTTAAGACCCAGTGTTGTTCAAAGTCAGGCGGTTGTAGCAAAAATGTGGGAAAGTTTAAAATTCCTGGTAGTGACAGTGTATGAGGAGTAAATGGCTAAGACAGACGGACAAATGGATTTTACTTCTCGAGGTCACGGTGATCTTTATCTTTGACCTACTGACCTCATTATAGGTAGGGATGTTCTACTAGTTATGATCGACATACATACCAAATTTATGTGTCGTGTATGCGCAGGTGTTCCCTTTTTATAGGCAGTATTTTATACATTGTGTACTGACTCTGCGCTGCCCTAACCCACGCAGCTTAAGAGAAAGGGGCCCGATGAAAATTATAAAAGTGTTGTGCTCTGCCAGGTCATAGCCATATTATTTCCTCGTGCAAACAGTGTATGACTGAGGAGTATGACTGAGGAGTTAATGGCTTGGACAGGCGGACTTGCGGCGAAGATCACTACATGGTCCCCGTCGCTTCGCTTGAGCGCGTGGACAACGATCGAGGACCGTGAATGTTCGTAATGGACAATAGTTTGCTACGGTATAATTAATTCACGGATCCGACTTATGATATAAACACAAGCAAAATGATAATCACAAATATGTAAGACGTTACGCGAAAATACGTCTTTCTTCATTTTGTAAACGGAATATATTAGACCCGTGCATTTTCCTCCTGGATAGTTGTAGACGTGACAACTTCTTGCAACTTATATTAACTATCTCTCCATGACTGCTACCTGACTCTGCTGTCTTCCAGTCTTTAAATGTTTTCATAGTATTTTATTTACTTTTTTATGTTCGTCTTCATGAAGTGAATATCATTTTTAAGGTCATATCCTGCGTATGTTTTTGAGTTCAACTCGTATTGTGCTAACTTCTTTCCGGTGAAGATACGCCCTAAGTATCTTCGGAGCGCTGTTGCGATTCATTTTCGTAAGGCTTTGTCCGGCATGCGTCTTCAACGTGCTAACGTCTTCAAAACTGCCATTGGGAACTGCCTTATATTTAGATCCAGCAGGGGACTACCGTAGTTTATGTACGTGAAGTTGGCAGTAGCAGTAGTTGGCAGTAGCAGTAGCAAAAACGTGAAGTTGGCAGTAGCAGTAGCTGGCAGTAGCAGTAGCAAAAACGTGAAGTTGCCAGTAGCAGTAGCTGGCAGTAGCAGTAGCAAAAACGTGAGGTTGGCAGTAGCAGTAGTTGGCAGTAGCAGTAGCAAAATCGTGAAGTGTGGCAGAAGCAGTAGTTGGCAGTAGCAGTAGCAAAAACGTGAAGTTGGCAGTAGCAGTAGTTGGCAGTAGCAGTAGCAAAATCGTGAAGTTGGCAGAAGCAGTAGTAAAAACGTGAAGTTGGCAGTAGCAGTAGCTGGCAGTAGCAGTAGCAAAAACGTGAAGTTGGCAGTAGCAGTAGCTGGCAGTAGCAAAACGTGAAGTTGACAGTAGCGGTAGCAGGCAGTAGCAGTAGCAAAAACGTGAAGTTGGCAGTAGCAGTAGCTGGCAGTAGCAGTAGCAAAAACGCGAAGTTGGCAGTAACAGTAGTTGGTAGTACCAGTAGCAAAAACGTGAAGTTGGCAGTAGCAGTAGTTGGCAGTAATAGTAGCAAAATCGTGAAGTTGGCAGTAGCAGTAGCTGGCAGTAGCAGTAGCAAAAACGTGAAGTTGGCAGTAGCAGTAGCTGGCAGTAGCAGTAGCAAAAACGCGAAGTTGGCAGTAACAGTAGTTGGCAGTAGCAGTAGAAAAATCGAGAAATTGGCAGTAGCAGTAGTTGGCAGTAGCAGTAGAAAAATCGAGAAATTGGCAGTAGCAGTAGCAGGCAGTAGCAGTAGCAAAAACGTGAAGTTGGCAGTAGCAGTAGCTGGCAGTAGCAGTAGCAAAAACGTGAAGTTGGCAGTAGCAGTAGCTGGCAGTAGCAGTAGCAAAAACGTGAAGTTGGCAGTAGCAGTAGTTGGCAGTAGCAGTAGCAAAATTGTGAAGTTGTCAGTAGCAGTACATGATTATTATAGATAAAAGTTTAAAAGATCGATTAAGATCTATTTTTAGTAACAGTGACCTTGACCTTGACCCTAAACTTTTTTTTACTTAAACAATTTAAAACTAATAAAAAAAAATTGAAAAAAAAATCTTTTTTTAGTAGCAGTGACCTTGACCTTGACCCCCGAATTTTTTTTTTTGATGAAATTAAAACTAAAAAAAAAAAATTGAAAAAGAAAATCTATAACAGTGACCTTGACCCCCACCCCCTCCCTCCACCTGAGCCCTTTCGAAAAAGAAATGCTCCAAGGCCCAAGCGTTCTTGAGTTATCATTTGCTACTGCTACTGCCAGCTACTGCTACTGCCAACTTCACGTTTTTGCTACTGCTACTGCCAGCTACTGCTACTGCCAACTTCACGTTTTTGCTACTGCTACTGCTAGCTACTGATACTGCCAACTTCACGTTTTTGCTACTGCTACTGCCTGCTACTGCTACTGCCAACTTCACGATTTTGCTACTACTGCTACTGCCAACTTCACGTTTTTGCTACTGCTACTGCCAACTACTGCTACTGCCAACTTCACGTTTTTGCTACTGCTACTGCCAGCTACTGCTACTGCCAACTTCACGATTTTGCTACTGCTACTGCCAACTACTGCTACTGCCAACTTCACGTTTTTGCTACTGCTACTGCCAGCTACTGCTACTGCCAACTTCACGTTTTTGCTACTGCTACTGCCAGCTACTGCTACTGCCAACTTCACGATTTTGCTACTGCTACTGCCAACTACTGCTACTGCCAACTTCACGTTTTTGCTACTGCTACTGCCAGCTACTGCTACTGCCAACTTCACGTTTTTGCTACTGCTACTGCCAGCTACTGCTACTGCCAACTTCCTACTCATCCGTAGTTTGGCATGTTTATTTTGTAAAGATTTTACTCTTCTGCATTTTATTAATCAGTAAAGCTGTTCACGTGCCGTCAAACAGGGAATTCATATGATGCATGAAGAGTCCTAGCAACATTTCAGTACCATGCCAGAACATATTTAATTTTAATTTGTTATATTTTACTATGCTGCAAGAGATACAGATCTATTCTATATCGCTGCGTTGTAGAACCTAACTATACATGCTGTTTATGCTATATGCTAAACCTAGCAAATTGCCGACGGTTAAAGAATAATTTTAATTGCCAAAATTATCATGTTTTCTCACACAATAAGGCCACCATATACGACTCGGTTCAAAAGATCGCCGCTTAAATGTTTGTCTGCAAGATCTGTAGAAACGGCGACAACATCAACCGCACACTTACTTCAACAACAGGAAGAAGAAGGAAGAAGAGGAGGAGATACCAGACTGATCTGGATACATATGCCACTGGACCGGTGCATCTTTATCTTTTTCTTGTTCTTCCAAGTAAAATGCAGCATCGGCGTAATTGGTAACTTTAAAAAGCACTTGTGAGGCTTGAGGATGTGCTGGATTAAAAACATGAGTGCGCGACGTCTAGTGGTGGGCTGCCAGCCCAGCCCTGAAGCAACAATGGTTTCCGGCATCTGGTTCCACAGACGAGTACCAGAGGGTAAGAAGCTGTACTGATATATGTCTGTGCGGTAGTATGGCAACTGGAACCTCAACGAGTGTTCTCTGGTGGATGGCGCTGTGGGTTGAAGGAATTTGGCTGCTGGGGTGTATACCAGGCAGATGTAGATCATGTACTCATCGTGAGTTTGGCATCTTCACGTCTCTGTTGTAGTGATGGCCACTGCAGTCTGGTGATCGTGTCACTGGTGCAACTCGCTGTCTTATAGTCGCCACACGCAAAGCGAGCTGCTCGGAGCAGAACCGCTCCCACTTTGTTGGTGTTGGCACGGAACCTGTATACAGTCAACATACTGTTTATGGTCATGACTTGTATTTAGGTCCGTGGTGTTGGTAGTCACGGTTGTAAGGCTGTAGTGGTTACAGGTCAGTCACAACAGCATGGCCTTGCTTTTGGGTTAACCCTTTAGCGACATGGTTGTGGTGTCTGCTTACCATGCTGGAGGTCAGGGTTCAATCCTAGCTGGGGACCAAGGATTTTCCTCGTCTGGGTTTACTTCGTTGGCAACGAGGATGGTGAGCTGATAGAAGCCACCGGCGAGCGGTAACGAGCTAGAAATTTCTTCTCTGGATTTTCTTAATGGCTCCATACCGAGGCGGCATGTTCCACATTATGGCGAACCAACGTCTTTTAGCATTGGAGCTTGATGTTTATAGATAGCTTGTTATGTTTCGTCTCAAAGACAGGCTATTGTTAGCTTTCTTGGAGATGGCATCAACATGGCTTTTTGTTCAATATTGACTCCTATCCATCTATCTATCGATACTGTACTCGCATTATGGCACGTGAATAGGTGGCAGTACATATAACAAAAAACGATACATCCTAAATAAATATTTCAACGGATGTATGATACAAAGAAAAAGACCAAAAATAAATGTTGTCACTATTTACAAGAAGTAGGTGTCTGCTACCCGAGAACAGGTAGCAGAATGTGGGTTTTTAACCAAATTTTAGCTTTAAACTCAGATACTGCTTCTGAATAGCAGGGTCGTATATTACGGACCCTGTGAATAGACAACACCAAAAGAGTGGTGTGATTCTTGGAAAAAAGGAGAATTTGTATTATCCGAGTACGCCAATGGTCTAGCATATTGGTATGGGTCCCTACGTTGGGCAAAGGTTGGCCAGGAAAGTTCCTTTAACATATCTCAAACATGACTTTTGTTCCTCCACTTAGGCCTACGACAGCACCACCTAGCAGCTGTTCTCAGCACTTTTTAACAAGGTGTCACGTGACACCTTGTTATAGTAGGCAATTTTGAAAACGACTCAGCGAAGGTGCTTATACGTTTGACGCTGGCCGGAACATATGCGGAGTAAGCCGGGCTACGCCGGTATAACCAAACCTCATTGCTTAAAAGGCGCCGAATTCATTCTAGCGAATAGAATGGCGTAAACCGGCATGCGTCAAACGTATAAGCCCCTAAACCCTGACAGTTTGAACAGCTTTAGGTTTCTCCTTCCGCCTGCAAAGGAGATCGACTTTAGCTGAAACGCGCGTGGATCGTGTTTGTGATCTCGGCCTAGAAATTAATTAAAAACCGTTTTTGTTGCCAAATATACGTGTTAATGCTTTAAATCATTGTAACACAAATGTAGGCAAAATTCAGAATATTTGAATTACTACACCATCTCAGACAGCCATGTACACTGATTCGACATTGTTTACATATCATCGACTGTGTAAACTCATTCTGCAACACAAGAACTAGCAATGCGAACTTTATAAAGTTTCTCCCTCACCCAAATATCAGCCAGATATGACAAGAAGTATATTTTTCAAAAAGATAAACGGCGTAAACATGTATACATTGAAGCGCAGATACTTTTATATTGTTACATGTTGACAAATTAGATTCTATTATCTCCCTTAATTGTGAAATTCTTTTGTCGAAATTTATTTTAATCAATTCATTGTTAGAAGATAATTTCTTTGTCGTATTTATGCATAATAATATGTTAAATTTAGGTGTGAACAAGAGTTAATTTATTGGTGGTGTTTTTTTTAAATAATTGTTTGGTAATACAAATAATCATATATAAATTCACATTATGTTAAGTCGAAGTCAGCAAACTGACCCTATAGTAAGTACGTTCGTTGGAATGGGTGTCAGAAAGGCCCACTTCTAGAATGGCCGATAGCGCTCACGTGCCGGGTGTGCAAAAGTATGTGTAGACCTGGAAATGATGTGTAGACCTGCACGGATTTTAAGACGTTATTTCTGTTATATTTTCGTATGATTTTCACTACTCTTTATGAGGTATACGATATAATGATTATAGACTAATGTTTCGGTCAATACATAGGTTTGCGGACCTGTTAAAAGTGATATTGACCTCGGATATTGACTTCGTCCTCGGTCAATATCACTTTTAACAGGTCCGCAAACCTATGTATTGACCTCAAAATTAGTCTATAATTGTATAATGTAGACCTACCTTAGGGAAGTAAAAGATTAGAAAAACATATGTACACTTCTACGGAATTCCGTTAGGGCCATCGCCTATGAATGAAATAATCTGAAACGCGAAAACACGAAATCACGAAAGTACGATGACGAAAACGCGAAAACACGATGATGAAAATGCGATACAATTTCGCGTTTTCATCATCGTACCTTCGCGTTTTCGTCATCGTACTTTCGCGGTTTCGTGTTTTCGTCATCGTACTTTCGCATTTTCGTCATCGTGTTTTCGCGGTTTTCGTCATCGTACTTTCGAGTTTTCGTCATCGTAGTTTCGCGTTTTCGTCATCGTAGTTTCGCGTTTTCGTCATCGTACTTTCGTCATCGTACTTTCGCCTTCCGGTACGCATGCGCAAAACAATATTAACAAAACAAAACAAGTGAATCCTTGCAGTAGTCTTAAAGATATGACTTGAACATATTTTTATAATATAAACTAAGGGGGATAATACAAGAGTTATATGAGCTGGAGTTATGGTTTATAAACGGTCGGACATCATTATGAAAATAATGACCTGTATTATATGTTTTATGATGTTAGCATATGTCCCTTACGGAAACATAATGTACCACCACTTAAATTTTAGGTCTATGAAAAGTTCGAGAAATAACAGACGAGTAGGTGGTGTCACGTTTTCCTGAAGGATGTCTCTCAAATAAAGCTGGTTATATACAATTTAAAAGCACTGTATTTTACTTCATCAAAAAGTCTCTAGCAAAACTATGTTTTTGAAAAAAATATAAAACAACAGCAACATGATGTGTTATCAATGAACTGCATGTCTGTGATTTAAATAAACGGATAGATATCAAAATCAAGTCCTGTTAGTGACGTATCAGTCATTGTCTTTATGAAAAATCCCCTTGTGCCGAATATTTTGCAGAGGGCACCTTGTTGTCAGCACTTTCAGTGCGTTGATTCTACTTCGCCCAATATCTGTAGCTGTGTATGATCTCCAGATACTTTCTGCAAAATCAAACTGGGGCCTAATCATGGTTTTATAGGCCACATCTTCGGTATTTTAGGCCCAAGTGAGAGATTACGTCTCAGAAATGCAATTAAGTGTCCTAAAGTGGCCGTACTAGTAAGATTTTGTGTATCGGTAAAGATTAGGCCTAAATATTTCGCAGAGATTACACTTTCCAGTATCTGTTCGTGTAGACTGTAGTTGTAGGTGATGCGGGAGTTTAGGTGTAGACAATTCTGAATGATCAAGCTGATGCAGCACGCGGTCGAGGACCGTGACACACTTCACTATACAATACAAATTTTATTTCTTGTCGGTATGGACAATACAAATAACATTAGCTATGAATTGCTATTGACCGACTTTAAAACAATAAATAATTGGTAAAATAAGTGAAACCTAGCTAAAACAACTTTTGCGTACCCGGTTTACGGGCAAACCGAAAAGATGACAATAACAGCAAATATCACATGCTTCAACTTAGCCTTAGTCTTCCGGTCGGGAAATTTCATACACTGGGGAATACTTTTTTTAATTTTTTCAGATTATAATAAATCCTATCGTGGTAAGCAATCACTTTCTGTATCCATATTTATAAGAGCGTGACATTGCCTTATGCATTTACTTCCATTTTCAAGGATTCGACGGTGAAGGATTTCAGGTCTTTACAGTCTCTTTTTCGGGCAACTGTTTTCGGACACATGAAGTGTATTATTTTAAATTACCTGTCGGACAGACATATTCTTCAGGCAGATGTTCTTTGTTCTTGAATGATATAACCTTAAAAATCAGGAAATAACAAAGTGCTGTATTCATGTACAGAACATTAGAAACTAAGTCCGGTGACATGTGACTTTTATTTCAGATTACAATTTTATAATTGAAAATAATACATGTACAACAACTCAGGTCAGTCAAGTCAAATAATATTTATTTACAGAAAGTAAAGATATTTTAACAATATAACATAAGCTCTAAAGAGCTTTTCACACAGACTTGAAAAAACTCCAGATCATTTCGAATAGCTCCATGAAAGCAGTTTAAAGTTTCACACTTCACCCAGTTAACTTAAGGATGCAAATACTTTGGTGTAGACATTTAGCCAGTACCCACAATCAGATGGGTCAAAAATTGTTACTCAAGATATTCTAGTGGGACAGACCTGCAGAACATCTGTGACTGGAGCACCCTTGAGAACAAGAGTCTAGTCCATACCTGTGAACCATTTTTTATAGAATTGACGGAGATTTGTCCTAAAAATAAGGGAGATTGGTCATTTTTGCAGGAGATTTTTAACGCATACTTGCGTTCAAGCTAATTAAGACACTTATAGCGATGAAAAGCTGCTTTAAACATCTGTTCTAAATCATAGCATTTTTAAATCTACTTTCACTTTCTGTGCACAATATAATGTAACTCAGGAAAGAGAAAGTAGGATTTAAAAATATGCACAACATATTATGGCAAATACCAATTATAGATTTAAAATGTTAGCTTGGTAGTCATAATTTCTTATATTGTGTATAGAATATAAGAAAATGAAAATCGATTTAGAAATGACCAGGTAATTGTTATATTATTCAATTTTCCAGCCTTGTTTTGTACCTGTGTTTTGATCGAGTCTGAGAGCCAGTATGTTAACATTCTGTGATTAAATTAATTTGAATTACTATGATTTACAACTTTACCTACTTAGCCACAATCCATAACAAAATGACCCCTTAATGAGTACAGACACCAGTTAACAGCTATAATCCCCATCATAAAATGTGTGAAAAACTGATGCACTATGAAATTCACTGATAACAGGTGGCACATGGAAGCAGACTGGTATACGATTTATTGGAGCTTGTCAGATAAATCAGTCTGCACAATTTGGAAAATCAGTCAATAATTTGTTAACAGTCTGGGTTAAAGGTCAATTTGATCATTATTTGTGAAGTTTATATTTATGGTAGAACGGCATCTCCCACCAAGAGATTATTTTTATTGTTGAATTTCGGTAGTATACCACAAGAAACGGTAAGGTTCACAGGTATGGTCTAGTCTCCATACTGCAGTACTGGTTATGTTCTACCAAAATATAGGTGGCGCAGTGGCCAAGTTGTTAATGCTCTGGACTGCCAGTCTGTAGTTCGAATCTTGGGCAAGGCACTGTAAAGTTCAGAAACGCTTTTCATTGTTTCCCACTCATCTGTTAGAAACCCAGAGGTAGTCCCTCATGACTGTATCAGTACTTTACTGTTTCAAGCAGTTGAGTGGTTTAACAAGTGGACTTAAATATTTATTAAGATAACAGTAATCTGCTGTCGTTTGCAATTTTCATGCTGAATTTTTATTTCTGTTTATATAAATTTGGTAATGGCGAACAGTGAAATGAGAAAATTTAAGATATTGCGGTGCATCCTGTACCAGGATGAATCATTACAACTCTAAATTTAGGTACTCTCTTTAAAATTGTTAGCATCAAAAAGTAAGAAAATCTCATGCATTCAATATTTTGTTTGGATAATAATGGCCAGAGACACTAGACAGTGTCATGAAAAGCTTTAATGTCTTAGCAGACAGTCATGGCCATTAACTGTATATTGACTGAAGAAAGTAATTGAAAGAGTTGCATCCCTTGGTTATAAGTTAATAATACTAAAATAAATTCCTAATAATGTAAGTGAACAATTTGAAAATTATGTTTAATGTTAGAAAATGCATCCTGTGTTAGAATGACTTTGTACTTTTTTCACAAGACTGGTAATATGCAGTCTGTGGTACACCTAAGAAATAGGAGCAGCCAGCTTAGCTTTTAAGGTAATGATGAAAAAATGTGTCAAAGAAATTGTTGTACTTTTAAATATGTACTGTCAGTATATATTGTTTTTATAAGCTTTGTTGAAGTATCAGTGCATAGGCAATATAAACATTACAAAGCTTTTCTTGTGTTTTTTCTTTTGACATTCTTTTCACATTTATTTTATTGGATTTTATTATGTTTTCTTTTCGTGCAAAATTTCTTTAACAGATGACCTAGCATTGAGATGCCATTGTTCAAATTGGCCAGTTTTAGGTTAACGTTTAATGTCCATAAACAAACAAAATATTTCAATTAATCCTCTATAAAAACTGTCCTTTTCACACCGGTATTTGAACTGATATATCTGTAATGCCCTGGCGCAATTTTACATGCTATAGTGACCAATTTAAGATTCAGTTCAAATTGGATCAACATGGAGATGTGACCAGGGAGGTACACGTCGGCCAAAACAGCCTACAGCACATTGACCACTTTAGCTTGGTCATTCAGATAGGTCTCACACAGTTTGAATCAGTCTGTTTGATACATGACCGATTTATACTTGGTGTCCTCATAAATGAATGGTTGTTAATTGTTTCTGTTTATTAAACATTTTGAAGAGAAATAAGTACCGGTACTGTCCTGTTTTTGCCCTGCTGGTCTTTCTTTGGAGGGTAGTTCTTACTCGGAGCCTAATCACTAATTAGAGAAACTTGACCCTGCTAGATCAAGTCTTATATGGAGAGGTTGTGACCACAACTTACAAAAAGGCAGCAGCTCTGGTGTTGCTAGTAGGATTGCTGTAAACCTGAATCACTGAATATGGAGCAAAAATAAAATGGTATTAAGTACCCATCAACATTGTATAAACATTTGGTAAACTTTTGTAATTCAAGGTAACACTTGCTGCGTGAAGCTTGTAATGGTGGAAAATGTTTCTGCCTTATGAATCACACATGTTAATTGATAATAAGAATTGAAGTGGGAATAACTACTTTTAAAACAAACTAAGACAAGAAAAAGAATTTTTATTGTTACATATTGACATGATTGATTGTACCTTGCAAAGAAACATGATGTTGACCATGTCAGACTAGATCTGTATGTATGTTACACCTGTGCTCTGTGTCGTGTACTCTGAAAATTTTGTTAGAGCTAAGTTTTGAGGAATGGAATCTGTGGTCAGTAGGTCAAAGATCAAAGTCATAGAGAACTCGGCATTTAAAGTATTTTCAGACCAATTATAGTAACAGGTAGCAGAGTTACAGTAAAACTTTTGTGTGCTTTGCCCACATTCTTTAGATTCTCTTGAACTTTTCTGGATGACTGATAAAACTGTCATACTGTTTACTCTAACAATTTTTGCCCCGGTATAGTTTTCCTGTCAACTTTCTGGAGCAAAAAAGAAATTTCCTTTGCAGAAATTAGATACTTCCTTTATGAAGACAGAAATACTTCATTTACAGACAGAAATACTTCGCTTTAGACATGTTAGACAGAAATACTTCCCTTTTGGACAAAAAAAATTCTCAAAATTAACAGTTACATTGTTTTTCAATTGTCAGTAAGACATTAGTTTTTTTAATGTAAATGTTTTATTAATGTAATCATTTCAGTAGTGTGATTTGTAAGGAATGTCAAATTGCAGTCCACAGTGACATGTACAGTGTAAATTATGCATTTGGAGGATATCATATTCACCATTATGCAATTAATATCACATAATGCTAAGAAAATTGGCAGAGGTATTTGACCATTGACCTTTGAATACCGTCTACATTACATAGTGGTATCAATTTTACAATCCTATCATATTGTTTACTCTAAACAAATAACATTGGTATTGGTATTGAAAAAATGCCTTGTCACTATGACTCGGCAGTTTTTTCTGGTTTTAAGTTTTAGCAGAGGTCAGCAATTTTAACTCCCAGTCTAGATGATATGGGATAATCATGAAATCCATTGTTCTGTTAGCTCCTGTTTTTGTTTCATGTTTTGAATAATGCATGCATATAGTATTCACATGTTGTTCTGATTCCAAGTTTAAATGTGATGTTTTTTACTTGTTTATTGGTTGGTGAAATGATGTCTAAAGCTAAAATTGTTTCAAAATCTTTTATTTCATCTTACTGCTATGCTACACCTATAAACCTATGCTTGAAAGTCAAAATATTCTAATGTCCATCATTCTGAAATATTTAATTTTATAGTTAGCATAGTAAATTAGGAAGAACAAAAACATGACTTTTTAGAAGTTCTAAATATATTAAAGTTAGGCTGTATTTCAGAATTTGCCTGACACTGTTTACTGTTAAGTGTTTTTCTGTCTTAACAATAAGGTTAGATTGTTGCCACTGATAATGAGGGTAAAGAAGTATAGGTTACAGTTTATCCAACCAGCAGACAATTTTTGCATTGAGCATGTTGAAATATACAAAGATATATGGCAGAGCTTTTTGGTGTCAATGTTCCTTATAATAAATTGAAAAAATAGTGAAAGAATTATTTTCATACTGCAGATACTGAGTCAGTGTGGAAAATACATCTTGATTGTCCGTCGTCCGTCTTACGTCAACATTTTGATTCAAATGACATCTCCTCTGAAACCACCAGGCCAATGTTGATGAAACTATGCAGGGATGTTCCTTGCATGAAGCTCTACCAAAATTGTTCAAAGAATTCCATTCCATGCAGAACTCTGGTAGCTTATAATGGCAACAAATAGGAAAAACTTTTATAATTTTCTCCTGTGAAACCACAAGGCCTAGAGCTTAGATATTTAACATGTAGTATTGTCTAGTGGACCTCTACCAAGATTGTTCAAATTATGACCTACGGGTCAAAATTGACCGGGCGCGGATGGTCACTTAATTTTACATAGGCTTATGTAGGAAAAACTTTTATAATCTTCTCCTCTGAAACCACACGGCCTAGAGCTTAGATATTTGGCATGTAGCATTGTCTAGTAGACCTCTACCAAGATTGTTCAAAACATGACTCCCGGATCAAAATTGACCCTGCAGTTTTACATAGACTTATATAGGAAAAACTTTAAAAAAATCTTTTTCTCTGAAACCACAAGGCCTAGAGCTTAGATATTTGCCTAGTAGACCTCTTTAAAGTTTGTTCAAATTATGCCCCTGGGGTCAAAATTGGCCTTTCCAGGGGGGGCATTTGTTTTACAAAGATGTATATAGGAAAACCTATTTGGTATATAACATTGTCTAGTGATCTTCCACCAGGCAAGTGGACTTGTACCAAGGTGAGCGATCTTGGTTATTGAAATGTTTCTAATCCAATCAAATGCTCCCATTTCAATCTTGTTAGGAGGAAGCTTATGTAGAGAAGTTAACCACTATTGATTTTGGGACTACTACTGGTTGCAGTGACATTGCATTTAGAAAAATGTTTTCGCCTTAATAACGACTCATCAACTCTGAGCTAGTGTGTTCAAACTTATTATTTTAGATTATTGATTATGATAAGATTGATTTTTGGGTCATTGGGGGCAGATGTCATGGTCACTGCGACATTTAGTTGAATAAGGCTTTCCAAACTTGTATAAGTCTGTTTTACAAACATTCTCTTTTTTAAAATAATTTCACAGGAATGATTCTTACATGATACTCTACCAGAATCCACTCTACCAGAGTCCTTCAACGTTACTTGGACTGAGCTATCATAGCCATCACACTCTGCATGCTAAAATGCTGAATAATGCACAAAGAACATTTTCTTTTGTAGATTCATTCTGCATGCTAAAATGCTGAATAATGCACGAAGAACATTTTCTTCTGTAGATTCATTCTGCATGCTAAAATGCTGAATAATGCATCTAGAGAATTTTCTTTTGTAGAATTAATTGTATGCATACATCTCATTAAATTTTGTGCACTGCTTTTCCTGTTCTTCCCTGTAATTGAAATAGTGCCATGTTTTATTGATAAAAGAAAAAAGTTTAATGATCTGCAGGTTTTGTCAAGTTATAGACCTAACATCAAGTACACTGTCATCTTTTCAGTGTTTTTATGGTATTTGCTTACATGGCATTATGCATTATTGATAATTTACAGATTAAGTTTCAGGCTGTGCACTGATACCAAACTTTACTCTTAGCGGACTAAAGTATTTTATTTATGAATAAACCAACGCTTATAGACTGCTGTCAATCCAGGACAAATTTAGTTTACATTGACCTTCACATTACCTGAATACACAATGAGATATTACTTCCCAATATGGAGTAGATAGCATAGCAAGGTAAAGGTATGCCTATGAATTCTGAGTTAAGCTTTTATTGCCTGTATATTTCACTTTCGTTTGTCGGTTACTTGTGTTCGATGAAGTGTAGATTTAGTCTCACGTTTTCACCTGGATTGAGCATGCGCGGAAAATATCACTATGTCATTGTAATGATAAAATGATTGAGTGTGGTTACAATCCTTTTTCCCAATGTTGTAATGGTTTATGATCATAATACTTGCTATTATTTTCAAATAGACTCTCTTGGTGACAGAAAAAATATTAATTTCTCATGATTTATTTTTCCCTTTTTTTTGTTAGAGATAGATATGACATTAATCATTCAGATGTTGTTATACATTGCGGTGACATCGTGACCTGGCCTTTACTCTCTGTAAGGTTAAATGAGCAAATCTATTGACTGACATAGTTATGTGACCAGTTTTTGGACAAGCTGTTCTTAAATATTTTGTAAACATTAATTGTAATTTCAACATTTAGTGTAGGTTAGTGTTCACTATGATGCATAATTTTATTGGTCGCAACCAATTTATTGCAGTAAATGTATCAAAATGAACACTAGCCTACTTGGTGTTTGAAATTATTTTTTGTAAATCAGAATTGTTCCCATATTTACTGACTTCATTGGTATATAATTATTGATTTACCAAAAATAAAATGCAGCGAATATTGTGAAATGATTTCAAACGTTAAGCGTTCGCAAAAGCAGAACATGTGCAATAAAGGCAGAAGATCGTATGAAATACTGTTACTAATAGCTAAAAATATTAAATGAATTTTTATTAGCGATTTCATTGTTTCATATTAATTAGAAAAAATATTTCCAGTAGATACTGGCATGTTGTCCATTACAGGGAAGTATACATTTTGCAAATAAAACCATGAACTAAGTTGGTATACTAACACAATCGTAGATTTTATTACATTAAGCTGATGATTTTCCAAACATGCTATCGTACTACTTTATAAATTGAAACCTTTAGCGTAATTATTAACAGAGTTGAGTAAGAAATAAAAGTTTGGGTCCAGGACACATTGGAGAACTATTGACTCTGTCTCAAATACATATTATTTGCTTGTCCAGCTGTAAAAGTTCATTTTTGTGTATTTCATTAAATATGCCTAAGATTTACTCGAAGTTGAAATTAAAAAGCTCCGTACGGAGGAGGAAAAAAAAAAAAAAAAGACTTTTATACATGACAAACTGTTCATCGGGGACCGCTTCTCTCAAAACCGACAAAGAACACCCCCTCCCCGAGCAAAAGCCCTTGAAAATTATTGACTTTTTAGGGATAAAATATATTATTTAAGGAGGAGAAGGGGCCAAAGTTTGGCCCAAATCGCACTCAAAAATAACTAAATTTTCAGATAAAAATACTGGTGTCAGAACAAAACTGTTAACAACAGGCATTATTGTTGAAACAAATGAAAAAATCTATTTTTATCTTTTTTTGAGTCTTCTGAACACGTTTTCTTTGGAAAAATTAACAAAAAACGGGGTCGCAAAAATAGATGACAAACGAAAAATCGGCGATTTTCGGTGACTATTTCAATTGTAAGGTATCAAATAATTGCAAGAAGTGATTATGAAACGTTTTATTGATGGAAACTTACATTTTATAACAATTTTGGCAAGCATTTGATTAATTTAATCAAAAACTTTGTCAGCATTCATTTTGAGGGATTTTTGTCAAAAATGGGGAAATATACATCATGTTAGGAGGGAATGAGGCTGAATTTGTCCCAAATCGGTCTCAAAAATCACTAGACGAAGCAGCTTCGACGTTACACTTGTATAAACGGACCTCAATTCGTGATTTTAAAATTTTGAAAAAAAAAATTTGAAAAAAAATTTTTTTTTTTTTTTTTTTTTTTTTGAAAATACGAAAAAATAGGGGCGGCGGGTTCGAGTAACGACAAATCAAAAAACACTGGCCTAATCAGTAGCCACACAACTAAAAAGGAGATCTCAGTTTTTGTCAAATCAATGCATCCTGCAACAAAACCCACTCGTCCTGTATTTTCTTAGAGAATAGTGTGATGCCTTAGAACTTTGTAGATGTATTTCTCTGCATTTTTTCTAAAGATTTTTGCGGCCGTTCAATAAGTAAATATTTGTAGATGAATTTTATTCTTATTTTTTGACTCAGTCACTGTCATACTATACTGATTACATGTTCTCCATTAATTTTCCACTTAAATATGCAATCGAAGCAAATTCGAATATTTGTATTTTATTTCATATTTGATCTCTTTTAATCTATATATCGATGAACTGAATGAAAAAGTTGGCAACTAACCATATGTTATATGAATCAAGTGCAACTCTAACAGCTTCCAGTTTCAATTTTGACCGCTTCTGCTGTATTTTTTGCGATTATCATTGTTTCTTTTTTGTAGTTGTTTTGCGTCCAATTATGAATTTACATTTTCAGCTCGGAAAAATCACTTGCCCAAGGCGGACAAGTGCTTGACAAATTTTCACTAGCCCCACCTCAGTTACTCATGAATATGAATGGATGAGCAGAAATTTCAAGGCCTGAGCTAGATTTGTGAAAGAAGCTTGCATGTGTTGGTATGTTTTATACAGAGACTTCAGTTTCACCAAAAAACCTGTTTTTATTTTTCAGGTGTGGTTGATTTGAGTGGATGTGTATGTTCATATTAACAGAGAAAACTTTGATTAGGAACATAGCAAGGTATGATACTTGAACTGGACAGTTTTAGCTGTGTCTTAGAAAGTCTAGCGATGAAACAGAAATGCAGTAAAAACACTGAGTTTTCTGAAAGATTGTAGGATGTATTTTCTCACACAAAAGAGACTGTTGAGCTAATCTGACTACTGTAAGTGAAGATGTATAAAAAAGTTATGTCATTACAGAAGACAACTGCAAAACTTTTCAATATGAATTATGTAAATCAAGCTAGTTTTTGTTGTTCTATCAAGTTGCACATTAGCATTACAAAAGCAGTTTGGATTTCACTGTGGAATATTTATGTTCTTCTGTCATACATTCTCCTTTATGTAGTTTTGCCTTTTGAAGTAGATACAGAGTGTATTTTAATGACGTGTTACCAAATATAAGGCAGTAAACAGATACAGTAGACATATCATCTCTTTTTCAGTATGTTTCATGGTTGTTTGAACTAGTATTTTAGTTATTAACAGGCAGGAAGTTTACCCAAACAGTCCCTCCTGGGAAGGATTAGTACTTTACTCCCATCTTGCATAAGAAACTGCCAACTTTCTCACAGAAAGAGCCCAGTTGGTAATGGCGCTTCAACCCATGACCCTCAATCAGAGGAAATTTCAAGTCAGCAACCTTAACAACACAATCCTGTCGGTTGTTTAAGCCAATCAGTGTGTAATGAGAAATTGACTGGTACTTACTAGCAGTGTCAGATTGGTCAATTCATTTGCAAATGTGGCTGTATTAGTCTTAAATTTCTTGTTTTCTGACCATTCTCTATCACTGACTCAGGGCTGACTTTGACCATTCTTTATCACTGACTCAGGGCTGACTTTGACCATTCTCTATCACTGACTCAGGGCTGACTTTGACCATTCTTTATCACTGACTCAGGGCTGACTTTGACCATTCTCTATCACTGACTCAGGGCTGACTTTGACCATTCTCTATCACTGGCTCAGGGCTGACTTTGACCATTCTCTATTACTGAATCAGGGCTGACATTGACCATTCTCTATCACTGAATCAGGGCTGAAAGTATCTAGACGCAAGCTGATTGGTCAAAAATTGAGCGGCATAGACTAAAGGTCGTATCTAGACGTACCGAACCGAAATATCGAGAACCAAAACGGTGAACCGAATCGAAGACGAAAGTTCGGATATATCCAATCTTCGGTTAATCGTTGCATCCCTACTCAGGGCTGACTTTGACCACTGTTGATCATTCATTCATTCATCAACCTTGTTAACATACTAGACACTGCTGTGTAGCTTTGATTGTAAGGAAACATTGCCAGAATATCATCTAAATAAAATCTGGTCATCTAGGATTAAAAACATGCGTAGTATTGTCAGGAAGGAGTTTTAAACATTGTTATTTAACACTTCATGTGGAGTAGAACAGGGATTACCAGGTCAGATTTGATGATGCAGTTCAGATATTTGGGCAAGTGGTTTTTGCCTTTTAGTTTAGACTAATTTATTTTAGCTCGATTGTGAAGAAAGCTTGTAGCTTATCGAGTCACTCTAGAGTCCACTTCCTGGAAAAACCAGTAGTGGTGTCTATGAGGAGGAACGGTCGTGACCCCAGCTGGGCTCAAACCGAGTGGCAGACACCTGAACCTCTACATCACTGCTCCCATTTTGCCATTTATAAATACAAATCATATTTTGATTTGTAGGTGAGTGGTGGAGGGCTGTCTAAACTGTGGTTTTTCTATGCAGTGTTCTTCTATATACCGTATATCGTTTTTTTTTTTGGCTTACATCAAATTTTGCAATTTTGGTCCTGTTTTAATTTTAGTGATTCTAATTTTCTCGAATTTAAAAAAGTTGATTTTGATTTTCGCGTTTTTTAACTGAGGGGGAAATTTACCATGACATTGTTTTATAAAGGAAAACTACTTTGTGACAGTGCTATAAACTGGTATCTCGAACTGTTCCAGTTGTTTTATTTGTTT
Source organism: Saxidomus purpurata (assembly GCA_022818135.1). Classification (NCBI taxonomy): domain Eukaryota; kingdom Metazoa; phylum Mollusca; class Bivalvia; order Venerida; family Veneridae; genus Saxidomus; species Saxidomus purpurata. The sequence continues at coordinate 52,974,465 of JAFMSR010000005.1, read as the reverse complement.
GCTAAAATAAACAATAAATAGTTATACTTCATGTATGTTAATTGAATGAATGGTATTTATGGCGCATCAATAATGACTTTCGCACTTTCGAGGAGATAGTTTTTACAGGTTTCAACTGTTTTAATGCTCAATTATCTTTAGAGGTTAATGTTCAATACCTGTCCTGATATTTATATATTCAAGTAAGTAAGGTAAATAAGTGACACTTTATTTAATATGATAATTATACAGTTCATGTTAGATAATGTGCTAATCGTGATACATGTATAACAAGCATGCGGACCTTACAATTTCGCAAGATGTTGTACTAAATTTTTCGCTGATTCTAAAGTTCGCGATTTTCACTGCTCGCGAATATAGCGAAATTAGACACACGCGAAAAAAACCCGATATACGGCATGACAATGAAGCAGACCGGCTTATTTGAGATAAGCTGTGTTCAATTAAATGTAGACATCATGCAACTCTAAGTGACCCAATGACCGTATTACTGATGTAAACACTAGTAGAACTAACCAGAGGCAGTTTGTTCATACCAGGATAGAATTGAACTTGTTTGATGTAGGTAAATTTCATACTTGTATATTTAATATAATGGGCCTGTCTCTTTGATAGCATGAAGTAATTTTATGATAAATGATACAATAATTGCTGCTGCTGCTGTATTTGTTAAAAGGACCAATCCTGTCTACATTTCACTTTGGGCTGAATGATATTTAGTGCAGACTATGATTAGACTGGTTAGTGTGCAGACTACTTTTGGACTGTACAGGTAAAGAAGTTTTTAGGAACCTGCCTCATTTGTGTCATGAGGTATTATGTGTTGATGATTAGATCTGGTAAGTGACAAATTGCGCCTTTGATTTTGTTTTTCACAGATACATAACTTTGCAGTAAAAAGCAATCATTTAAACTAAACTCAACTTCAAATGACATGTTTCTATTAACCATTCAGGTATAGTTACTTATCAATCAGTCAATATAGGTATGCATTTTTCAAAGTGAAAGATACAATTTATGAAGCAAGTTCATTGCCCAACGATACAAAAATGCACAATCATGCGTCAGACCTTCACCTTGGTTGAATTCACGTTCGCAAATAGTTTACAGGGTGAATTGTAAGCCTAAATCAGAAGCACTAGTGCAAAACATAACAACGATTATGAAAGTGTAAAATATGTTAAATCATTCACCTTACAGGTACAGTAGCAATTCTGACACAAGGGAACCTTTTGTAATGTAGTTTGTCCCTACTTGGAGCGGTATTGTACGAGACATAAGTAAATCAATTTTTTATATTGAGTCTAAAGCCTCATAATTGTAGTTAGGAAATTATAGAAGTCTGACTGTAGAAGATTTGGTTTATGCAGATGTATTTGAGATCGACTGTATGCGTTGTAGTTGTTACCCGGTCGTCTACTTTGGAAATATAAATATATAGCTAGTATAGGTTATAAGTCTACATTACAGGAATAAGCAAATTTATTGCAAGAGAGCTTCAGCGAACTGAAGCAAGAAGTTTGTTTATTCCTGTAATATAGACCTTTTACCATCTTACAGCTTAGCTATGTGATGTCACAGTCTCACTTATTGGTAAAATAAGTGAAATAATTATTTTCATATTGGCGATAATGAGTCAATATGGAGAATATAATTTGTTTTGTTTTTCGATGAAATTGGGGCATTTGATCGGAAAGGAGAGTAGGGCAAACTGTAAGGCAGGATGATGCAGTCATGACACCAGCAAGATCTGATTTCAACACCAACTGCAAGATACTATCATTTTTTATTGGACTTCAACATCAATTTATTACTTTTTTGTCAAAATGCCTGTCCATATCTGTGTCAAAGCAGATACTATTTTATATTTAAATCAATAATTTACAATTTTATCAGGTTTGAAACTGCATGTACTGATGTCTGGAAGTATATTTTACAAGCATTTCATATACTTCCTAGCTGAAATATTATAATTGTTGTTCCTATTTTCCAAAAAAGACAGAGCATTGAAAATATGAATCAAATGTAAAGCAAAATGTTTACGATATTATGAAAATTGAAAATATGTTGATTGAATACTTTTTGCTAGAATATTTTACCCATACTGCTTTTTATTTGTAGTACACTGTATTCCTCATGTCTCACATCAGTATTGCCGTGAAGGATTGGCCAAATTTTAAAGTTCTAATCACTATAAGTTGGCAACATACTAAACCTCATAAAGTGTCCTGTGGAGAAGTCAAGTACATGAAAAGTATCATAGTTTATAGAACAAAGGGGAAAACAGGGTTTTTATGAAATTCTTTTAATTGCATTGAAAACCTGGTATAGATGACTCAAATTATTAAAGATAAAAATTTGTGTTAGGCAGATAACGAGATTAAGATTGAAAATATCAGTTAAGAATAATAATCATTGAAAATGTCAATCAGGGTCTAAAAAAAGATTGATTTTAAGAATTTACAGAGATTATCTTAAAAGAAATGAACGTAAGTTAACACTGTGGAAATATGTAAACTATGTAATGAGAAACATGGTCGGAAAATAAAATAGTAGATAAAGTTGTTAGGGGTATTAAGCTTTACAGAGTCAGTACTCCACAAGCTTTACAGAGTCAGTACTCCACAAGCTTTACAGATCACTATTTTCCACAACTTACAGAGTCAGTACTCCACAAGCTTTACAGAGTCAGTACTCCACAAACTTTACAGAGTCAGTACTCCACAAGCTTTACAGAGTCAGTACTCCACAAACTTTACAGAGTCAGTACTCCACAAGCTTTACAGAGTCAGTACTCCACAAGCTTTACAGAGTCAGTACTCCACAAACTTTACAGAGTCAGTACTCCACAAACTTTACAGAGTCAGTACTCCACAAACTTTACAGAGTCAGTACTCCACAAGCTTTACAGAGTCAGTTAAATTTAAACTACTCCACAAGCTTTACAGAGTCAGTACTCCACAAACTTTACAGAGTCTCACCCACAAACTTTACAGAGTCAGTACTCCACAAGCTTTACAGAGTCAGTACTCCACAAGCTTTACAGAGTCAGTACTCCACAAGCTTTACAGAGTCAGTACTCCACAAGCTTTACAGAGTCAGTACTCCACAAGCTTTACAGAGTCAGTACTCCAACTTTACAGAGTCAGTACTCCACAAGCTTTACAGAGTCAGTACTCCACAAGCTTTACAGAGTCAGTACTCCACAAGCTTTACAGAGTCAGTACTCCACAAGCTTTACAGAGTCAGTACTCCACAAGCTTAATATAATTATAGAGATAATTGAAATATATCAAAATAACAAAATTTACACTGCTTTTGGATTGTATTACACTTTAGGGAAATAGTCACTCGAAACAATTTTAATGAGAGCATTTCCTGGTATAGAAAATATTACCAAAAATAATACCTGCAACTGCAACGTCTGTTCTGGATTTTTTAAGGAAACTGATGTTAGAGTGACTTAGACGATTTCAAATCTTTCTTGATCACAGTTAAACTAAACATTACTTGTAAAAACTTTGTAATATAGTTTCATCAAAAGTAAGCATTACTACTGAGATGAAACCTGCATGGCCATGCTATGTATACAGGCCAACCTGTCTTGAGCTGTCTGCTACAGGCCAACCTGTCTTTAAACTGCCAGTGACCACTTAATGCAGGGTCGGAATCTAAATTGATTGAAATTAGATCTTTGTTACACCAATAGTGACCCATCCCACATTACCGGTATTAATGAAAAAATAGCAATAGGAATTATCTTTATCTGCCAATGTGCTTCAATTATTACATAAATAATGATAAGCCTGAATGTCATTTGTTCAAATCCCAACAGGAGCATTTAACTGCAACATCCACAGTCTCTGCTTTGGCTGTGAGTAACTGCATGGATTATAAAAACTCCAGGAAGCAGTCATAGGGAGTAGTTGATATTTGTTCTACAATCATTGTAAAATAAACAAGTTTAAACTAATGTTATTAAATTAGACAAAATTGTTTGCGATCTTCAAAGTGTAATATAGAAAAAATTTCTTTGGTGTGTCAGTATGACTGCTTACACCAGGTGGCTGCTGGAAACACCTTTGAAAAACACTGCAAACCATCAAATACTGATGAATTAAGTTTCTTCCATTCAGTGGTCTTTCTTCACAGGTTTAACTGTATGTGAAAAAAAGTTGCTGTGCAGCAGTTGCATAAAGCTTAAAACTGCTGAATCATCAGTCAGTTTAGAACATTGCTTGCATGGAAACAGTTAGGTTACAAAGTAATAAATGTTTGTTACAAGGTAATTAATAAGCTTCATATATGACATGGCTTCCAGAATGCTGCATCATTTTGTATAGAAATGTACACCGTATTCCGACCCTCCTCTTCGGTGAGCTGACGCCACTGGAAGCCATTCTCTTGATGTCGTGATATGTTTCAAGTTTTTATTTGTGTTAATAGTCTCTGAAACTAACATGTTTTTTTAGTATTATATTCTGTAACTGATATCTATAAAGTTTCTTTTTCAGGAGACAAATGTTTGATGTATCACTAAAATGTTGCAATTTGATTCTTCAGTGTCAGTAAATATTTTGGTCAATTGAATGAAAATTGCCAGTTACTTACATGAATCAGCTTAAATTCATGATACTTAAACACACTGGTTTCAAGTTTTACTATTTATGAATGTATAATATAAAGAGTGACTGTATATAATTATCTACAAGTTTTTTGTCACTTCTTGTAGCAGTTATATGCAGAATAAGATTAGGCCAGAGTGTGGTTAATTTTTCCATGAGGTTCGCTGTGTATGATTGAATGTATATAAAAAGGATTTGTTTATAAATTAACACATTTATTGCTCCACCAGTACTTCACTACTGAACAGACCTGTAACTTTTGAGATCTCTCTGACAGTAAAATCAGCTTGGACTTACTTTGTAATTAAGGTCCTCCGCTGATTTCACCAGAGCGGACAATAGTTACATTCCCCCCTTGCCCATATACTGTAAGTGTACTTATTTTAGCGCAGCTAAATTTTAGCGCAAACGCCATGAATTGAGTCGTTTCGACTTACTTTACCATCGGCAGCGCTAAAATAAGAAGTTAGCGATTTCAAGCCACTAATTTCTGACGAAATACGTAAAGACCCGAAGTTGCTGTTACGATACAAATACAAAATACAAAGTTTATTTTCTAAAAATATACCTCAAACAATTTGTTTGATGGAAAACAGTATTTCAATTTTCACTCGGTAATCACTTCAACACGTGTAAGTTTTGCACGTAGTGAGTAGCAATACAATAAATTATGATTTACTTCGTGATTTGCAGAATGGGTGAGTGAGATATTTTCAACTTAGTTACTAGTTTTTAGCCATTCATGCAAACTGGCTTACTATGGCGCACAAGAGTGTGAAAAACTCTACAATAAAAAATGGCTGGCGGCTGACAGGTCTTCGTAATGAAATTGACCAGACCCGCAAATAAACTGATCAATGTTTAAAATGGGACATAAAATCTAAATTTGTTTATTATTAATTATAATAATTTCCTATACTGTAGTATCTAAATACAGATTGTGATAATTGTTTGTTTTGACAGCAGTGAAATGCCTTTGTTACGATGACATTGTAAATTAGTGCGACCAGACAAACTGGCAATCTAGTCCGAAGGTGTTATATACGATGTTTTACGGACAATGGCGAAGATAAAGAAATGCATATTAATTTACACAAACGTCTGACTTTTGCATTAAAGTTTGATACATATTTGATATTTCTATTCATAACTTTCTGAAAAAATATTTGTAAATGAATGCAATAATTGTCACAGTCACAATAAAATGTATTTATCTATGTTCTGTCGAATAGTAATTATGGTATTTTCAATAGACCTGACCAGCGCACTCGCACTCGCACACGTAAATGTAAACGTACAACGTACAACTGCCTAATTTCGGGGGTGATCTCAACGTTTCTAGTATCATAGGAATTCTTGGTTACGTTCATTATTAAAAAGTCTTCATCGTTATGCAATACCATTCACTATTATACTAATAATAGTTATTACTGTCGTGTGCTGTAAAACTAATACAAGATTAAACATATACTCCATCATCTTAATCATAATGAAGAGATCCATCCTTGCAATAAATTAATCAATAATCAGTTTCATCACAATCGTCGGTTTCATGAGAGTCATTGTCCCATCAACATCAGTTGTAACATTATGAAAATAAAACAAATAATGTCCCCAATACAGGTTTTCAATGGTTCCGGGAAAAAATCTAGATTTAGAAAAAAAATCTTCAAGTGACCTTGACAAAAAAAAAAAGTGATATGACCAAAAAAAAATATGAGAATTTAAAAAATACATTGACACCCCGCCCCCAAAAGAAAATCTTTTATTAATATTAAAGAAAAAAAACATATATAAAACTACAATGACCTTGAACCCCGCACCCAGAAAATATTCTCTTTTTTTTTCAGAACAATTTTAGAATTTAAAAAATCTTTTTTAGTAACAATGACATTGACCCCGAAAATAATTTTTTTAGAACAATTTAAAAACAATCGTTTTTCAATAACAGTGACCTTGACCTAGTATCTCGTTACCTAAATGCAATGCAAATCTCCACATAAGCTACCTACACACTGATGTTCATTGTAATTCGTCACTCCAGTATAGCCTGAGTTACCGATTGGAATCTTATTTTCTATTTTTTTAACAGTGACACTGACTTTGATTTTAGTGACCCAAAATGCAATTCCAAGCTTCCTCTCAACACAGTCTTCCTACACACCAAGTTTGATTGCAATGGTCACTCCTACCTTGAGTTATTGAGCGGAAACCATTTTTCTATTTTTAGTAAGAGTGACCATGACCTTGAGCATGGAGCCCTTAATGCAATCGCAAACTTCCTCTAAAATTATTGAGCAGAAACCAAATGTTTGACGACCATCCGCCCGCCCGACATAACACGAAATGTAATTACCAGGTTTTAAGAAAAAAACCTGGTTAATAATAATTTCTTATTCTAGATTTCTCTAGGTACGATTGAAAACATGTGTTGGGGACATTATTTGTTTTATTTTGATAATGTTACAACTGATGTTGATGGGAGAATGACTCTCATGAAAACGATGATTGTGATGAAACTGATTATTGATTCATTTAATTGCAAGGATGATTCTCTTCATGATGATTATGATGACGGTGTATATGTTCAATCTTGTATTAGTTCTACAATTCACGAATAGTAATGATTATTATGAAAATAATAGTGATATTATATAATGATGAAGACTTTTTAAAAATGAACGTAACCAAGATTTCATATGATACTAGAATCGTTTGAGATCACCCCCGAAATTAGGCAGTTGTACGTTGTACGTTTACATTTACGTGTGCGAGTGCGAGTGCGCTGGTCAGGTCTATTACGATGAATGTCATTTTATCATTGGGAAAGCCTTTCCTTTTTGTCAAATATTAGCGCTGGACATGAATTAACGCACATCCGATCCCGCTTATATCGCAAAATAAGTACTCCGCTAATATTAATACACTTACAGTAGTGGCTTGATATTGTCAAGAAGTCTCACTTTTAAGCACAACTATTTGACGATTAGTGCAACTCAAACATTCTGTGTTGTTATCGGCACTGGTTTCAGTGACACTCCTCAGTGAAAGTTTCGCATACAAACCATCAAGTTAGGTTAGTTTCTCAGCACTCAGTTAAGTTTATAATTGATGGCCCTTTATATTTGTCTTTGAACATCACATCCTAGTTAAAGTTTGCCTTCATTTTACTATCTCCAATTCCGATATGGTAGAAACTTTACCAGGAACTTAGGTCAGTCAACAAAGGGAATGTCATGTCTCCTTACTCATGCATGAGATTTCTAAAAACTTCTGCCATTTTTTTTACATAGAAAATTGCATGCAAGTTGCCATTTCAAGAAGTTTTAAGGCAGAGTTTGGTTGAATTTTTTTTTTTTTCATAAATTATTGTAAAATTATGCATCTTTCTTCATCTATTTTTCATATAAATAAAAATGGTTTTCAACTCACCAAAACTCTTGAGTGCTCCTGGTATTAATTTTAGCTATTAAGATTGTCCTATGTTCAACATCTTCATATGTTTGTATGAGCTGTTGTGAACTTTTTTGATGAACTGTTTCATAAACAATTATCATGAAACTTGGTCAGAATGTTTGATTATCTTTACAAGTTGGTCAGTCTTGAAACCGGGTTATGTCGAGTCAAAAGTATCGACTACCAGGTCAATTATAAAAGAATCCTTGTTAATACTCCTGAAGCCACATTTTGTATCAGATCATTGTGATAATTGGCTAAAATGTTTGTTGTTATAATCTCTAAGTCATGTTCAAAACTCCGTCACATAGGGTCAAAACCCTGGTCAACCATACAAATTAAAGAAATCAGTGATCCTTCTAGAGGTTTTATATTTTGTACAAGATCATGATAAACAAGAAATATTTTTAAAACACATAAAATGGTGTTAAGCTGAATAAGATACCTGGGAGCTGGATACTCCAATCCGCACCTGCAACCATTGATAGAATCTTGTTCAAGAATATCATATTTGTATAACTACACATAGAATTTTAAAAAAAGGGTCATATACAAATTCCATTCACTGGAGCCTCAAAAAAATTCCATTCACGTACTGTGCCTGTTTTCATTTGATTGGTCCAAAAACTTGCTCAAAAGCAAGCTTATTCAGCTAATGTCAAAATCTTGTTAAATGATTTGTCTTCATGATCACAGTCTAGTTTGAAACTTGGTCAGATATAAGGGTTTAAAAACTTGGCCATAAGCAAGTCTTGTAAATTCTTTCATAGCAACATTCGATATCAAGTTATCCTGAAAATTTATCAGAATGCAAAATTGTGGACAAATTTGAATAAAAAAAAAATACATACATATTGTTTCAACATTTATTTACCTATAAATCAAATGCAAATGTTCTCTGTTAACTCAGGTAAGTCAAATCGTGAGTCTTAACCCTCTTGTTATTCAACTTAGCCAAAGTTGGCTAAATATGTCAAAATAATGTAAATGTGTTTTATTGTGGGTTTTAGTCAAACCGATGGCGCACACGCCTAGGAAACAGTAACTGGCTTCTTCTTTATCAGAATTCAGCAAACTCTGCAAATATCGATCAAAAAGTAGGAAACTTTGTCACAGAAAAGATGCTTTAAAGTTCTAATATGGCATTAAACTGTTCTTTTTATTCACATTGCCTTTTAATATAAAAACATAAATAACCTCGATTAATATGCTTTACTGATAGAGATGATATAACACTTTTAACTGTAGTGTGCCTAGAAAAATTGTGGCAGTTACTAGTAATTGAAATCAGGTTTCCTGGTAATAAATATAGGAATTATTTGATTTGACATCTGAGGCCCTCACATTGGAATTTTATTGAAAATTTAGATAAATGCTTTTTGATATAGCTTTTTGTTAGGCCATTAAAAGTAGTTTTTTTTTATTTTCTAAATATTTTCCAGAATAGGAAGTGGGTGGGAAAAATTTGGTTTTTAGCATATCTGACTTGTAAAAAATGAATACTGATTTATGATCACCTGTGAACATCATTCATGCTGGTAAGGACTTGTATTCAATAGTTTCTATTTGTCGATTTGTTGAATAAAAAACTGAAACTGAATTATCAGATGCAGAACTATCTCAATTAAATGTCCTCTCAGTTTTGGTTTGTTTAGATGTGTTACTAGTAATATATTGTGAAAATAAACAAAAAACTGGCTTAAAACCCACTGATGGATGTTGATAAGAAACAAGTTATTAATTTATCATTTCCTAATGAAATAAATGTATTATAGCCTTAATGACCTCAGACATAAAATCATTGATTTGAGCTTTACTATTTTTCATTTCAGATTTTGCAAACTATGTTTGAATGCTACAACATCAACTGCTTCCAGTTAGTTTGACTGAGTGCGAGTCACCAGACGCCATAGACAAGACTAGACTGGACTAGAGAAGAGTAACGAGAAGTCAAGATTACAGATTATTTGTTGATCTAGACCTCTGTCCAGTGAACACTTCCCCTGGGGCGATGTTCTGTCACTGAGATGTTTGGTAGGTTTGTATTGAATGACTATATGTTACTGGATTGGTATATCTTAATAATTATAGATTTAATAGCTGTGACACTGCATTAATTATTCATACATATTGATGGGATTTTGTTAAATATGATTGTTGTCTTCATGGATAACAATGGACGTGAAGTGTTCAATAAAGGATTCATAGTAGCTGGTATTACTGACTGTCAATTTTGAAACACAGGTACATGTTTTCTTTTATTTGTCCACCATTGCACATCTGAGTTCTCGTGGTGAGACAGTGTGAATGTAATATATCTGTTGGAGCTTGGATAGGTAGCAATGTCCTGCTAGGGTACTCACAGTAGTTATACCCCCAAAACGAAGTTTAGGGGGGTATATAGGAGTCACCCGGTGGTTGGTCGGTCGGTCGGTCGGTCGGTCGGTCGGTCGGTCGGTCGGTCGGGCGGTCTGTTGCATTTTCCTTGTCCGGAGCATAACTTGAAAACTACTACTTGGAATTCAATACAACTTCATACAATGGTCAAGCACATTGAGAGGAAGTGCAGTGCACAAGAACTATAACTCCATCTTGACTAATTACAGAGTTATTGCCCTTTGTTACTTTTCCTTGTCCGGAGCATAACTTGAAAACTACTAGTTGGAATTCAATACAACTTCATACAATGGTCAAGCACATTGAGAGGAAGTGCAGGCACAAGAACTATAACTCCATCTTCACTAATTACAGAGTTATTGCCCTTTGTTACTTTTTCTTGTCCGGACATAACTTGAAAAACTACTAGTTGGAATTCAATACAACTTCATACAGAGATCAAGCACACTCAGAGGAAGTGCAGTGTACAAGAACTATAACTCTATCTTGAGTATTTACTGAGTTATTGCCCTTTGTTACTTTTACTTGTCCGGAGCATAACTTGAAAACTACTGGTTGGAATTCAATACAACTTCATACAATGGTCAAGCACATTGAGAGGAAGTGCAGTGCACAAGAACTATAACTCCATCTTGACTAATTACAGAGTTATTGCCCTTTGTTACTTTTCCTTGTCCGGAGCATAACTTGAAAACTACTGGTTGGAATTCAATACAACTTCATACAATGATGAAGCACACTCAGAGGAAGTGCAGTGTACAATAACTATAACTCTATCTTGAGTATTTACTGAGTTATTGCCCTTTGTTACTTTTCCTTGTCTGAAGCATAACTTGAAAACTACTAGTTGGAATTCAGTACTACCTCATACAATGGTCAAGTACATTTAGAGGAAGTGCAGTGCACAGGAACCATAACTCCATCTTGACTCATTACAGAGTTATTACCCTTTGTTACTTTTCCTTGTCCGGAGCATAACTTGAAAACTTTAGGTTGGAATTCAGTACAACTTCATACAATAGTTAAGCACAGTGAGAGGGAGTGCAGTGTACAGGAACCATAACTCCATCTTGACTAATTACTGAGTTATTGCCCTTTGTTACTTTTCCCTGTCTGGAGCATTTTTCGAAAACTACAAGTTGGAATTCAATACAACTTCATACAATGGTCAAGCACAATGAGAGGAACTGCTAAGAACAATATCTCTTTTTAGTTTGTTTGCAAGGTATTATGTTACTACGAACTTCTTCAGTTTATAAAGCAATCCTTTTGGGGGTATTAATCACATTTAGTGATAGCTCTAGTTATACCTGCAAGTAGGTAACGACTCATGAGTAGATCTGCCAAGATATTCCCTGCCCGCCCAATTGAGAACACATATAAACACTTTTTGAAAATAAATGATATCATGTAATGTAACAGGTAGATACTTCATATAGAGTACACATACAAATACTTTTTGAAAATAAATAATATCATGTAATGTAACAGATAGATACTTCATATAGAGTACACATACAAATACTTTTTGAAAATAAATAATATCATGTAATGAAACAGCTGTTAAAGAGACTCTGGTTAAACATTCATTAAGTACAATTTCAGAAGACGTATGAACAAACTATCAAAGTTTTAAAACATGAGAAACTTTTGAGAAATGATTGTGCTGGCAATGTAATGTTATATTTGAAAGAATTGTTCACAAGATTTTACACAACTATGATTGAAGCAAGCGTTAGAAACAAAAAACAGTTCTAACAATAAAAAACATGATTGGTTCATGCATTTTAGATATTGAAGTATAGTGTATTTGTCCCCCTACAAAGTCTGTTCAATCAAACTCATGGGGTCAAAGGAGGTCCTACCCTTCGTTTATCATGTTTTCTTTAGGATTATGTTGGAAAACTTCAAAACTGTCATTGCAAGAGTCTGTGAGAAAAACTTCAAAATAAAAAAGAAGACCCTCAAGTTTAGTGTGCAGCACATTTCTTTATATGTCTGTGAAACACACATACAAATACCTCATATCTACACTGATCATTGGTCATATTTTTAAATTATTTCATAGTACTATATTCCTGGTTTAATATGGAGATGAAAAACATTTGACATGTTAAAACTATATACTTGTCTATTTGCATGTGTGTTTAAATGCTAGCTCAGTCATTAATTTGTATGCATTCAGTTGACCTGTATTACCTTTAACACCAGTTGTGTCCATATTTATGCGAGCTGCCACTACCTGTGGTCCAGAGATAATTTTGTACAAATAATCTTCCCAGCGAGTTTTGCATAGTCATTCAGCTATGTTGTATATTGACTTAGTTTTATGAATGAATATGGTGGTTAAAAGTGTGACATAATAGATGACAGGTTTAAGTATAAACATTACCGAGAATAGAGCGGCTTTTTATAGCACAAATTATGGATGTATTGTTTGCCTTCTTTTGAGGTTTTAGTTCTTAATTTGCATTAACTTTTTGGATGTTTTACAGTAAGAGAGGGTCATGGTGAGAAATGGGTGCTGAGTGTGTTATGGAGCGATACTGGTCATATACTAAAGGTAACGTATGTGTACGTTTTTATCATTGATTTTGCTTGTAATAGTGTAGACGTGATCAGAAGTTGAGAAAGTATTTTCTGTGTCATGGTAGGTATTGAAGTTACTTAAGATGTAATGACTTGCAATCAATGCAGTTTGTAGAAAAGCGTGTATTGACACTTAATGAGATGCTTGAGTTTGGAACATTACGGCAATGTGCATCAGCGTGTGAAGGTGATGTTACAAAATGTTACTTTCTCCCATTCATTGACAACTACTACAATCGACGATGTCGTAATTTTATGGAGAAGGATTAAGTGAATTGATTGTGGTAAGTGCAAATTTCTGCTTGAAATAGAGTTGTGCTTTTTTACTCAATATTGTCCTGTGATAGTCAACTGACATTGAAGGAATGAAATGCATTAAGTGTAAAACTTTCTTTGCAGTAACATGGAACTAATACATGCTAAGTAGGTCACAGTTTTGTTTACATAATTATATCAGTTGAATGTTTCAGTTTTTATTATTTTGCAGTTCAAAGTCTTATTTTGTTTGTTAGCAATTTTGTTACTTCTACAAGTAACATCATTATTTTTTTCTTCTGTTCAGTGAATATATCTAAACTGTTTGGTTGGAATTATTTTCATGAGTACTGATGGCATAAGTAATGCTTTAACCAGTAGTCAAAGAACTGACAAAATCCCCACGTGATACTTGGCATGTTGGGTGGAAGAGGAGAAATCTTTGGCATATGATCCATGTGGAATTTATAGAGAAATAAAAGTGAGGATAATTTTGAAATGATCTGTATGTGACATGTACCAAGACTGTTTAAGAGTTGCTGATATATGAGTGAATGACCGCTGTTAGATTTAGCCTGTTGTCTTTAAAAGTTGCTGATATATGAGAATGAATGACATTGTTGGATTTAGCCTGTTCTCTTTAAGAGTTGCTGATATATGAGAATGCATATTGTACATCTAAGAAATGTTATGTCAGGTATTGAAATAAGATTTCGGGAATGATCCTCTTTGTGACCCTCTTTCGAGACTGGTCAAGAAATAGTAATTTCTGCATAAACATGGCTGCTTGGAGAGGGGTTACATATCATTTATGTATACAAATATATGTAGAGAAAACTTCCTGAATGCATATAAAATCATAAACTAGGATCTGTCCTGGGTGACTCTTTAATAAATGTTAAAATTGTGTTAAATACAATAACTTTATGGATTTCATGATAGTTAAATAAAATAAGTAGCAAGGTAACCCTGACACTACCCAACTTTTGCCGCCAAGCAAGGAAGCTGTCAGCACCTTCTTTAGCTCTAGTGGACAAGCTATAGTCTAGGTGGTTTGTCTGTCTGTCCGTCCATCTGTCCGCTAGCTTCTCCTTGATAACGTTCTACAGGTCGCAATTTTCATTTTGCTGATTAAATTTGCTGATAAGGACCTCTGCAACTTGTAGATGTTCCCTATTGTTTTTGGGGTCACAGGTCAAGGTCAAAGTGACCTCCGATAGTGTTTTCTTGATTACACTCTACAGGTCACAATTTTCATTTAACTTTCATCAAACCTGCTTAGAAGGTTCCCTGCAACATGAAGATGATCCCTTTTGGGGTTATTGAGTCAAAGGTCAAGGTTACAGTGGCCGCACTACAAAAATCTTGTCCACTCAATATCTTGAGATCCACATCACCCACAGTCTTCAAACATCATAAGATAATTGGTCTTACTAAGTAGATGATCCCTACTGTTTTTGGGGTCAGTTGGTCAAGGTCACAGTTAGCATTTCCTTGATGAACAGTACAGTACAGTTTGGACAGTACATTCTTTGTTCTAAGGGGATGAGAGTAGACCATGCTCAGACTCCATAGTCAGTACTGGTAGGATTCATTCCTTAGGTAGAGTAAAGGTTAAATATAAAATCATTTCCTACTTATTTTTGATTGCACAAAAAGTTCATTCTATTACTTTGAACTCAAGCTCTCTGCTCTTTTTCTAACCTATTAAATCAGTAAAATTTTCCTTGACCAAGCTTGGTCTAAATGTTACCAAGGATATCAGTGGCATTATTGGACAATTACAGGGGTGTTATGATGTACTGGCATATTGAAGTATCAATTAAAAGTATTAGTTTACAGAATTCTCCGCTGTTCTTGTATTCATACAGCTGTTTAAACGAGGAACGTGAGGATTTCAAAAAGCTGTATCATTCTTCCTCACCTGCCCCTTTAATCTTACTGTCAATTAATCATTGTCTCATTTTGATATCAAATAAAAATTTTGCTTGTGTCATAGCGAACGTGAGATGAAAACAGCCTTGACCTTGGTTGGAGAAAACAGATCAATATTTTAAAGGTAATTAAGATTCAAATTATGTTCCAGTGAGTTGGGAATAAGTAAAATCATTTGGGCGTGAACCTAGCCTGTTTGAAATACGTATTTTTAAAATGCATACCTGTAATAGCTAACATATTGTGGTTAAGTTTAAATTTAAATACCAGGTAATGTTTACTTTTCACTGACGAACTCACGTTCACTGCATTATTGATGTGCAAGGTCTACCCGTCTTCATGCAGTTAGGTAAACATGAATGATAGATAACAAGGAATGTCTTCCCTTTATCACCATCTAGACTATTGATAAAAACTACTTGATTCATACCAGTAACACAGATTACCGTTAATGAAACTAAACCAGTTGTGAGCATTTCGTCATCAATACATGCAGCAAGTGAAAGTACAGTAGTGTTCAGGAGAATTTACTGTTTGCGCAAGAGTTTCATTCATCATTCTCATATTTCATTAAAGCTGTAAAATTTCATGGGTGAATTTATAAAAAGGATGTTTTCATGATGAGACAAGGTCTCTATGTAGATATATGTTATTGGTAAGTGGAAAGTTTTAATATTGTTATGTCAGACTGTTGTAATTTTTGTATTGCATTACAAGAAAATTATGAGATAAAGAAATTGTGAAATGTACGGAGTCCAAGTAGTAGCAGTTGCTTTTTGTATCCTGCCTTCTTCAAGACTCCGATTCCTGCTGACAAATCAAACATCAGTTCAAAAGCAAAGCTTCTGTCAGATCATGATTTTTAAATAAGTTTGATGCCTTTCAAAATGGACTGTCTCCTTTGGGTTTAAGTGCATTAAGTGTCAAGGTCAGAATATTTGCTTGAGGATATGTATTTGATATTCAGGGATTTATGTTGATTACATACTTCGAAAAGTGATCTTTTTAAAAGTAAAGATCTATTCATTATTAATGAAAAAAGTTGTTTTTCGGATGCTTTTATCAAATTGAAGCTGCAGAAGTGAGGATCTTCACTTAATTCTCACTAAGAGTTTCTTACTCACCTGTCATTTTTTTCTACATATATATATGTGTGTGTGATATATGTCCGTATAGTACAGGTAGAAGGTTAGATAACATGAACCATTTTCAGTGCAGATATCTCACAGCTCATACAAGGTCATCTTGTTGTCATATGTCCATGTTTTTAAGTTGTGAAAACTTCACTATTGATTATAAAAGTTTCTGCCAGCTCTTATAAATAGAATGCCAGCATCAAAAGTAACTTCATTCTTAAATGCTTAGCCATCAGTATGGTCACACATCAGTCTAGACTTTATATTGTATGCAGTAAGGTTGTTGTCAGTTTAATGACAGTGAGACTGTTTTTTCTCTGATCAGAAAAAATAACTTAATGTCAGTATTAAAAACCAATGGATGCAAGGTCTTCATTAAAACAGAATCAATGATTCCTTACATTACAAGGCTCAAAGTGGACAAAAATACAGTTTAGACAAATTTTCGGTGTCTAATACTGGTTCTTTTTATGTTCATTAGTTGGGTAACTTGGATATTCTGCTGTTCACTGACAAAGCCCTGGTGTCTTTATAAAACAGTTGAAAGCTAACAGTGGCAAAACATACTTGATATTGGTAGAAAAGAATACAAGACCTTTATGTACTTAATTGTTTAAATTAATGATTTAGTTTAACTTTAAAAGTTCATTCTGATTAATGAAATGATTTTGAGTTGGGAAGGTAATATTTCATCTGGTTTATAACATAATAAATATTGCACTTCAGGTGGACTAGTGTCTCAGTTTAGTTCGTGGGCGGCTTGCAATTAAACTGTTACGTCATAATTTAATAATTGCCTTTAACTGTAACTTGCCATGATAGATGATGTTAGCCAAATGCACCTGGACACTTTATAACACAGCTTATTTCAGTTGTAAAATTTCAAATATGTTATGTGGTGAAATGAATTATTGCACTTTTATTTTAATTAAACATAAACCTAAAAAACATAAAAAGAAAAAGTTAAAAACTTTCAACTTTTTTTGGTGAAACTCATCAGAAAGTTTAAAGGCGTTTAATGTTATTGTTCACAAAAATGTTGTTTTCTGACATAGAGCTTAGTTTTTGTATCTTTGATTTTACTAAGTCATTTTCATGACAAATGAAATGGATAGAGTACTTTTTGTGAGAATAATTACATTATTTTGAGCAAGTATTGTCTCTGAGAAATGAGGTAATTATACGAGTCAACAGTACTCTATCTATTTATTTGCTCTATTGTGCTGTTGTAACTGTTTTATATTGCAGATAGATCCTTTTCTGTATCATATATAGATCATAGTTAAGCTCCGCCCCCATACACATAATCAGAAATACAGTACATTGTTTTCTTAAGATATATGCAAGAAGGAGACAGGTTAGAAAGCCAGTTTCTATAAATGGAAAAATATGAAAATAATTTTAACAACAAAACAGTTAAAATTGAATAACTTTTAATCTGTCTTCAAATCAGAAGATACAAAAAAATACCATTGCAAACCCATGAACATGATAAAATACGCTGGTTAGATTGATTTCGGCAAAGGAAAGAAGATTCTCAAACACAACTAAAAATTATTAAATAAAAATAAACAAAAATATCTTAGAAGCAATCGAAATACTGGTTAAAATTAGCTAACAAATACGTAATGAGCGAGCATATGTTATAGAAACATTAAGTCTATACAAAATTAAAAAGTTGCATTAAATTCCAGAGCCAAAACTTATCCATTAAACAATGAAAAATTTGTGTATTTAGAGACTGTAAAATGAAATTATTAAAAACAAAGCTTAAATATTATTAATTAAGTGACTTGATGGCTGCCATAAATGTTTGGAACAAAACAAACTAAATTGTAAAAGATTTAGAACTCGGACCTTTGACTTTCGGAAGACAATAACTTCCTTTTTACCAAGTCTTAGAAGTACTGTAGGCATGCACAGAATTTTGAGAAACAGAAACTAAATATTCATGCAAGTAATCTAGGACCAGGTTTTTTTTTAACCTTGAAACAAAAATGAGAAACCTATGGAAGAAATTATATATGTAAAGTATGTACTGGTCACTTCAAAAGTATTTTTGGTGTTACCTGCATTATAGTATGGTTGACCTTTGAATAGGTACTTCAGATGAATTTAAATTCACTCCTTATTTACAACCTTATTGATTGTAGTACGTAGGTAAGGTAGTGACGTTACCTGGTTAAATAAACTAGCGGACATTGAATGACTCGGCAGTTTTTTCCGCGTCATTATCTTGTAATCTGATTATGCAGATATTTACACATCACTTGATGTTTTTATCAGCTTGCGTGCAAGAATATTTTTCCTTGTTTAGCTTTAGGGCAAATGGTAATTGTTTGATTAAATGTAACAGGTATATTCGCATTAAGATAGAGTTTTCTTAAATTAAGAAGTTGATTGATTGTTGATTTAAAGTCAAAACATGAAGTTTACTTGATCAGCAATATGTAACCCTCATCTTGCTTCCTTTCTTGGCCTTCTTTAATTAGGACAGTCTGAGTTAATGTTCATTGAAGGTTAAATAAAAATACAAATGGAAACGCATACATGATACTGTGTGGTTTTGTCTTTAAGAGTCATAAAGAAATAGCTGCCTCAGAAGGAATGATCTAGCAAGTTTATCAAGTAGTTCATAAAAACTTGTGTAGATACACTTTGAAGAAATCTTCAGTTTTATTAAGTCACCTTTTTATTCATTCCCTGCAAATAAAATGAAGTAGTACATAAAAAAAAAATGTGACTCAATAATTTGAACTGAAACTTTCCAGGATGTTTTAAACAAACGCTTCCTATTTCAGGTAATCCCCATGAATTCTATTGTTTGTAATACTGACGTATGTGGCTTAATAAAAAGACTTTACGGATATTTGACTTCAGAGTAACAATATAATTGAAACATTGATATTTGATACCAGTTTGACACTGATAATTGTCACAACATCTCCATGAATTTTCAGTTTTTCAAGTTTTTCAAATCCACCTTGAGAGTAATTATGCGGCTCTGTTTGTAGTTTCAGATAATGACCTGTATAACTTCAAGTTCCTTTTAGCTGATCATTAATTTTCAATCTGAATCCTCAAAGCTTTAGAGCTTTACCTTATAAACATCTGCCTCTTTTCAACACCATGGTATGGCATTTGGTATAAGGTGAGTCGGTACTTTCATGATTGTGCTGTTGATATTAGTTCATGTCACTTAGCTGCATAGCTGCAGTCACTCTGTGACAATTCTGTCTACAACTTTTGATGGGTGTATTTTATGACAGTTTGGCACTCTTGTTTCACTTTGTCACTGTATTTCTATGAGCACCGGGCAGTGACTGACTGTGTAGGATTCATTCAACTTCTGTAAATGTCCTTATTTTCAGTAATGATTTATTATTAACCATACAGGAGCCATTCAGGGTTTGTCACTTTTTCTGCTACATCATCTTCCATTTACCTGTACCTGGAGAGATATATTGATCTGTTCTTGGACAATTTTTGCTTTATCAGTTCTGACGTATTTCCATTTCCACAGAATTAAGTTATATAAAGTGTGATACAGGGAGTGCTTTTTGCTTTTCCCTTTTATGTTATTTAGTATGATCTTGTAGGGGAGTGGGGGAATGGTCCTTTAACCAAGGAATTGTGTACATTTTGTTACAGTTATTTTTGGCCACTCATACAGAGGGAAAATGCATAAATTGCGATGAAAACTAATTTTACTTGTTGACTGGTGTATCAGAAATGTGTTATGACCAGTATTTTTCATTATTATTTTTAACATACCATATTTATTGAGGGATCTATTCTAACAAAGGTTCACCTTATACGCAGAGGATTCTTTTCTTCATTTATATGTATATTGACTTGGTCAACAATTTTTTGCTGTGCGTAGTAGTTCTTGTGGTGCTGGAGCTGATAATGGACCTGCCAAAAGTAAGCTTAATCATTTTTGGGGTACCAGTTACAACAGGCCCAACCCTGGCAAGGCTTAAATGAACAGTGAGGTACAAGAGATTCCCATGTGTGTGACAATGTCTGCTCCTCTAAGGGTGGGGTAGGGTATGGTGGAGGATTAATAATCTAAGTGTTTGACAGATTTGCACACTATAGATATTAAGTAGGTCATCGGTAATGTCCATGTGTCTCCAGCTCTATATTTAATATAAGATTAAATCACCCATTGATTTTAGAGTATTTTATTAAATGTAATTGAATGTTATGCTTAATTCAGTGTTACAATAGATATTTGACATCATTTAACACTAGCTGTATGATTTGGTATGCCAAAACAATAGAATATAAAAAATCAGACGGTAAATAAATGGCTCCCCTACAAAGTTTTTCATATAGGTGATATACATTTTGGAACCATTCTTTGTTAATTAGTTAACTTCAGTTTACTACAATAATTAACAGATCTAATGATTAAATTTTGTCCTTAAAACCTTTTTATGATTATCAGTCCTACCCATTTAAGCTGAACAATTCTCACTTAGAGCTTTGATTCTAAGATAGAAAGTGTGTGGTTGGATTGGGGAACTCCTTGTCTCTTCTAAAAGTAGAAGGTAAACTCCCCTTTAATTTACAGTCTCTCTATTTTTAGCATGTATCATAAAATCTTGAGTCACTGTTGTTCCTGGTTAACTTAAATTTGATGCTTTAATGTGCTTTTGTCATGAAAGTGTCTATTGTTAATGTGACATGATCTCAATTTGATCCTGTTTAAATGAAAATATACCCAGGTTACCTAGTTAGTTAGCCCAGAAAGTCATATACCATGCATGCTATATGAAGATGTAGTGACAAAAACCATTTATTATCAGCAGTTTAGCCTCATACATATGTTTCAGAGGGATCTTGTACATTATGAAATGAATCCCCTCTGACTGGAGGCTGTGGGTTCAACCTGTCGTGGATCATGTCTTCATTCCAATGATAAATGAGTGGATTAGCTTAGATTTCTGTTGTAGAACATTTGTGATTCATTGATTTATTATTGACTTCCAGAGGCCAACTAGATTAGTTAGTTTAACATCAATGCAGGCAGTATAAATCAGTGCTTAACAAGGGTAAACTTGTGATTTAGGATTCAGGTACAAAAGTTTATAAGCATCTTGTCAGTAACAGTCTCTGTGTATTACACCTGAAATTTAAATAATTTCTTGCTTTTTCATTTCAGCCTACCCCTCTCCCACTCTGCCCCAACCCTCATCTGGCTGCTAATCCTTGATTACATAACCCCTTAATGCTAAATATAAACATAGAAAAACTGCAAATCATGCTAACACAAAAGTGATATTTAAATACCAATATCTGATACTCTATATTCGATGACCAGTATTTTACAAGAATATTGGGTGACACACCTGTACATAATTTTTACCACACATGAAAGAACTCGAAAATAATGATACAGCTCTATGTGCGTTGATTGGTAGATAGTTTATAGGTACGGTATCGGCAAGTAGAATTTCACCGTGTTCGCATTAATGGATATGAAATCCCACAGTAAGAGCTGGAATAATGCAGTGTTTGTGTTAATTCCTATTTGTAAATGGAAGTAAAAAAAACATGTTACCAAAGACTATAAATCAGAATATTCAAATTTATTTAGCAATGGATATATTTATTGTGCATGGATTTGTAAATAGGTTTTGTCTTTTACCTATTTTTCATTGAAATATTTGTGATTTAAATACAAAATAACACAGGAGTTGGACTTGTGATTTCTGGTTGAAATTATTCTTATTGAGATTTTATTTCAGTTAGGTAAGATTTATGTGTCATTATTTCTCAACTTCTATTTTGGTAATGAAAAATTTACAGATATATTTTGTTGCAATATTGACTAATTTTCTCATTAAAATTTAACAGTTTTGTTATTTCATGTTTAAGATATCATCAACCTTAGAAATTACTGATAAAAATACAAAAATACCAAAACTGTCTCAATTTTACAGGTAAGGTTCACATTTTAAATCTTGAGTGTAACATTCTTCTTTAATGAAAAAGGTAATAGAAAAAAAAAAAAACTTTTTTTAATGTCACAAAATTAAACTGTAAGATTAAAGAGTAAAAAATTCTTATGATTTTTTTTTCACTGATAAATAAAATACAAAAACTCTAAGAAAAGGTTTCTACCGATAACATAGTATTGTGTTACTGAATATGAAAAAAAAAAAGAGTACAGAATCTTCAGTTAAAAAGAAAAGAAATGTGTAGCAGAAAAACAGCGCCTATTGTTTTCATGATGCAGTAAAATGCAGAACA
Source organism: Saxidomus purpurata (assembly GCA_022818135.1). Lineage (NCBI taxonomy): Eukaryota > Metazoa > Mollusca > Bivalvia > Venerida > Veneridae > Saxidomus > Saxidomus purpurata. The sequence goes on along the minus strand of JAFMSR010000005.1, from coordinate 52,951,811 downwards.
TTTTTTAAGACAATCAAGTAGTTTACTCTAGGCTTTGTTTGAAACATCACTGACTTGATGTGGTTCTTGACAGAATAAATAATACAGTGCGTCGCTTTCTTTTTGATTACTGCTAATTCATTTAAGAAAACAAAGGCGTGTATTATTATGTTTTGTAAGGTTAATATGCATTGGGCGTTTTGATATTTAATTAACATTGTTGCCAAAAAAGTAGAGAAATGTTGTGACAGTATAAAAAGTATATTTTCCAGACAGATATAATTACAATTTTGTTGTGTTCAAAGTCATATGCTATTGTCTAGCAGGAAAGGAAGGGCTTGTTCAGTGCAGTAATGGAAAACACTAAATCCAGGTTGGGATTTGTGATATACATATAACAATACGTCAAACTCTGTAGCATTAACTGTCATAGAGAAAGATTGGTTATTGGAAAGAAACAGGAACACCTTGACTCTGTTCTTTTGAGTTGAGGACAAGTTACTGCATTTGTTTAAAGTTCTGAGACCTCTTTCTTGAATAGTAGTAAATACTTAGCAAAATATTTTTCAAATTGTATTCTTACATACAATGATTTGAATAAGTTTACTATTAAAGTTGGGATTTTTGGTTGAATTGTTTCCTTCACTTTTTCAGAGTCTTCATTGATCTTCAAGCTTGTAATGGAGTTACGTCTTTTACGCATATCACTGTAACATTCAGCGAAAACAACCATCAAAATGCAGAGTAATAAAGAAGTGGAACTGACTGAGTTTGAGAAGAAGATAAATGACAGGGTGGGATTTTCTTCGTGCTACCGTCCCAGGCCTGTTACAACTGAAAAATCAGATGGAAACATGCATTTTACCATCACCAAACATCCAAAAGAGTCATTAGAAATTATGAACGCTTTACGCAGATCAGCAAAATTGTGTGATGTAACGTTACTAGTTGGTGAAGAAAAGTTTTTGTGTCATAAAATAGTTCTAGCATCGTCCAGTTCATATTTTCGTGCAATGTTTACTGGTGGTATGAGGGAAGAGGAAATGAGTGTGATTCCTTTGCATGGGATTCACCCGTGCACGCTAGCTGTTTTAATAGACTTTGCTTATACTGCAGAAATCAGAGTAAGTGAACAAAACGTGTGCTATCTTTTACCGGCAGCAACAATGTTTCAAATGAATCATGTAGTTGAAGCATGTAGCGTGTTCTTAGAACAACAGCTAGATGCTAGTAACTGTATAGGAATTACGGACTTCGCCAGTGAACATGGTTGTACAGACCTTGAAACAAAGGCACGAGAATATATCTATAAACATTTCTCTGAAGTTATCAAATGTGATGAGTTTTTACAGTTAACTTCATGTCAATTAGTTAATTTAATTAAGCATGATGAACTGAATGTGAAATGTGAGTCGGAGGTGTTTAATGCTGTGATAAGATGGGTTCAACACGACACAGAAAAAAGACTGTGTAAACTAGAAAATATGCTGTCTGCAGTTAGGTGCCACTTTTTGTCTCCAAATTTCTTAGAAAAACAGTTAAATCATTGTACAGTTTTAAAGAAAATGCCTCAGTGCCAAGAATATTTATCTAGAATTTTTCAAGGGCTCAAATTACATCAGGTTTGCCCAGAAAAACCAAGAAAACCTTGTGCGCCATTAGTGATATTCTCTGCTGGAGGTTATTTGAGACAGTCTTTAAGTAATTTTGAATGTTATAATCCCCTGACAAATCAGTGGTTAAAACTTCCCGATTTGGCGACCCCGCGTAGTGGGCTGTGTGGATGTACAGTTAAAGGTTCATTTTATGCAGTAGGGGGAAGAAATAACTCTCCCGAGGGAAATTTAGATTCTAATTCAGTGGATATGTATGACCAGTATAGACACTGCTGGGTTCAGCGGTGCCCGATGATACTGCCAAGAAATAGAGTGGGGGTTTGTGCAATGGACAATATGATATATGCTGTCGGAGGTTCCCAGGGACAGATTCACCATAATTCTGCAGAAAGGTGGGTATTTGATAAACAGGAAGTATATGAAAGTAAATGTAAGGGACAACACCAGATTATCAATGAACAGTGTCAACAAAATTGAACACAGTGCCTGAACTAACCAAATATTCATTATCACGAGAAACTTAAATTTTAAAATTTGTGACAAATTTCAATTGGTTTATATTTTCTTTCAAAGTGACCATCATATTTGTAAAAAATACATTTTTACCACTGATTAATACTTGTAGTAAAATGAAGATGACCTAGGTTACAGCTAAAATTAATTTCTTTTTTAAGGTTTGTTTTGTGATCCTATCTGCTTTTTAGCATACGTTTCTTACATGTTTTAAAAGAATTTATTGTGTTTTAAGCACCTTACTTGAACATGACGCTGGGTGATAAATTTAAACAGGGATTAACTCATCAAAATAACGGTTTTTACAATACATGCGTAATGTTCTATCAGTGAAAAAGTATTTGAAGATTTTGAAATTACCTGTTACCACAATAGTACATCTTTGAAAATTGCATTTGTTTTGTGTAGTTCTTAAGTTTAAAGGAAAATTAAAGTTGATTCAAACACGAAATTATTAATTGTAGATACATACTCAAATCTTGTAAACCCTTCGGCCAATAGATGTCAAAGGAGCAATCATTTTATTAAAAAATTAATCAAAACTTCAAAAGTCATTTTGAATTTCTTGACTTGTTTTTGAAAAAGTGTTTCAGCATGTTCAGTGACAATTTTACATATCTGCTCTGAGAATTTTCTACAAGCCTCTATAAAACTTCAAACAGGGCATGAATAAAATACCAATATTGCATAAATTGAACAAATTGCATAGATGATGCATAGCTATTTGCAAAATTAAAAAATATGAAATAACAATAAAAAGTTATAATGAAACAGTTATGATTTCTATTTTTTTGTTTGTTAAAAAATGAATGGCTATTATTAGCATATAATAATGATTGTACTTCTGCTTATACTGATTTTTGACTAAATGAATTTGGAGTTATGATAACAAGTTTAATTGTATTTATGTTTTATTTGAACATATTCTTCAATTTAAAAGCAAAAACATCTTAACTATATAAGTAAATTAGGTCTCAAGATTTCATGAAAACAATTTATTATACAAGATAGGACGCAGACAGAAAATCATAAACTGCAATATACATAAAGCAAGGTATTATTACAGATTGTCTGTAAATGACATATTTTGGCGTTTATGGTGATCATATTGCCCTCGTGTCGCTCTGCACGCTGATGGTAGATAATAATCATTATCGGTTATATTTTACTGTAGTCGTAAACAAAAGACTTGCAAGTCACAGTATGTTTCTTACATTATATAGGCAATACAAATACATTATATAGGCAATACAAATACATTATATAGGCAATACAAATGCACGAATTTGTTCTACATCTGACCAACATTGAACAAGATTGAAAATTACAAGGAAAGTGTGACTGTATGTTTCCAATTTAGGATTTTATTTAAAAAAAGAAATTAACAATTAGTAAAACATCATTATATAAACTTTTATTAACTACCAACAGTCAAAACATTAATTTTTTGTTTGAGGACTCTTTTGCTAATAAAAATACAAGCTTTGATATTTTTTTTTACGTATTTGAAAAAATTAACAAAATAAATGTTTTCATTATAAATTTAAATTTGCTTCCAATTAGGGACAGAGTAATCTTTCATTTCACATACCGGGTATATACATTTTGTGGGCATTTTGGAAAATAAGAATTATTATGTACACTTCATTATAAAAATGTACATAAACATTTAATCTGTAAATTAAAGCATGCTTTTGTTTCAAAAAGTAGTAAAATCAAGACAAAATGATTTTTTTTCCAAATTTGTACATTTTGTGTGCATTCATGAAAAACAAGATTCTGTTGGGGGGTTTTTAATGTCAACTCTATATACATTGTATGTACATAAAAGTTTGATGAAGAAAATGAGATGCATTTGTATACAATTTGGTGTAAATTAGAAATAGAATTATCAAATGACGAATTAAAAATGATTATTATAAGAAATTTCATGAAAAATATTTGCATACAAAATTATAATTATTATTATGTTGCAATCCCAATTTGAAAATCTGTAGAATGCCTTGATAAACAGCTTTTAAATGTTTATAATCTATTTTTATATTGACCTTTTTTCTAAAGAAAAACAAAATAAAACACAATTTAAACCAGATATTTGGGTTAGAATTTGGTGTTTTAGTGTGGCACAATTTGAATCCGAAACAAATTGAATTCAGTTTCAATTCCAATTTGATTTGCTTTTGGTATATATGTGAAATGGTGCTAAATAATTTAGAAAAATGTGTGATATCTTAAATAATATAATTTGGTTTGCCTTTTTGATAAATTCAATTATAAAGGCAATATAATGCCATTTTATGTCATACTTGTATCGGGATAGAAGATCAGTTGGCACAGTCTTTAGTACCATTGTTTTTCATGTAGTTTTTTTTTCAATTGATCTGACATGAAGTTTGTATAGTTGAATAAATATTTGGAACAAAAAAATTAAATTGTTTAATGAGCAGTTTGTAATGATAAACCCATTAAGTTTGATTAAATCTTTGCATGATGATTTAGCTGTTTTAGCTGAAAATAATGAAAAATTTTGTATGCAAATACTAGGCACATGTATACGTGCTAAATTGAATCTAAAATTCATTAAAAAAAATATTATGAGTGAGAAAAAAAATCACCAAATTGTTAAAGAAACATTACCATTCAGTGTGACCATGTGACCATCATTATTCTAATAAAGACTTGGATCACTGATTTATACTCGGATACCAATGAGCATTACTATAGTTCATACAATTATAACCAAAATATAACCAAAATATACAACTCTGTACAACAGTGTTCTATTCTTACTAAATATTGAGAAAAATCTCGAAAAATCTTTTTAAACTATTCTAATGAAAAATTGAAAATCAGTCAGTTTTCATTTTGTATAAGTCTAGCTCATTCCTTACATGTTTTCAAAGCATGCACTGTGGTTGAAACTTCAGTCTTGACCAACAGTTCATATTCCCATTTTCAAAGGTGATATAACTTTAATGAAATTATAAAAGAAGAAAATGATATAGAAATATTTAAAAGAAAAATAGAAGGAAAAAAGCAACAGAAGAACATAAAATAGCCTTCTCTTCAATGACCTTATTTCATAAATTTGCATGATTTCAGTATTGCCATGAATTTTAATATCTGGGTTACCCACCTTGTCTGATATGGAAACCGAAGAATGGGAATCTGTAAATGTGCAGTTGCAAGTAGAAAAGTTCATGTAAACTAGATAATGATTGTATAAGAGGGACAGTTGTACTGTCCAGATTTGGTTCAAGTTCAGTTTGGAAGGGTTAATTTTGTGCTGTGTCCAGCATCTTTTCTTTACAAACAGTTTACCAAGCAATTGATTTCTAATATGTCATAAACAAATGTTAAAGTTAATTGGTATAAAAGATTGAAACTGATTTCCATTAGTACATCAGTCTAGTGTTACAGTATAGTTTGTGCTGGAAGTCTTGAATACACTGCCACTAGCAGCCTACAGAATTGCTGCTATGCCTACAGAACATTGGAAAATTTCACTGTCACCTCTCCATGTGTCTTGTTTCTAGCTCAGACTTCAAGCCAGTTTTAGACACAATATGTTTTCTTAGTTTTAAGTGCAAGATCCTGCTTTATATTAAAGGGATAATAATATGAAAATGCCATATGGTACCATTTATATATTGAAGTACATATAACAGGTGTTGATAAATTATTATGGAGGAACTTCTACAATTTTATTTACAACATTGGCAGATAAGCAAATAAAGGCATTCTGATCAAATTTTAATTGCATAATGCCACTTTCCATTGTAACATTGAATTACAGTAATGCCCTGTAAGCTTATTTAAGAAGATTTAAACATGACATGTATTGCCTAGCTTGTGAAAATAGGTTTACAGCCCATTGTTGACCGAAGAGTGGTCACTTGAAAGTTTACATATATAGATATATATAAAAACATATGCATGTAGCAGGTGTTGCAATTATTTTTGTCTTGTTTGCAGCATATTACTTATTGTAGAAATCTGAACTGAGGGCATTAAAGTCCCAGGAACACAAGTACAAGTAGCTCCTATTTTACCAAGAAAGATGTCTTACCGACAGAAATGATCTTTGTTCGTACCAAAAACATTCCTAACTTTGCTTTTTAAATCGGTAATTACTTGTTAGAAATAAAGTGCTGTATTTTTTTCAATGATATTGCAAAAACTAAGAAAGGCTCTCTGGCAACTCTTTTTGTGAAGAAACAACTTGAATATGAAAAAAAGGGATATGTTAACATTGTTTTAGGGTGAATAGAACAAGTTTCTATCATTGTCCTGTCAGTATATTTATTGTTCTATATCAGTAAATCCAAAGTGTTCCTGGGACTTTAAATTGTTTAAATACATTGAAGTTTGAAGGACCGGTCTGTGAACAAGATTTAGCAGCTTCATACCCTGTATTAAGAACATTGGAAGTTTTCTTTTATTATTCTCAGCTGTTCTCTTAATTACATATGTATACAAAATGACTTTTTATATGATTTAGGTATGATCCTGATCTAGACAAATGGCAGAAGATAGCTCAAATGAACAGTCGCCGGATTGGTGTTGGTCTCACATGTGTCAACAGACTTCTGTTTGCAGTTGGTGGTTTTGATGGGCAGCAGCGTTTGAGAAGTGTGGAAAGATACGATCCAGAGCAAGATGAGTGGGTGTATGTGTCACCAATGAATACTACAAGAAGCGGTGCAGGTACGTTCAAGTCCAGTTTGTCAGATGTTGATAGAGATATTGTTTTTATTTGTACATGCAGGTTCTGAAATGATACAAAAAATCTTTGAATCAAACTAAACATGTAAAAAGGAATTGGCTACCATTTTGTTAATGGATTCAGGCCAAAGTGCCGAATAATAAAAGCTTTATCAGATCATAATTTAGGTGTACAGTCTGTTTTCCACAAATTCTAAAGAATGTTTGTATACAAGAAATTAGAAGGAATTGATGTTTGTTCATTCAGGATCCTACTTAAGTTGAGATAATCAGAATAGTAACAGAGTTTAAATTGTGTGGAACAATAAATAAAGTTTAACAATTATTAGAACTATGTTGATATAACTTTGCTGTTCCTTAATAACTCAGTAATGTTTTAAAATGTATAAAGGTTTTACATACAATAAGGTTTATTAATTTATGTGCGTGAAAGATAGGACTTCTTAGAATCATCTGTAATACAAGCTTTGGTGATAATCAAAAGGGGCAGAGGTTTACTGATAGCAGTTTTCTCTTTGTGCATTTGCCTGTGTTTTTACCAAATGGAAATGACGTAAACAAACTGACATTGATTGATGAGAACTTCCATTTAATTTTTTCCATTTGACATTAAATTAAGTCAAAGTTTAAATGCTTTAACAATTAAGATTGGCTTTGATGTGTAAAAACACAGATACTGTATTAATTGATTTACCTGTAAAGAACACTGTTTGAATGTCATAAACCTCCCGTATTTGACCACATTAACCTTGAAGTACTCGAGTCCTTTGATCAGTAGTTACTCCCAGTAATTGGAAGTAAGACATCATAAGTTACCTCCCTTGTACCAGTAAGAAAGGTTGCAATACACAGTATCAGTCTGGTAACTGGCAAATATTTTACTCATTGACAATTTATACATGAACCTGTTTATAAAATTGGCATCAATTAGACACATTGACTATGAAAAAAATAAATTCTTGCCCTTGTAACTATGTGAAAATAGATTTGCCTACAGTACCACCTTTTAAAAAAATGTTACAAAAAAAAAATGACCAGCTGACTAAAAGACATTGCAGACTACAGTAAAACTTTACAAATGAGCTAGCTGGTCTGGCCATGGCCACATTCACTTACTCAAATCTGAAATTGTTTGTTTTCAGGATGTGCAGGTCTTGATGGTTCGGTATATGTTGTTGGTGGATACGACAGTGTCAGTCAGTTACGTACCGTAGAACGCTACTGTGTTATGACAGACAAGTGGGAGTTTGTTGCCCCAATGAAAAGTCCGCGTAGTGCCCTCAGTGTGGCTGTGTTAGGAGGAAAGCTTTACGCATTAGGTAAGGATAGTTCTGTGTGTCAGGGTTTTTATACTCTGTAGCTTCAGTAGACTATTCAAATTCATTCTTTAGAATAATCAATAAAATAATCATCTCAGTTTAAACTTCAATAGTTTTAAACAAAAGGAAAAAATTTAATTTATCAATAATATAAAAAGACTATCATCGTGTCATAGTCATTAAATTTCATGGAATACTCTAAATAGCAACTACATTATAAATGTTTTTGTTCCATTTAATACATGTGTATGAAAATGATGATATAGAAAGTTGTAATAATGTGTTGTTGTTGAATTTTCCATTCTTAAAATGAATGAAAAAAACAATACAGTGAATTACTGATAATTGTTTTTATTCTTTAAAAATAGTATCAGTAGTGATGGTAATAAAAAAATAGAATGATCATTAAATATATTTCAGGTGGGTATGATGGTAATGATTTCCTGTCAACAGTAGAATGTTACGATGCAGATAGAGATGAATGGACAGATGTCGCTTATATGACATGTGGACGAAGTGGGCATGGGGTAGCAGTCGGTGCAGAACCAGTTGGCAGCTGACACGCCTAGACACCATTAAAATGGGGAAAATATAAACATCTGAAGTGAGGGTATTAATTCAGAAAACCAGTGCATATACAATCAAAATACTGTATCAGTGTGGAAAAGCAGCAGTATGTCACAGAGAACGTCTTGATTAAGATGTAACAGACAGAACCACAACCAGTTGCAATGTTTTTAAGTTACCAGTAACACCAAAAAGTCCTAAGAAGTCTACAGTACAAACACAGGGAAGGAAGTGTTGTCAATAGGAAAGGCAACTTTAAACTTAATTCACACTTGAAATAGAAAATTAAAAATCTTATTGTGGTTGTAAAACTAGTAATAAAACCAAATACTATAATTGGACAGAAAACTTTGAACTATGGGCAGTTGATAATAAAATCAAGTTTGCAGAAGCTAACAGTGAGAACTTAAACATTGTTAACAGCATTAGTATTGGCAGTCCCTTTTGTGGTTCATGAGTCGGTCGGGACTATAAACTAATTCGTTCCTTAGGCATGACAGTTCGGGAAATGCTTACTGTGACAACCAGGTATCAGCAGTATCGTCTGAATGACAAACTTGTAACCAGTATTCCTCTTGTTTGGTGGAGTTAAAGAAAACAGTGAAAAAGAAAACGGAGATAACTTTGAAAGACAAGTGACAAACTGAAACAGTGAAACACTATCAAACAATCCAAACCAATAAAACCTCAGCTAGTCATCAAAGATTTTTGTATGCTATAAAAAGACTATCAGTATTTCATGGTCCTTAAATTCCATGGGATACTCTAAATAGCAACTACATTAAAAATGTTTTTGTTCCATTTCATACATGTTTTAGGATTGATACTGTTTTTATATTCTGGAATTCCTGCTGAACTGAACGATAAGCAAAAGTACCTCGATGGTTAGATAACACGTGTATGTATATGAATTATGAGGCATACATGTAGTTTTGTTTTGGTTAACTAAAAGCAATATGTGATTTCTTTAAGGCCAGTCATTTGTTTTATGGCTTATAGAATGTTTGATGTTAAAATTAGTTGTTTAGAGGTATCGGCCATAAATAGTGACAGTAAATATTTTCCTGAGTTTAAAGCAAAATGAAATTAATAAATGTACTAAGTTTGCCGAATTGTTTTGTTTCTGTAGTTTTTTTTATTTACATAACGATGAAGTTTCTATCACTTATTTTAAAAGCACATTCTGATTTAGAAATGATAATTTTTCAATAAGTTGCTATTTTTAATGGTGGTAAGAAAAGAAGAGCAGTAAGGGAGGAGACAGTGTGTACCTTTACCTCAGTGTGTGTCCCGAATTAAGATGTTGTATAAAGTATGAATTGTACACGGTATTTCCTGTGTAAAGTATATGTTGATGTATAAAACCAAACACGTTGGGCTTTCATTTTGTATATAGTGTTGCTGTTAAACTATTCTTATTGAATACAATCATTGTGAATCAAAAACGTTAGTAAGACAGTTCTAGAGGATGAAGATTGAGAGTTCGAGGTAAAGATGGCGGCCATCTGTTACACTGATACTTACCTGTAGGTTCATGATGCACTGTTCTCTTACTGTAACATGGCAACAGCTCATTTTATCAGGTACCTCTGCAGTCATTAAAACTATGTAATTGAAAATGAAATCATTGTTATACATGAATTTGGCATTGATAGGTAAAAGGCATGCATAGTTATTTCCTAGGACCTATATAAATGTTTGTAATCAGATATCCTACTGTTTTTATCAGTTTCGATTTTTTTCAGATATAAATGGTAGACATTAAACTGATTTTTGTTCATAATGAACGGCATAATTAGTAGGGAAGTGAAATTGGACTGAATGGCCTTCAAGTAGAACTTGTCTTGTTAAATTGATTCAAGATCTACAAAGTAATGTATAAGATACTTTCTGGACCAATGAGGGCTATATTTTGCTGACCAACTTGTGTATTTGATTATTAAGAGTATGCTCTTAAAGTAAGTTCTAAGTGGCTTGAGTCAAAGTAGATAATTAAGAACCCTAATGTTTTACACCTTGTGGCTTTGTATTCATGAACATGCCAATTTCTGTACTCTATCACTTAACGTCTTTTTTTGTTAGACAGAGCATGAAATGTCTTGAAATGAAATTTGGATTCATACTGAGGCATATGTCAATGGTTTGAAAAAAGGTGATGTTTGGATTGGCAAAATAATGCATGCTTACTCACAACACAGTATTGTAATCAGTGTTTGCAGTGTAGAAATTGTGAGAAAATTCGACATGGGTATAAAACTTGCATGTTACTCCAACCAGTTGACAGTTCTGCTCATTGTGTTTCCATGAAATTATAACCTGTCAATAACAATCTATTTCCTACCAATGTGCTACTTTGTAGGGGACAAACATGGTGCAGTATACATGTGTGTATGACATTTGGTCACAGATGTAACTTACAGATAAGGCAGTGACAATGGACTTTAAGCAGATTCACACATTTTGACCAAACCCATTGTTTATAAATACTGTTGACTTTAATTTTGTCTTCTTTTTTGTGGACAATTTTTTATTTGAACAAATATGACAAAGGTTACAAGTTTTACTGTTAATGTGAGATAGTAAAAGAAACTTGTCTTTTCTTAAGTTACTGTAAATTCATTACACCAAAAATTGTCTTTACTGCTCTTAATTTATAAGATCATTATTTTTTTGGCAAAATCTTATTAAAAAAAAGATAAAACATAGAATCAACAGCATTTATTTAAGTTATTAAAGATCTTTGTAGTATGTTTTTGTGTTTACTATTATATGTTAAGAGATCTGCATAATGCTGTTAGCAACTATTACTGTGTTTACTATTATGATAAACTATGTTTTGTTATGAAAATTGTTGAGCATTATAAAGCTTTACAAAATGATCAAAACTATGAAAATAAAAAAGAAGTAACAAACCAAAAGTTTTTCTTTTGTATGTTTTCTTAACCAGTATTTCCAAATACTGTTGTTAGACCAGCTGTATATTAGAATAATTCCATTATCATGTTGCCCACACATTGACAAGTGTTACAGACCAACACCAATCCTACAGTGGACCTAGTGACCCTGATGAAGGCAATGTAATGTTCTTATGGTAGGCGCTAATATATCTGATAAGTGGGCTGCCAATTTTGTTAACTGAAACTTTTCCCCAGAGAGAATGCTACATCATTGTATTGCACACCCTACTGTATTAACGTCTGAGATTGTAGAGCTTGTGCAGGGCATGAATGATGGTCTATAGTGTATTGCTAGTAGATGTACATACGTTTAGGATATGAAAAGCACTTGTAAAACTAAAAGCATGAACTACAATTTTAAATCAGATATTGCGAAGGCAACTAAAATATATGGCTATCCTTTCTTATACTCGGCAATGTACTACATCGTACATGTATATTCTGGTACGGAAGACCTTTTACGCTTGTAGACAATGATTGTTTACTGCTAGATTCACTCAGTCCTTGACAAGAGTGTTAAGAAGAATGTCTAACTTTGGCGTACTGTCAGTCCAGTACATTCACTCAAATGGGAAAATACGGTAAGTAAGCAAAGCCTGCAAAGCTCATCTGTGGAAAATGCTTAAAATATTTGAAGTATCAAGAGGACATTAGCTAGACTAAACACGGTCTTAATTTTATTAGGTGAATACGAAATATACAAAATATGGGATGTCCTAGTGCTGCCATACATACAATGACTGTCACTTACGGGAATACAAGTCGCTATTCGAATAGGTAAAACTGTTACTAGGATATTCAAATTGCTAAAATCAGCAGAAAGTTGATAAAATTACAGCTTGAAATCCATGTACATGTACTCTATCCTGATAAATATCAATGCTAAGTCTGACAATGCTGCAGACATAGTTCATTGAAGAGTCTTTTTAACTAATTGTGATACAATGACAAACCTGGTATCAAATTGAAGAATGTACATGTATTAATTAAATTGCAAACAAACAAAACTCTGGCTAGTGCATAGAATAATAAAGCCAAATTGTCCTAATTAAACGTGCAAATGTCGAAAACGCCTGTTTCTATATTAGAAGTATACGTAAGTGTATGACAACTAGTTCTCTGAACACTAAAATGAGTAAGACCACACAAGTGGCTGCCGGCTACACCTTTTCAATTGTGTAATTCATGAAAAAGATGAAGATAACTTTGCAATACAACAGTTGATTTTGGTCTTAAGCAAAGCGTTTTATACTCGTTCAAATTTTAACAACAGGAAGTCAAGAACTTATGTCGTTCATGGTCTGTGTGGCTCTACTGAGGAGGTAGATAGATGGTTCTGTGAAAATCTCGTGTAACGGCACCACCGGCAGATTTTGTTATCATCATGGATGAAAATGGTTACATGTGTCTGTCTCAGTTAGAAATAACTTGACATTTCTCGGCAAATGCTCTCTTTACATGGAAAAATAAACTGTAGAATGTATTCAGAGAATGCCGTTTCTTCGTAGTACATGAGAATTCAGAAGAGAAAAATGTCGCGGCTGTTTTAATGAAAACTAAATCTTCTTATTTTAAAAATCTTCTGAAACAATTTTACAGCGTGAACAACATTGCTTTTTTAATATTTTTGGTGTCCGCCCCACTGAGGAATATAAATTATGCGGTTAATATAATACAATGTAAAGAATGTAACCAATTGTTAAGACGCACCTACACGTTGTTAACAGACAATCAACGCTTGAAAGGTACAGGCAATTCAAACTATTTAAAGAAAAGTGTGCTAAGAAAGGAAGCAAAAATAGTCTCTATAGATATGTTCAAGCTTCGCACGCAATAATAAAAGAAAAAAGGGAGAGAAAAAAAGGTAGCAACAGGAAATCATAAAATTTTTGAAACTTGTCGTTAATGTTTGAAAGAGTTTGGGAATATTTTTCATACTTGCATCTATCATTGTTAAAATAGACATGAAAACTTGTCAGTAGATCTACAAACATCTGTGATCCTAATCAGAATTCGGGTGAAACCATTCAGTAAACAGATGTTGTGTTTTTTTCTCAGAACTTGCACAGGACTGTTCATTGCTTTAATTTCCAACCATTAGTTTGTTGTTTTTTTTTAACTAAAATTTAGTATACTCGCATATTAATTAGTCTGGATGACAATGTAAAGAGAGAAGCTTTATTCTGTAGCATTTTGTGAGTTTTTTTGACAAATTATTTAAGTGACTATCTATAAAATGTTGTCGGTGATTAAATCTACACCATATTCACGAAACAATTTCAACTATAACATCTCGGATACACGTAACTTCCCTACAATATTTCTAGTGTATTGATCATTGCCTTGCTTATTTTAAGGGCACTTAAAATTTATGGGGAAATTTCATACTGAAGGAAAATCGACACTTTTCTTTAAAGTAATAATAGAACCACATAACCGGGGTACATTTGTATATACAACGCCGGGGTGATGAGTCATGGCTTACATTTTATACTTTCAATATCTTAAAATACACTCGCTGTCAAGGCCTTTTTAAATTCACGTTCGCCGGTATGACAAAGTATTTTATATACTATCACTATGATTTAATGAATGACTTCCCATTGACAAGTTATGAAGCCTACTTCTTTCAGGTATTAAATACGCTTATACACTCTTCCCACAAACGACAGGCGATTACAGACCTTTACCGATCACGTTTACATGAAACTGCAAATAAATGAATTAATCAGTAACACTCTTCGTAAATGAGTTTGCGAAAAAAACACCCGTAGTATTAGAGATGGGAATGATTATTTTATGTCACTGTGTCTATCGCTCACGTTCGCATGGTGGCCGAACTAGAAAGAGAATTATTTCAGCAGATTGTCTCAGCAGACTGTCACTCCGTGTTCAACTCACGTTCACATGATACTGCAAATTTTTAAATGCATTGATTTTTCTGCAAATTTGATTATCATGAATGATCTGAGCGGTTTAGTTTCTTATTTAAAGTAACAGGAACACATTGGCAAGTAGCTCTTATTTTACCGAGAAAGATGTCTTACCGACAGAGATAAACAGTATTTTTTTCAATGATATTGCTTCCTGGCAACTCTTGTTTCGTGAAACAGCGACTTGAATACAAAAGAAATGAATATGTCAACATTGTTTTATAGTGAATAAAACATGGTTCTATCATTATCCTATTAGTATATATTTATTTTACAATATTAGTAAATTCTAAAAGATCCTGGGACTTTAATGTATCAATTAGATGTGTGGGTTTAGTATAATTACTTTGTACATGGTGATTTCCTTCACTCCTTTGACATACGTTAGACATAATGTCTTAGTTAGCGACATCTAGGTTTATTAGTTTATTTCAGTTTTTACTTTTAACTTAATCAAGCGCATGCATAAAACATAATATAACAGTACATGTCCATTCTTAAAAAGAATTAAAAGAAACAAATCATTAGTCATATATAATCAACTTAAACTTTAATCCACAATGAATATTAAAGTATTCACCTTATAACATGAACACAGAACAACAACAACAACATCATCATCATCATCATCATCATCATCATTTATTAGCAAAATCGACAAATACATGTCTTTGGTATAGACACAGTATTTACAATATCGGTGTGCAAACATAACTAAAGCAACAATATACCAAGATTTATACAACAGTGCAGTACTTCAGTTTCGTAATGCATATTTTTCTTTTAGAAATTTACATACATGGACAAGTGTTCTTTTACTATTTGATGACATAAATTTTTCAAATTTATTAAGATCTGGCCAAGCTTTATTTGTTAAATGTTTTAGTCGTATATCTCTGTATTCTGGACAAACCATCATTACATGATATTCTGATTAAATACATTTATCTGACAATTAAGACATATATTTTGTTCACAGCTCGATTGCTAGTCGATGAGAAGATAATCTAAAACATGTAAATAAATTTCTTAATAAGTAATCGTTTTCTGTCATGCTTAAGTATGGTTCTAATAAAAATGTGCTTTTTAATAGCGCATATTAAAGTATTCTAATTTAGGAGAATTTGTAATAGAAAAATGCCATTCCTGTATTAGTTGTTCTATCAAACGTGTGTTTTCAACATTGGAAAATAGTAAGTATTTGGTTGTACATTATTCCATAAATATCCGTAACCAAGCTGATCTTATATGTCTTATGTATGAACTTCTTAGAAAATTAACATAGTTACAGTTTAGTTTGAATATGTCGGCTTCAGTAGTGCTTGGATTGTTAACCAATTTCAGAAAATATTTCAATGCTCTTTCCTTGCACAGAATTGATAAAGGTTACCTTCCACGGTCCCCTAAGTCAGCTATGTTCGGGGTCTGTTGTTTTACACCAAGTAATTTTTTTGCAAAATTTCATATGGACACAGTCCACTATTTATGCGTTATATACCCCAATACTTCTGAACTATACAACAGAATAGGTTCAACATACTGAGATCGAGAGAGATTTCAAAGTAAACATTTTGCACGCTACCATAGAAAGAAAGTATCACAGTTCATATGTAAGGTCTGATTTGATCATTCTTTCATTAAAACAATTCAACATACATAAAAATATTTCATTATCAGAAACTTAACTTTTACATACACATTCTGGTATCTATATTTGTACTGGTTAAAAGTAACGTATGTTTGCAGAAAAAGAGGATATCATACTGAAACTGTAAAGACGTACACATGCGCAGTAGATAAGAACTGAGCCTAAGACAAAGACCTCCACATGATCAGATCATCATTCTTTAGTTTGATTAGCAAAAGTATATTACATGGCATTAAAAGACTCGTGTTCGAACAGAACAACAAAAAAAGGACTACATGTTTTACTATACAACTTATTATTCCTATCCCTTAAAATGTTAAAACAGGTTTTAGCTAAAATCCTTATCATTCCTGAGTGGTTGAACAAAAATATTAACTTAACAGTATTAGCAAGAGCATGAAATTTGTCACACACAGAGTTAGCTTTCTCAAAACGAAAATGACTTAAAATTGTATACACCGGACAATCTATTTCCGTTACATAATAAACAGTTAAAATATTTTCTATCGCTTCTTGTATTATCATAATTCAGACATCTATACCAATGGTTACAGACAGCTTTCCATTGTTCTATAATCGGCTTCCAGCTCATATCACCCTGTACCGCTGTATCTGGAGTGTACTTGCCCGTACCCAGGTAATATCTCATTGCTCTATGGTGTACTGCATTAATACAAGAGTGGGATTTGATTCCCCACACAGCCGCCCCATACGGTATAATGGGAACAAGATACGAACTATACAATTTTGTATATACCACCCCTATTCTTAAATTCTAAAAAGCCTCTTTGAATCTCATAAGAACAATGGTTTGGAAAGCAGTCCAAGTGTGATTTTATATAAATTATCTCAACATCAGCCTGAAGCGTCGTTTAGTACCTATTACTTATTGTATTTAAATTTTTAACTTGTCAGTATACATATATACAATATATTTTCAGTTTCGTCATTCACATAAAAAATAAAAGATATTTTAAAACATATCAAATATGGTGATACAACAGCCATGATATACAATGCGTACACACTAAAAGCGGATCTGTGTACCCGTGAATGGTTGCATCACCATAGTAACTGACGTGTTATCATGCATTATGTTGCATTTGCTATACTCATATCAATGAAATATTGCACAGTCATTGAGAAAATGCATTCAAAGTTTACACTGTGCGAAATATAACTGGAAATAAACTGACGAGATGGCAATAAAACATTATCGCATCTTCGACGCATTACTTTTTTTTCTCAAATCACGTAGATCATACTTTTTATTTATGCTGTACTATTTTAGATACGAGCTGGATGCGGACCTATATGTAAATAGGCAAGCATATTACATAAAGGAAAATAATTCTTAAATGGGTGAATACTGGGTCACAGCACTTCCTCTTAATGACCTCTAGCAATGTGTGAAGTATTAACTCATGCCTTTACATACTTTTCGATTTATGATCCGGACATGCTTTTTACATAAAGGGGGTAACTAAAAAAGTTATGGTTCTTGGTTTTTTAATCTCTGTCAATGTGTAAAGTACCAACTCAGTCCCTTCAATACTTTTTGACTTATACCCCGGACAAGTATCCAGACGGACAGACAGACGGAAGGACGTATATGAGCTCCCACATCGTTCGGATATCCTAAAAACATACGACACTCACCAAAACACATTAGCATAAACAGGAACTATCTTTAAAAGATGGTCGACATGAAACAGATAGGTAGCTAGGCTCCACAGTAATAATTCTTCAAATTTTATCATAATGCAGCAAGAGGTTTAAAAGATGAAGCGAGGCCAAGGCTTTCTATTAACTGGTCCCTTTGACCTTGGCCTTTGACATATAGTGACCCCAAATCATTATATGCACAACCAGACTTCATAATTATACTGATGCTTTTATTAAAATCCAGCAAAGTGTTTAAGATGCAGTAAAGTATAGAAAAAATTCAACAATTCTTTCATAAGGCAGCGGTCAAGTTTGTCTCTTATTCTGCGACTTAATTTAGGTCTTCTTTCCAAATCGTGGTCAGTGTCATCAGTCTTAGCCAAACAATAATATGTAGTCTTTGTTGGGGGGAATTGAACCCCATGCTCCTGTGTGACAGACGGGGATACCTACCACTTTTTTAACTATCAGGAATTGCATCTATATGTCATTTCACTGTGGTTGAAAAGTTACTCACTTCGGGGGAAAAGACGATCTTAATACTGCTGCGCCGAAACTAACCCAGGACACTCACCCAAAATCATTAAATTAAATAAGCATAAAAACTCGTGGCACTCGCCAAAATATTTACATTTGTACTAAAAGAGTATATAAGTAAGAGTGAAAAGAGAATGCTTTTTGTAAAATTTAAATCAAGTTAAACACTGAACTTCAAATAGAGCACCACTGTGCTAATCTTTAAATTGCCTTTAAAGAAATCAACATTTAATTAATTAACAGTTACTTCTACATTAATCATTTAAAATGCATGGACATTTTCCACAAAGGTATCTGAAAGTGTCTTCTCTGTAAAAGTTAATTCATGAAAATACAAACATATATGTAAAATGGTGTCATCAGACTTTAACATGGTTTGTTTGTTCCTTGGTATAAACATAGAATTATACAGTTACAAATCTACTAAAATAACAAAATCTAACAGTACAATGTCATTCGAAACAGACTTGAAAGAGACTGTTGCATATTAAAAGGGATCACCTTTGACAACAGAGCTGAAAAATGGTTTCACTCAGTCTTTAACTGTTTAATTAACACTAACATGAACGCCAGTTAGAGGTGCAACATAATCCGACGAATCTCTGAATAAAGTTTTAGTATTACATGTATAAGCATACTATTTCAGTATGAAAATAAAACTCGGATGATATACTTGTTTATGATTTATTGTTCAAACAATGTGTCATCCAGGGTGTAAACAAAGTCACCTAGTGTCAACCAGTCTTGTCTGACCGCACAAAAATCCATGAAAGTTTGGTACGATTGCTAAAATGTGGCTTCCATAGTTTAAACAAGCTCAAATATAGCCAAACAGAATAAAACTTGGCCTGGTTCAGAACATATTGCATCCAAAAATGATTTGAATAACCAAAAAAAAATTAAGAACCAATAGCTACTATAACTTTGCACAATGTATAACGGACATGCACAATGTATAACGGTCATGCACAATGTATAACGGTTATGCCAATAATCGTCTTGACCGTAGTCTTGTGTTTTCGCGGTTCAAGAAATGTGACTTCTAGAGTGTAAAGTACGTCAAATATAGCAATTTTGTAGTTCGTATTAGACGCTTTGCTCAGGAAACTGCCGAAGAATCACCTTTGTTGCTTGGACTGATATCCAGAGAGCATTTGACAAAATACTTAACGGTATCATAATCAAGCTTTTGGCGCTGATGTAGACTATTTAAGACTAAGAGCTAGATTTAGTCTTGATGAGAGTTACCCGTCTTGTTGATACATCACGTTCAACAAGAACTATTTTGTCATTCTAAACTATACAACTGAATCATTTCTTCGAAGGCCATGTATATTTTTGTTGGCTCTCTGCTTACAGCCCTGACTTTATCTAACCTTTTTAACACGAAAATTTCACAATTCACCCGAAATCATTCTAACATTGAGAGTAAATTATCATGTCGTAATCATGACAAACTTTCCACATTCAGCAATGCATTATTTATAGACTACCAGCTATTTACCTCAGATATGCATGTCAAACATACCAGGATATTTGTCGGCATGCACATTTTATAAAATTCTACATTTAGGGAGGGGGTGCATTTTTAAAAAAGAGGCACAAGGGAAATAACTTCGACGTATTTTTAGAGTTATCATGGAAATGCATTGCCCCCTCTTGTCTGTATGCATAGTAATCGAAAATTGGAAACCCGAGTTGTAAAGCCCAATTCTATATTTAGAAACTGGAAACTTCAATTTTTCATAATTTTAGTTCTTTGTTACCGGTATTATACGGGCTACATGGAAGTAGATTCGACGGTGGTAGTAAGTTAGTTGTGACGCTGGTGAAATTCAGGTAAAATATTTTCGATTTTTTTTTTCAAAATGTGTCTCTTATTTTGCGACTTATCATCAGATCGTATCTTATAAATTCTGTAATTTTTATTTGTCAAGATTTTCCTTACTATCGCTAAAACTTTTGGCCAGGATGGGCTTTTTATTTGTCAAGATTTTCCTTACTATCGCTAAAACCTTTGG
The DNA here is from genome assembly GCA_022818135.1 of Saxidomus purpurata. Taxonomy (NCBI): domain Eukaryota; kingdom Metazoa; phylum Mollusca; class Bivalvia; order Venerida; family Veneridae; genus Saxidomus; species Saxidomus purpurata. The sequence continues at coordinate 52,931,331 of JAFMSR010000005.1, read as the reverse complement.
CCAGGATGGGCTTTTTATTTGTCAAGATTTTCCTTACTATCGCTAAAACCTTTGGCCAGGATGGGATTTTTATTTGTCAAGATTTTCCTTACTATCGCTAAAACCTTTGGCCAGGATGGGCTTTTTATTTGTCAAGATTTTCCTTACTATCGCTAAAACCTTTGGCCAAGGATGTCACTGTTGTATCCAAATACCTTGCTAAATGTTTTATTAGGTTCGTATATTGGAAACTACTTTATTTTATGTGGATTGTATATGGAGTTTGTAAGACTAATTTTGCAAACTTTATATACAGCACTGTTCGTCAATTTATAGTTCAGAAATGCGTGGTTCATGTAATCCGTCACAGCCTAAAACACTATTTTATGTAATCGGATTTTGAAATATTGAAAAAGATTTAGGTTCTGTCGGATTGCCTGAAGTTAAATGGGGCGTTATATTTCAGCACTTTGAATAAGTAATTGTGAAAAGTTTAGTCCGTCGTATAATCAATTCCGTACTAAAGTTTTAATTCTCCGAATTTTTACTGCCTACAATGTGATTCCTTTTGTATCTTAATTTGAAAAATACGATGCCTTAAGATTGAATTGGGATAAAAGCTAACGGTAATTCTTTTCCCTACCGAAGGGTTTACAGAAGAACAACTTAGCATGAATATTCGTTCATATTTCTGTACATGTTACCTTCTTTAAATAAAGAATTTATTATTATTATTATTAAATTATTATTATTATTATTATTATCATCATGAAATAGTCGAAAAGGAAGAAAGTTTTGCTATGATCGTTGCCTTTTGTTAATTTGGCAGTGATATCAAAGTGAGGCCAATCGGGTTTTTGAAGCACAACTCCGTATTGCATAAAATAGGTCATGGAGATTGAGTGGTGTTATCCCTAAACATCAGTGATAGCTCTAGTCACTGGTTTCCCCTTTTTACCAGTATCTTGTATTTGCGGGCAATTCTAGAGTTTTCAAGATGTAATAACGTCTATTATATTTATAGCACATGTGAAAAGAAATTTGAATTTTCGTCTCATGTTTGCAGGATATTTTTAGACATATTCATCAGCTGTTCTTGGGAAGCATGAAGAGCATTAAATGTGTTGTTATGTGTTAAACGTATTGGGATATTCAAATCTCATAAGGAAACACCAACATGCAGACAATGCAAATAGAAGAAAGAAACCAGACACCACAATACCATTCCAAACTTGATACCCAGTGTCAGCAGTACCACATGTATTCAGTGACTTGTCAAGTTCAGACTTTAGGTCCAGGTCAAAACAACATGAACTACCAGTTCAGTAATAGTGTAACAGGTCCCATAAAGGGACAGACAGGACAAGGAAATCATGGTTCAAGTTATCCAGTGCTATATAACCAACAACAGGCTATGGTTGCACCAACCAAGACTTACAAGTTGAACACTGTTCAAAATCAACCATCAACTCCGAAACTTGTACGGAGGAGCTTTGCGTATAACGGACAACATAGGGCGGCATCTCAAATAACCCAAAACACCACCGCACATGGTAACACTTTTGCTACACAATCTATAAGCTTGGACGATAACAACACTTTACGTGCTGTAAATATTGCTAGGCAACAGCCTCCAGGATTCGTGCAGGGGTCAGCTGCAATGGGAAGTACAGTTCCTGCTAGGAACACATCGTACACGTCTCCACGCCAAACGTCTTGCCCAACCACGAATCCCGCACAACAATTCCACAACCTACAATCGTTTACTTCACCTACATATCCGGTTACACCTCAAGCAATGCCAATTCAAGGTATGCCGATGTATAGTCACGAGACGACTGTTCAGACATTCCACAGTGAGTACAGACCCAATAAACAAATGCCTATGCAAAATCACTATCCACAACCCCAAGTACAACAACACAGAACGATGGTGTCGGCAGTTAGCAAAACCACACAAACTCATCCACACGATGTGTCTGGAACTACTCAACGGTTTTCAACAGGAGCAGGCCCGGCTGTTGGTAAGGTTTAGTTTGTACTAATTTATTTTAGCTCGATTGTGAAGAAAGCTTGTAGCTTATCGAGTCACTCTCGAGTCCGCTTCCTGGAAAAACCAGTACTGGTGTCATATGAGGAAGTACGGTCGTGACCTTGGTGGGGCTCAAACCCGCAACCTCCTGGATGTTGGTAAGGTTGAACATTTGAGTGGCAGAAGAAGTCAACACCCAGTCAATGTACGGATGACAGACACTTCCTTCAGATTCCATGCTCAAAATCAAGGTACAATTTGAAATGAAACGGTTGAAATTTTAAAGTTGATTTATTTACATTTATGTCTGACTTAAAGCCAAGTATAACAGATAGTAAGGTATTAGACCCATGATAATTAAGCAATCTCCACCTCACCTGAGCACTCTTTAGTAATTGTGAAAAGGGAAAATTGAAGTCAGCTGCATAATAAATAGAATACAAGGTTACTGTCTTTTGATTACAATTGTAACGATCGGTGAACGTACTGAAAACGTTCGGTCGCATATGATGATAATTTGCAAATTTAAAACCCATGTACATGTGATGGGGTTTACGGTAGTATATATAAGGCACAGAGACCCATTCAGGGTTGAGTATACTTTTCACTGAATGGATCTGCTGCGTCTTAGGCCCTCGGCTCGTTACAAATGGTGGCAGCGGTGGGATGAAGACAACTGCCAGACAGGAGTTGCCTTACCCACGAAGTTCCCAGGCCAAGACTCGGGACGAGTCTTCTCGGAGGGGGAAGTAGTGTAACGACGAAGCGAAAACGTTCGGTCGCATATGATGATAATATGCAAATTTAAAACCCATGTACATGTGATGGGGATTAGGGTAGTATATATAAGGCACAGAGACCCATTCAGGGTCGAGTATACTCTTCACTGAATGGATCTGCTGCGCCTTAGGCCCTCGGCTCGTTACACAATTGATATCGAACTCAGATGAATATCGACCAGAAAGCATCGGCAAGCCTCGGCTTCCCTGGCCGATATCATCCTCGTCCGATATCAACTGTTATCAAAAGACAGTAACCTTATATTCTTTATATATTCTACTGGAAACAGTAATTGGAGATATTGCTTCAGCTCAACATTAAATGTATACTGAGCAGATAAGCATATTAAAATTAAAATTAACTAAAACTGTCACAAGAGTGACGAATTATACACCCACAATACAGCTTTGTCACAGAAGTATGGCAACCATAAGAAAGGAATGGCCACAAGGACATAGAGTTGAGTTATTATACAATAACTTGTGTAAATGAGACCTTGACCTTTGACCTACTGACCCCAAAGTCGAAATTTGACCTGTATTTCATGATGTTACAGCTGTGTACCGAAAATTATTTAAATCGGTCAAGCCTTTCATGAGTTATCATCCGGAAACTGTTTTACATTACAGTTCAGAGTCACTGTGACCTTGACCTTTGGCCTACTGACCCCAAAGTCGAAATTGACCTGTATTTCATAAAGTTGCACGTGTGTAACAAAATTATTTAAATCGGTCAAGCCTTTCATGAGTTATCATCCGGAAACTGTTTTACAGTTCAGAGTCACTGTGACCTTGACCTTTGACCTACTGACCCCAAAGTCGAACTTGACCTGTATTTCATAAAGTTAAACGTGTGTACCAAAAAATATTTAAATCGGTCAAGCCTTTCATGAGTTATCATCCGGAAACTGTTTTACATTACAATTCAGAGTCACTGTGACCTTGACCTACTGACCCCAAAGTCGAACTTGACCTGTATTTCATGATGTTACAGCTGTGTACCGAAAATTATTTAAATCGGTCAAGCCTTTCATGAGTTATCATCCGGAAACTGTTTTACAGTTCAGAGTCACTGTGACCTTGACCTTTGACCTACTGACCCAAAAGTCGAACTTGACCTGTATTTCATAAAGTTGCACGTGTGTACCAAAATTATTTAAATCGGTCAAGCCTTTCATGAGTTATCATCCGGAAACTGTTTTACAGTTCAGAGTCACTGTGACCTTGACCTTTGACCTACTGACCCCAAAGTTGAACTTGACCTGTATTTCATGAAGTTGCACGTGTGTACCAAAAATTATTCAAAAGGGTAAAGTCGTTCATGAGTTATCATCCGGAAACCATGAAAACCAACCGACCAACCAACCGACCGACCGACAAACAAACCGACAAGCTCACTCCTATATACTACCCCCCCAAACTTCGTTTTGTGGGGGTATAATGAGCCATAATTTTATTGATCGCTGGTAAACCTGTGAATTAATCGTTAATTGAGAAGTAGATGATAATTATAGAGATATTGTGTTCAAAATCAACGTATACATCCGTGTTTCATTTTTGGCTCTTAAAATGATTCAGAAACTTGTACAAATTATTTCGACATTTTGTAAGAAAACATGCTTCTGTGTAGTTAAAGCCCAGTTTACCTTGTCACTAGTCTTAAGTGCCCCCCATCAGTCCAGTGCAATACCACCATCATGCAGTACAAAAGTTCATTATTTGAATACTATGTGAAGTACTTATTATTTCAGAGACACGACCGCAGCACCAGTCCCTTAGAGCTCAGGTCCAATCTGTTCCGAGCCCCCAGCAGCAACAGTCACTGACAAATAGGTGAGTCGCTGGTAGCGTCCTTCTTTAAGTATCTAGCTGCTATATTCCCTACAGTTCAGAGTGTACAATGCAGATATCGTAAGTCAAGCTTAAACATAATTATAGTCAGATGAGCGATATAGAGCCACCATATACCGCTATATACATCTTACTTATAAAATGGTTTAAAAGACCTGATGGGCATGCTTATCGTAAGGACGCATTTCTAGTTTTTTTCTTTTTTCCTTTTTGCAAGACTTGAACATTTCGTTTTTTATCAAGGTATCCAAATTCCTCACAGCGATAAAGTAACTGTTGAGAGGAGTTTGTGTTTTTCAGAGGATAGGAAGTTCAAGTCTTAATAGTAGATACATTTACTGTTCGAATTCCTTGGTAGCTTCAGGGTTAATGTTATTGTTATTATGGTTGCTTCGTACAGATGACTATCAACAGTTTATATATTTTCAGATTCACAACATCTGCAATGACTCTGCTTGGACCGACTCTTACTGCCAAAAATATTGATGAGTTTCTGTGTTGCAGAGGACAAACTTTGCATGTTTTGGATGATGTAGTACAGGAATTGCGCAAATTTGGCAAAAATGAGAAAATGATGAACCTGGTTTCAACCGGAGGCTCAATTGTGTCTGGTGTTGCTGCAACTATTCTTTTACTGGCTGCACCAGCTACAGGCGGAACAAGTGCAGTTGTTGGTGGTGCAATTGTGTCCGGTCTAGGCACTGTGAGTGGAGTTTTGTCTCTAGGTACAAAAGTCATTACTTACTTGAAGGAGAGAGACTTGTTAGAGCTTGCCCAAAAGGCTTTAGAAATAGATGCACGTATCTCGCGGAAATTAGAAAAATTCATAAGCGCTCCTTTCACTGTATATAAACATTATACAAAAATACGACAGAATTTGTCACCAAAATAAAGGAGCTCGACCAGCTGGCAAAGGGAAACCAAATACCCAGATGCGTGGCGGGCACGGGTATTAAGAAACAAATAACCAATGCCGCCACAGTCGTAATGGTGCCCTATAACCTGGTTTGTTTTATCAAAACGTGCATAGATTTAGAAAATTGCAACTATTCTGAAACAGCCACAAGCTTGAGAATATCAAAATTGAATTAGAAAAACAATACAAGGCGGTTAGCGCTTATAGGCAACATGCATAGGACTTGTGTTGAACTGTAAGCATAAACGGTCAGAAGTCAAGTTACTATCAGATGTAGTAGCCAGGTACCTGCATACAGTGATGGTATGGCGTGATTTCAGCTGGTACTATATCTGTCCTAGAAGATGAAGGTCTTGGGTTTGTGTCCTGCTTGAGCAATGATTTTCTTCATCCATCTTTTACAATTACATATAAATATAAGCGAATTTTTAGGTGTATATAAAACTAACACTGATTCTACAATGAAGTGTTTTGTGTGAGTGTTTGTGTATTAATTGGAAATAAAACTTTATGTAAACTTGCTTTTTAGCCTTCTGTTTTAATCTGAAAATTTGTCAATTAAGTGCTATTTATCAACTAAGTGTTTCTGATACTGAATGATGTTGGATAAATGAACTGTCTAAACGCATGCGTGAAAGGATAAAAATAAATATGTCAAACAGATATTTTATCTTGCATGAGATATTAGCTATTGACCGTTGTTCGCCCGACTAGATGTCCGACGGCAACAGCGACAACAATTGACTTACATCACTCTGCAAACGCCTACGTTTGTATAAGTTTTAATGAAATTAGTTTGGATTCCTTTAAAGTCCCAGACGAGTTTGATACTTTGTCATCTTATACTAGTATAACAAATTAGGCCACTTGGTCAATTGTTTACACCTAAGAGACCATTCTGTTTTCCATAAAGCCTTACCATATCACTCTATCTTATAATATGGTCCATGCATGAGAAACTAATAACCTAGATTGTAAGAAACATTAAAAACTAAGTCAAATTATATTTTTTTTTTTCATAAAAATTGGACCTATTATCAACTGCGGAAGATAAACTAAGAAAACTTGGAATCTTCCCAAGGTTCTCCAGGTAAAGACATTTAATTTCACTTGATTCGCCATGCCCCAAAGACGAAACTTTGTCCAAATATGTCATTACTGTATGAAACGTTATGTTTTTTGTGTCATGATGAAACTGTGTCATTTAAAGGGTATAAAATCTTTAAAGGTTAAAAAGACAAATCAGCCGGTAAAATTCGTTTGGTTCCTTTTTCCCAACGAGTTTCTTCTATCAGGCGACAGGCAATTGTTTACACTAAAACAAATTTAAAGCCTCCCAATACCAATCTGGGTCATGCGAAAAGTTCTGATTGATTAGAAGGCGGGGGAAAAATCATCCAAGCAGGAAAGACGATTTTACGTTATGAAAAGTTGTCCAAATAACCTGTATGAACCGTATTTGAAGCTTGGCATTGGGAATTGTCAAATCAATCAGCCGGTAAAATGATTTTTCTTTTCATTCTTCTATAGCGACATTTTGCAAGTATGAATTGAAGAATAAGGCAACGGACGAGAAAACCAAATAACCTATACCCGTTGATTGGCAGTGCTCTCACAGAATAAGCTGTCTTCATCGAATGTGCGTATAAATGTATGCACGAGCAAAATTTCGCATGAACATTAAGGGACACATGTACGACATGCACAGCTTCCGTTTATACCTTTTATTTCTAACGAAAACCCTGAAAATCAGACTAACGGTTTCAGAGTAGAAACGGATAAAAACATCACATACTTTAGGATAAAGTGAGCGTGGATATACAACAACAATCGATACTGTTCATATCTGATATGTTCACTACAACCTAACCAATGATAAGAACAAGCAGACAGACAGATAGCATTCTTGGAGAGACATGCATACACGTCGCTTTCTCTCTGTGGAATTGAAGGATTTGGTGCTGAGGGTACAAACATCATTTTTAACGTCAGTTTTACTGAAACCATACAGCTATATATTATAATCTATAATTGTATGATATACTACAGGAGGAGATGAGCGTACATGTATATGAGTTATTCTTTTTATTTCAGTCTTATTATCAATTAACTATATGTCACGTGATACTGGTAAAATTTTCTTGCAATATAGTAGAAACTTCGCAAATAAATACAAAAACACGGCCAATATGGAAAACTCGACTAATTCTAGATCTAGCCATTTGCTCGGCTAAATTTTGCACTATTGGTTTTTTATTTTACTTTAGATTTGCACGATTGGCTACAGCCAATATGAATTCAATTAATTAATAACATTACAGTTTATTGCTATATACGCACATTGTTAGGGTTAGGACGGCCAGGAAAAACGCGAATGTTCAAATCTGTTCTAACTTGTCAAAGCTTCAAAAACTTCGAAAGTATACACAACTTCAAATACAGTGACAATTTACATTAAGATCATGATTCAATGATATTGCTTTCTATAATCTTTAATAAAATATTAAATTAATTACAAGCATTTTATTGCTGACTGTATACACATTCAAATGACAGTATGTGGCATTGCAAAATGTATAACATCAATACTCGTAGACAAAATGACAATATGCTGTCAAGGGAATGGAGCAATTTTACTTTAATACCAGTAGGCTCTTGCATCTCCGGGTGTATTCGCTACTTCAGTAATAGTCCAAAGCTAAACAAGCCTACGATGAACAATGACAAATAATGCGAAATTTACGATGTAAAGACACAGAAAAACACCATACAATTATTGAATAAAGATTATTTTAATACTAACCACAAATGAAAGTAGTATATTGAGTTTCCTTCTCAGTTCAACTAATGAAAGAACACTACACATCACATCTTTAAGAAACTAGACATACTACACACATGTATTGAATTGAAACGACTCCATTATTTGTTCGTTTGCATATGTTTTCAAGACACTGAAAACGACGTTTCGTGCTCCTACAATTCTGTTCGCAGTTCAAAGCTGTAGGAGAGCTGTAGATATTGAATTGAAACGACCCATTTATTTGTTCGTTTGCATATGTTTTTCAAGGCGTTGAAGACGATGTTTTGTGCTCCTACAAATCTGTTCACAGTTCAAAGCTATACGATAATATTTTCTGGCTGTTTCATAATTTCCATGCGTCTCATGGCATGCCCCAACAAAAGTACAGGCCGTGGAGTAATGACTCTCATTTGACGGGATTAGAAAACGTGTCTCTATAATCTCGTCGAGATTATTCAGAGCTTCCCCCGAGTTCTGCTTTTCATTGAGATGGTGGTAGCATACAAATTTCAAAGCATATGCGTACACAGCTGGTGAAATTAAATTCAATGGACGATAATTGTACACCTCTGGCTGGAACTCGACTGGAACAATACTAGAATTATCAAGAAGTACTATATTTCTAACTGTTGCTATCTCAAGTTTCTTTTCAAGGCCTTCGCCAACACCACAAAACCTTTCCCTGTAGTTGTGTATGTCATCTTCTGTATAAAATGGGTTTCTTCGGAGGATCAGACCTGCTTCAGGTTTCAGCTTTTGGGTGACATGATTTAGTATTTCAATAGCTGTATAGTGCTCTCCGTTCGTACAATGGTATGATGCCAGGAGAATAAGACCACAAAGACGATCTGATTTGCAACCTTTCTGTAAATGTTCTTTTTGTAACCGCCGTAGTTCTAAACCTTGATTGCAGTTTTCAGCAATATGAATCATTTGAGCTAGCTCTTGGTGAAGCGATGACAAGAGACTGCTAATGACTCCTTTTGCATACTTTTTTTCTTGAGTTTCGTATTCAATTTCCATCGCATGTAATGCAGATGTCAGGAGGTCTTTATCGTCGAAAGGATATAAGTGTAATACCCTGAAGCACAGAAAATCCAACTTTGCCTCTCGTTCAGAGGCCGTCAGTCTTGTTGTCTGTGTAATGTAAGAGCTTAAAGATTCGCATAAGGACAATCCTTTAAAGCCAGAATCCTTTAACTGGGATAAGATTTTCAAGATATCCGACTTGTTATCTTCATTCACCTTTCCTTTGAACATATTATTTTCTGGTAGAATATAGTTCGGACAGTTACAGGATTGTACCCATTCAATTAATTTATTTATGCACATGATGTAGCAAGAGTACAAGTTATCTTTGTTCCAGATGTGTTCATCATTATCCGTCTCTTCTATCAGCCAGAATAGACATGTTTTTAGAAAATAGGAACAAATTATGTCGTCATCTGAAAGTTTTTTTCCTAGACCTTCCTTAAATACTATCTTCAATAGTCCGTAACATAGCCAGTGAATGTGTCTCATTGACAAAATCAAGCGTTTCTCAGATTTCGCAAATGAGATTCTCCATAACGTACCAGAGTAAAAGTGTTTTGGTCCAACTGGTACATAAATGCAGCCGTCGGATAAAAGCTCCTTTACCAAGTTGTTTGGTAGCCATCGTTTACTCTTGCATGTAGTGATTCTTTGTTTTGCAACCTGTGGCCATATAGAGCCTTGCAAACTTATTGCAAAGTCAAAAACACCATCGCTTATACACGGACCATGGCTTGTGTTGCCAGGCCTAATAAACTGGCCCCTGAATCTAGCGCTGGCTACGATACATTTTCCACCGGACTTTTGTAGAGACTTCTTTATGCTCATTATTTCACTTCGTTTGTTATTCATTTCATTGTTAACAAAAGTTTCTTCGTTTACAGACAAAAACAGACTTGCATATCCCACTCGTAGTTTATCTAACTCCATGTTGACTCTGAGGCAGCCTTCATTTTGTCTACTCTCATTTTCCACAGGCACGACATCTATATTCTTCAGAACCAGCATAATATCTTCGTCGCTACCTTTTATGTCCAACCCTTCGGGAAGGCTCCCGCCAGATATGGACACAGAGTCATTATCGCCAAAGCCGTTCACTATGTCCATATATTTAAATATATCCTGTCTGGACCTGACATCTTCCTCAGTACCAACGACGTCCAGAAGTTTTTCATATAGTTTCTGATTTAGAAGATGGTCTTCCATTTTGTTGTGACTGATTATGTCTACGTATGGATTTTGTGCATCGAGGTTCATTGAAACCGTCCTAAACAAGAAAGCACAAAACTGATAGGACATCTCAAAAGAAATAAAACAAGAGGGCCATCATGGCCCTTTATCGCTCACCCGAGTACAACTGCTTTTAACAAAGTTGTTACGGACCTGGTTAATGTGTGCGAGACTAGGGCTGCGTACTGGTATGCGATATAAATCGAAAACAGGTATTATAGGTTCAATTGATACATCGTATCAAATGTCAAAACAACCTTTCTGACAAATTTCCAGGATATTTGGGCTGAAAATGTAACCTCTGGAGTGTTAACAAGGTTTTTCAACATTTGGGCTCTGTGACCTCGTTTTTGACCCCAGATGACCCATATTCGAACTTGAGCTAGAAATCATCAAAACAACCTTTCCGACAAATTTTCAGGATATTTGGGCTGAAAATGTTACCTCTAGAGTGTTAACAAGGTTTTTCAACATTTGGGCTCTGTGACCTAGTTTTTGACCCCAGATGACCCATATTCGAACTTGAGCTAGAAATCATCTTAATAACCTTTCTGACAAATTTCCAGGATATTTGGGCTGAAAATGTTACCTCTAGAGTGTTAACAAGGTTTTTCCATATTTGGGCTGTGTGACCTAGTTTTTGACCCCAGGTGACCCATATTAAAACAAAATCAACCAAACAACCTTTCTGACAAATTGCCAGGATATTTGGACTGAAACAGTAGCCTCTAGAGCCTTAACAAGATTTTTTTCTATTTTTGGGTAATGTGACCTAGTTTTTCATCCGAGATGACCCATATTCGAACTCGTCCGAGTAATTACTGGGACAAACATCCTGACCAAGTTTCGTGACAATTGAGGTAAAAATGTGACCACTAGAGTGTTAACGAACTACGTGTGGACGGACGACGGACGATAGACGACGGACATTCATCGATCCTAATAGCTCACCCTGAGCCTACAGCTCAGGTGAGCTAAAAAGGCACATGTCTGCTTTATTGCGAGATATACGTATCATTTTCCCCACGTATTTGATAGAATTGCGTGTTACGGAATTTGAATGATTAAACTTTATAGATGTAACTGAAATTATACACTACAAAACCACGTTCGAGTCCCCTTTTGGTTTCTCTTTCCATTTTCAGTAATTTAATACAGGCAGATATGTAATTGCGTAAATGTGTTAATTACGTCTATGTAGTTCTGTTACAAATTTACTCAGAATTCACATAAGAGCAGTCTAGACTTGTTATATGTATAAAAGTATACTTACACGAGTAAGTTTCCTTTCCCATGTAAATTGTGTTATTAAGTCTTGTAATCCATCGAAATACAAATAAAACTTCCTCCTTTCCGCATGTCTCATTATATTTTTAATTATACTCTTAAAAGTGTAGCGACCGGAAAATCAATATCACGATATATACAATTTCGTGTATGAGGTTTTATAAATAATAGAGTAAGCTCAATGAATGCTAGTTTCTACGGTGGCACAGAGGTGACATCCGCAACACTTTATTTATATTGTGGCCACAAGTTAGTAACTTACTAACTTGTGGCCACAACTTACTAACTTGTGGCCACAACTTATTAAATTGAGGCAACTTGGCATAACTTGTGGCCACAACTTATAATTGATAGCAGGGGACACGGGGCTGACTCATTCAGGCGGTGATGTTACTTCTACAAACGGTGTTTTCAGTGCCTAGGGCACAGGGCTGAGGGCTGAGTTCATGTTAATCAGGGTGTTATCAAAGAATGGTAGCACTATAAGTAGAACTGTACTGAGTGCAGGGGACACGAGACAGAGTATGTCCTCAAAGTCCTTGAATTAACCTATGCATACATCACCACAGGACAACGAACAAACGCAGTGGTGTTGATGGGTAAAGATGTCTGCCGCTTATACCGGAGGTTTCGGGTTAGAACCCCACTGGGGTCACAACCGTACCTTCTCATATGTCATCAGTTCTATTTTCTCAGTCCCGTGCCCTCTAGTATCAATGCAACCCTGGTGATATTGTTGATATAAGTATCATCCCCGCTTCACATACTCTGTCCCTTGTCCCCTGCACTCAATACAGTTCTACTTATAGTGCTACCAATCTTTGATAACACCCTGATTAACATGAACTCAGCCCTCAGCCTTGTGCCTAAGCACTGAAAACACCGTTTGTAGAAGTAACATCCCCGCCTGAATGAGTAAGCCCCGTGTCCCCTGCTATCAATAATAAGTTGTGGCCACAAGTTATTAAGTTGTGGCCTCAATTTAATAAGTTGTGGCCACAAGTTAGTAAGTTCTGGCCACAAGTTAGTAAGTTGTGGCCTCAACTTTAAGTTGTGGCCACAAGTTTAATAGGTAGTTGGAAAAAGTTGTGGCCCAACTTATAAGTTGTGGCCACAAGTTAATAAGTTGTGGCCTAATTATGGGCAACTTAATGTGTGGCCACAAGTTAGTAAGTTGTGGCCTCAACTTAATAAGTTGTGGCCACAAGTTAATAAGTTGAGGCCACAACTTATTAAGTTGAGGCCACAACTTACTAACTTGTGGCCACAATATAAATAAAATGTTGCGGATGTCACCTCTGTGCCACCGTAAGTTTCGCAATAGATTGTAGTGCGTCGCAAACTGATATGGTTTTGAAGGAGTATTTTTCCGCTCATATTTTATGTGATTCACTTGGACACATATTATATGTGATGATTTGGCATATTGCAGCCAGCAGCCACCTTCTCTTTTTTACAAATAAAGCAAGTTTCTTTTCATATCAAGCTTCTTTTTTTGTGAAGCCAAAAGACCGTTTATTCTATTTCCGCAGTAACAATATTATGCATAAGTTTACATTACATACATACAAGCAAACATACTAACATACATACGTATAATACATACACATCAAAAATTAAGAAAACATATTCATCTGTTACTTTTCTATTTTCAGAAAGATAATTCTATATATGACATGTTTCTTAGTTATCATCTAAATAGTTGCTGACTTTTTTCAATAAAACATTTTTAGTCCATCCCTTATTATATGTCTGAAGTAAAAGTTAAATTCTTTTTTGAATAATGTATATATGTTAACATTTGTCGATCTGCTGTCACTCAAGAAGTATGCTTTATAATTGCTGAAACCAGCAATTGATAGAATGATATTTATGTCATAGTATTGTGGATATGCTAATCTATATCCAATTACCATATATTTTAACAATCTCAAATTCTTTTCTATTCCACACTGACTAAGTAAAGTAGATAAGTGGTTCCATAATTCGTTAAGAACTGGACAACTAACGAAAATATGTTCATAAGTTTCTGGTACATTACACTTTATGCAATTAGGAGAGATAAGCATTTTCATATCAAGCTTAAGGTATGAAAGCGCCTAAAAAAATTGGTAGACTGCTTGACGACGTCATGACGTCAACGTCTCGTGAGCGTGTTCCTATCAAATAGCAACACATTAAAGTACATACATCGTAGACTGCATATGCAAAATACAACCGTTTTCTGAGGAGGTTGAAATATTCAGACGTAAGGTGTGGACCTACCATCTTGCAAATTATAATCCCTTTACCCTTGGTCTGTTTCGAACTGGTGCTTCGAACTATTATATCAGGTGTGTAAGGTATTAGCTTATATACTAGTATTTACAAAACATTTGTAACCGTCCGGTGGCTGTCAGCTCGCATTCGAACTTGAAGCAACATACTGTAACGATTCCAAGCGCCTGTTTTGTGGGGTCTATATATTCGTGTGGCAGCGTCTAGAAATCTCAACAATAGAACCAATATCCTAGACTAAGGTTTTATAGATATAAACATTTTCCTTACTCTGCTTTGCCTTGTGATTGAAAACCAATGATTGCTAAATTATTTTATGTTAAAATAATTATTGTAGATTAAACAATAATGAATCGTATAAAACCCTACTGCTTTGCTTGTGTCTGGTTACTTCTATCCTAATGTTTCTTAAGCCCATAGACCCGTTTGGTAAACCATATGTGCATATATTTCTTATTCAAACCCTAGCTATAGCCTTATATTTGTCTCTAGAGCACCGTGTATGTGTATGTTAAAGTCTCTAAAACCATTTATAAATATTTATATGTTCACGTGTTTTACATTGAAGAACTGTTCCTTTAGAAATCCCTATGGTCTTATATGTTTAGCTCTATAACCCTATAGGATACAACTTTCCCTGCATAGTTGCAGCTCCTAACTTATATAGCGACCCGTACACCTTAATAACCAAATGCTGTACCCCAATTTAAAAGCACTAGGCTTTGAAAGAACTAAAAGGCTTATATGTCTGAGACAATGCTTCCAGTTCTGAGGCTGAGCCCTTTTAGCATATCTGGCACAAAGTCACTATAATTATTTAGTAGGCAGCTTTCGACCTTTCACTTCGAATCCACCGCAGTTCTAATTTATTTTTTTAAGGGATTTTATCAAGGACCGTCCAAAAACTACATGTATAGCTTATTCTTTAGATGAGTCCCCGGCATGTCTCCCGTCATGCCTAGAAAAAGGAATTTTGAAGCCGAAAAAGGAGAAATTTACCTGACTGCAATTTCCAGTCAGTATCGCCGAGCTTTCCTGGTGAGATATCCAATGAGCATTCGGCAGCGTGCACTCTAGAGGTAGTGGTTTGCTCAGGCCTCGACCACGGTCACATCACATGTAAGGCATAACTAGCGTCTCTCTGCTTGAATGTGCGAACGCCCCACTACGGGTGCATAAGGCATCGGGTGCCATTTCACACATCCCTGCACAGTGCCAGAAGCGAGCGCTCTCAAGAGGGCCCATTTTCCCGCCTTTGAAATGACCGAGATTAGTCCTAACAATGCCATAAACGTCCAGTGAATATGTTGAACTAGAACCCGGTATTATTGGATTGATACCTTGTAAAAGTGCCTTTAATCGATCGTAATTAAAAGTGAGAACTAAAAATAACTAATAAAGATCCTTTGATACCTACTAGGAACAGAGTGGTGTCTGGTACTGACAAATTCTTCGAAGTATGTCTGTTTACAAATGATGTAATAACACAAAGGGAAGTCACTCTTCAAACTACATAGATAAATATTCGTCTCCTTTAGATGAAAGGGAAATTATTATTAGACGGATAGATAAGTATCACTAAAGCTGATAAGGCAATAAACAGTTACGTATCAATTCATTTTCGTGACAATACATTCAGTTAGTATGTCCTTATGTATTTTAAAATACGCATGACAGAGAGACAATGACTAATTTAACTACTTTCGTTATAAAATTAAGTGGTTGTTTTTATAGTAACAAACAGCTGTTAAATGCAAAACACATCGCTTGAAATGTAAAACAACAGTCCGAACTCAAATAAAAAGTGGAAGTCGAAAATAACTATTCATAATCCTTTGACGACTTCTTGTATGCGCCGTTGTCTGCATATCACATTTGACTGGAACAGTCTTAAAGATACATATATTATTATTCAACTTAACAATATAACACACTGTATTAGATCAATTGCGCACATGATATGAAACAGGTAGAGCTAATACAAATCATAACTGAGCCAATATGTAAAAAGCAGGGCCAATACGAGATAACAGGGCCAATATGGAATTCAAGCATTCTGATTGGTTTAAAAGAGAGGGCCAATACGGAGAAGTCACTTCCGTTAGATTTTTAAACGACGCCATTTTGTTTCAGTTAATATGCAGACTTTTTTAGACTCCTGCTGATGTCTTATTTTACTATGATGGAAAATCTTATCTCACACAAGGTTATCGAAAAATGACTGTAAAGTTTTTATTTTTGAAATAAACATGGGGTTATGGGTATTCATTTTCTTAGTTACATCATTTTCTATCCATCTATAGCAGTTTTGAAGTAAAATTGGAGAAAAGGTTGATTTTCATTTTTTCATCCCCATCCTGTACTTGCACTTCTTTCTTCTTTCTTGGGTGAAAATGCCATTTACACCGTGAGAAAATAAATCTACCATGTCCATTGATAAGGAAACCCCACCCTCGGGTTGAGATACGTCCAAAATAACTCGACAATGCCTCGTTTTTGGGACATATCTCAACCCTCCGGTAGAATTTCCTTATCCACAACTCATGAACATGTTAGATATACTTCATTCTTGTTTTTTATTTTAGCCAATATTGTAAAGTTGAATAATAAAATTATCATTAATCAAGTGATTTCATATTGGCCTTGTTATTTGTCCTCGGGCAGTCGTATTGGCCCTCGGCCTTCGGCCTTGGGCCAATACGAACAGCCTCGGACAAATAACAAGGCCAATATGAAATCACTTGATTAATAACATTATAATATTAATTTTGAGGTGATAATGCATTTTGCACTATGTTACAATGTTATTAATTAAATGAATTCATATTTACGTTGTTATTGGGCTGAATACAGTCGTTTTCACTTGAGACCGTAGGCCGGAGGCCAATACGACTGTCTGAAGCCCAAATAACAAGGCCAAATATAATTCAATTAATTAAAAGACATTTTTATTAATAAATAAATCAACTATACAATATTTTTGCATTATGTCATCGGTATCTAAGTAAAAAAGGGTTTCCATTTTGGCGAAATGTTTGAAACAAATGCTAGATTCGATGCAGCTGTTTCAAACTGGTGTCCACAACTCCAGAAAGTGGGTCCCGTACTGGCCGGGCAAATCTTCAAATCTGATTTGCTAGATCTTGTATTTGCCGAGGTTTTCCATATTGGCCGTGTTTTTACCGTATTGGCCAAGTTTTAGTATTCATTGGTGAAGTCTCTACCATATTGCATGAATACATTAACCAGTATCACGTCTTATATTATATAGTTAATAGTAAATTCTACGGGACGAGTATACAGGTGTGAAACCTATATTGAACGAAGCGTTAACCAAGACCACTATGCATGTTGTTTCCAATGTTGTGCACGAATCCAGTTGAATGTGGTATTGTTCTCTTTATTTCGCACCACAAGTGTTCCTGCAATCAATGAGTCTAAATGATTGAATCCGACGAGTGGTTGTGTTAAAACGTCGGGTTGCAAAAATGAAGATAAACTTTTCCCAAAATTTTACTTCAAAATTAGTTAAGATTGATTGAAAATGTCATTCGTCAGAACACGAATATCTACATCATAATTAAGTTTATCTTAAAGATAAATAGTTCATTGTATTGTTCAGCTATAGCCCTTTTTCTGTTTCTGATGACTTGCCTTTTTCATAAAGTTCATGATATTTCCTAAAAAATGTTTCTAACAGTAAAATGTTAAAAACTCAAACTGAAAAGGAAACAATACGGGAGTAAATAAGAATATTATGCCGCAAATTTTAACAATTTTCTTTATTTTTTCATGTATGTTTGATTGTACAATTTCCTTTAATCAGCATTTTGTTTGTTAATAAGTGACCATGATGTCTTGGAAAATCTTTATAATTGGCAGGTGTTCGTCGTTTCATGTGTCCATAAGGTCATTAATATTAATCAAGTACAAGTGTCAAAATATGTTCGTCAATAAATTTCCGTCGCCGTTAAAAATATTTGTGACCATTAAAAACCGTATATACAGTCGCAAATATCAAAATTACAAAACAGTTATATGGCACCAACCATCCCTCGGGATTCTGCAGATGTTATATATAACACGAAAAAACGTGCGTTAACCCTACATTCTTTTGTTTGTATTTGACTCTAGTTACATCTAATCACCGGCTATAGTAGGAGACTTCTAGCGGCATTTCACAGAAAAAAATCAAAGTATATACTATATAGTCGTATACTATACTATTTTATATACATGTACTATTTGCTTAATCAAACTATGAATGCTTATTGCTACTGGCTACAGTGAGCAAGGGGTGAAATGACAGGTTATGAACACATGTCGTGGTGATTTTATCCACATTATTCACGTTGCATATGGCGACGGTTCAAGCCTGTCATAACTTATACATATTCTGACAAGCGGAAAACTGGATAAGTCGAAATAATTTTCATGGTTTACTTGACTTTGAGACACCGAGCCTGGACTGTTTCTTTTTTCATTAATTAATCAATTTTTAGTATATTGTGATAAAAATGCAGCATGTGTTGATGACTTTAGAACAGAAAACTAAAAGAAATTACTTTGAGAATAATTATGAATTTCTTATGTACAGTTTTGTAGGTGGGGTAAATTGACCCCTTGCA
The DNA here is from genome assembly GCA_022818135.1 of Saxidomus purpurata. Lineage (NCBI taxonomy): Eukaryota > Metazoa > Mollusca > Bivalvia > Venerida > Veneridae > Saxidomus > Saxidomus purpurata. Next base: position 52,912,517 of record JAFMSR010000005.1, on the reverse strand, counting down.
AGAAAAAAAGTATAAATATACTGTGCATGATTATGTGTTCTTCATCTTAGTTGTTAATATCATGCTTGTTTGATCTCATTCATTTAGAAACTACTTTAAGTGACTATGAAATTATGAAAATACTGTCATACTTGTTTTGACAAGTCAGACAGGATAAGTCGAAGTTATTTTCATGGTTAACTTGACGTTGAGACAGCGAGGCTGGACTGTTTCTTTTTTAATTAGTTAATTAATCAATCTATAGTTTATTGTAGTAAAATGCAACATGTGTTGATGACTTTTGAACAGAAAACTTTGAAAAATAGTAATGAATTTCTTATGTACAGTATTGTGGGTGGGGTAAATTGACCCCTTGCAAGAAATAATGTATAAATATACGGTGTATGTTTATGTGTTCTTCATCTTAGTTGTTAATATCATGCTTGTGTGATCTCATTTATGTAGAAATTGCTTTAAATGACTATAAAATTATGAAAATACTGTCATTATTGCAAAATAATAAAATACATTTGATTTTTTTCTTAAAATTTAATGTCTTACTTTGACCCATTTTTTCTAGACTTGCCCTGCTGATAGGATCTGCAACTTTTTTTAAAGAAATTATGAGGCATTGTACTACACAAAACAACTGGTTTTATTTCTTTTGCAATTTGTTCTACCTCGGGCACTTTTTTGAGCCAGGATTACTAGTCTATATGGACCACATCCCCTTTCATATTCTTTTCTAAAAAATGCAACATCCATAGTATTTCAGTAAACAAAATTTAGTTTTAGATATTTAATTTCGCGTTTTCTCTGCAGTTTTTAACACCGATGAGAGCTCTCTTTAAATATAGAAAATCTCGTCGTATTAATGTTGATTTTTTATTGTTCTGTTTGTGTTTTTTCTTTTCTTATTATATATACTAATTTATTTATTCTCGATTGCGAAACACGTTCTTACAACTTATATTAATCGCTCTCTAGACTCATTCCAGATGGAATCAACCTCGAAGAGAGAGAGGCAATGTGGAATTATTCGTGTCTTGCCTAAGGACACTACCGACATGGTGATGGTAGGGATCGAACCCGGGGCCCTTCGATCCTGTGGCGAACGCGCTACCATTGCGCCACGGCGGCTTTTCTTTTCTTATGCCTACATACAAAGAAAAAGAGACAAAGAAGTCATTAAAAGACAAAAATGAATAGGCTTACATCCAAACCTAAATTTTTACCCAATTTAACCTGTATGCAGTAAGGGGAAGTAACTGCTGCAGGCAGAATACGACAAATGAAGCTGGTAGTTTTTTATGTAAACACCTACCAACAACCACATAGCAACTTGTCACGTGACTATGCGATTTCCATAAATTAATACACGCACTTCATCCAAAAAGAGAGAGTGAATGAAAACTATAATAACATTCACGATTCTCATTTGATTTTTCCCTTCTTTGTTTCCATTTTATGATTCGAAACCATATTTTTTCCGATTTACTTGTTCAATTTATACGTCGTATTTAACTGTTAACTTGGTACTATTTTTCTTCAACTAACATGGCGGATGTACTTTGGTCCAATATTTTGCAAAAGTGAAAAAAACTTGATTACAATTGTGTTCTGTCATCCTGGCAGATAATTTCTTCTGTTGCAAGTAAGGTAAAATCTTATGGCTATATTCATTGATATCTAACACAGTATTTCCTGTTTCCAATCATCATAAATCAAAGCATTGTTAATAGAAAAGTAAGATGTTGATTCGTTCACAAAATTGTTCGAACACGTCTGCATTGTTACTATAGCTCTCTGTTTAATGCTCATATCGTATATTGACAATGGTTTCATGTCACAAAACCACTTTGTATCAAGACACACAAAAACAAACGATTTTATATTTATTTTACACTGCGTGTGATATCATCCTGTTTGAATTGAAATGATATGGTGCTGAAGGTGGAACAATTTCTTTCTTCGTCTTCCTTAATAATGATTAATAGTCAATAGTGAAGTATTATGGCCATGTCCAAAAGTGAGCTACTAGGCCTTCCTAGCTACTCAGTCCACCAAGGACATTGGTAATCTAATAGTTTTTGGATGTGCACTTTCTGAGGTTTGACAACTATAAAATATCAAATAAAAAAACGGGTCTAAGCGATGAGCCGAATGAATTAGGCTAGGACACTGGTAGTGTGATAGTGCAAAAAAACCCTTAACATACATCTTTAAGCCCTTAATTACACTGTTTATGTATCTGTGCAGAATAAGAGGTAAGTAAACAGTGGGGTTCAAATAGGATAAAAGCAAGTGTGATCAGATTTTTCAACATCGATACAGCCGGCAGCCAGTGCTGACTTAAATCCAGAGATAGAGTCAGCACTGACATGACTACATGCTCTCTTAATGAGATCTTAGATATTTAAATCTTTGAAGACTAAATGCTTTCATTAGGGGTGAAATGATAGTCGATACTATCGATTTATCGCGATTGTATCAGGCCCGATAATCAATAGTCAATAGCAATTTCACACTATTGATACAATCGCCAATAGTCTGGACAGCTATCGACTTTTCTCGATAGTTTTATTTTCATTTTTGAATGCGTTATTTACATAAAAAGTAGTTGATTTTCCTTTGCCATAAAATGGATGTTTACATTACGGGCTAGCCTAAGTTATATACGACAACGTTTCCGTTTCTAAAACGTCATTGTCGTCTTACCATCCATCAATCCATGACTTCGCTTAGTGAAAAGTTTTAATGACGCATATCTGTTCAATAAAAATCGTTTAGCATTCTAAATTAAAATAATAACGATTATATTTATACTTAATTCAAATTCTTCAAGCAAATCACGCGATCCACAGGACAGGTTAGTTGACTCAGGGTCTTTCAATTCTATTTTGACACTACAAATTTCGTTCTCTGTTTCAGTTCTGTAGTATCTTAACATATACGTTAAATGTTAAGCACATTCTTTTATTTCAAATTATTTGTAAGTCATTGAAGCTTAGGGTATTGTAATTTATCTTTTGTTTATTGTGAAGGCATGGTCAAAGTTTGTCCATTAAAGTACAAAAAGTAACAATTTCATAATTTTATCTGTTTAATACAGGTATTGATACAAACACATTGAATCAACTTAGTAAAAATATATAGTTTGTAAACTATTGATAGTATCGCGATAGTGAAGCCAACTATTGATAGTCTATCGTGATTATTACTTTTAACTATCGATAGCTATCATGATAGTAAATTTGGCTGCAATAGTCAGCCCTAGCTTTCATCATGACCTCTAGTGTGACTCTTAACAACGTAATTGATGCCCATTACACACCTTCACTTAATCACTGGATGGCTTACTGACTGTAATGTCAATTTCTTTTTCAGATAACCTTGTCAGAGATAGAAGAAAAATGGTGAAGTTAACAGTTGATTTGATAGCCAGAGGCACATCTGGCTACACAAAGAAAAAACGAGATGAATCGATGCACCAGTATCTAAAAAGACTCACTCATCTATATTTAGAAAACAAAGGAATAGATGAAGTGGTAAGTTCCAGAAAGTGATTTAAACCAGCATTGTCGATAGCTCTTGCTTAGCTCTTTAAATCTTTCTTCTAAATAACTACATGTATAATCATTTCAGTTGTGAGCTGTTCTGTTCTATAAATGTATGATCCATCTAGATTTTATTAAAAGAAACTAGACTTAAGTTGACTATCAACCATTCAATTTTTGTAGTTATAACTTTCATATTTATTAAACATTGTTGATGTTCATTTTTACAGGGAGATGATATATCACTGTGCAGGAACCTCTCGGTGCTGTATCTGTATGATAACCATTTGACACAGATTCCCAACCTGAACCAGAATCAGCATCTCACGATGTTATATCTGCAGAATAACAATATTGGCAGAATAGAAGGGCTTTCACACCTTACTCGACTAACAAAACTGTATGTAAAAGAACACTAATTTTCTGAATTTCAATAGTTCCTTCTGCTTACAATGTTCAAACAAGACAATATGCCTTTCCCAACATTATAAACTGTGATCAGGTTTCTTTGTGGACTTTACAGTCTCTATATCTCACAGTATTGTTGGTACTGTCCAAATTGAAAGATGGTTGAATCCAATTTGGAAATTTAAGAAGAGAAGATACTATTTTGTAAAACTGAAAGTTAAAAAATAGCTGTCAACACTGTCAACTTATCAAATCTTTCAAGTTTTGAGCATGTAGTAGATAACCTCTGTATTTCAGGTATTTAGGTGGTAATGCTATAACTGTCATAGAAGGTTTAGAGAAACTGGACAGGTTACAGGAACTACATGTTGAAAACCAGGCTCTTCCACCAGGAGAAAAACTCTTATTTGACCCAAGGTCAATAAAAGCTATTTCTGTAAGTATTTCAGTGAAATAAAATTTCACGTAATGAAATGAGAAGTATATATTATTATATATATGTAAAAAAATCACACTGTAAAATGTAACAGATATATTCTTTATAATCAATTACAAAAACATGTCTGTGTAAGTGTAAACATGTACCTACCATAAACATGTATATATAAAACTGTGTCTATCAAACTGTAGTTGTTGCACTTACAAAACATAGAGCTCTTGAAAAACCAAGAGTTTAATCAAGTTTCCTTTTCAACAAGAAGAGAATGTAGTATTTACTTAGGAAATGAAAAGCAAATACTGTCGCAAACACTGTTTAAGGGCATTAACGGGATACTCCTTCACTTTTACAATAAAACAGTATAACTGCACCTTTTCTTGCATTCTGCTTTCAAGTGACATACCATGTTTGTCTCTACATATTTTAAACTACAGGTGTAAACAGCTGAAAATGTGTCGTACAGCTAATCGCAGATTCGCAATAGAGATCTGGATTGCAGTTGTTTTTAATGTCAACGACACTGACTTTATCAGCTTTGCTGGTTTGTCTGGGATTTGCATGCCCTCGTTATAAAGTAGTGCTACATGGAAGTTCTACTCAAACATGCATAGAATTTATACTTGTTACCTCTGCAGTAAAATATTTCTTTATGTTATTTCTATACCTAAACATGTATCTTTTATCTTTTCAGAGTTCATTAAAAGTGCTTAATGTGAGTGGCAATAATTTAGACAGTATAAAAGACCTTGAGTGTTTAAATCAGTTAACACATTTCCTTGCAATAGACAATCAGTTAAATGATATGAAAGAACTTGCACATGTGCTTGGACAGTGGTATTTTCTAAATCGTTTGGATTTAATGGGAAATCCATTGTGTCACAAGGCAAAATACCGGGACAGGGTGATAGTAATGGCAAAGCATTTAGGTAAGTAATCTATTGAAGAAAACACCAGCAAGTAGAAATGTGGCTGTTACAGGAGCGCTGTGGAATTTTAAGTTTTGAATGATTGCAGAATTCAAATATTCTTTATTTCACTAAAGAGAAGGGATATCATGGAAGCTGCCTTTCATATGTGTATTCATATTTTTATGCTCCCGGAGGGTGGCATATTAAAATAGCACCGTTCGTCTGTCTGTCTGTGCATCTGAAATTACATTTTTTCATGTTCGAGCTGTAACTTTGTCACCAATTGAAGGATTTTACATATTTCACAATAAGACGTGTCGCGTGCAAGACCTACGTCCTTATCACAAAGGTCGAGGTCACACTTAGAGTTTGAAGGTAATGGAATACTGTATATATGCACACATTTGTGTCTGGACTGTAACTTTGTCATGCATTGAAGGAATTGAAAATAACTTTGCACAAATGCTCCGCACATCAAGATGACCTGTCCCTTGCAATACCCACATCCCTACCTCAAAGGTCAAGGTCACACTTAGAGTTTGAAGGTAATGGAATTCTCTGTATATGCACACATTTGTGTCTGGACTGTAACTTTGTCATGCATGGAAGGATTTTAAAATTACATGGCACATTTAATGAGCACATGGAGAGGACATAGGCTGTGACACCTCTTTCGGGGCATTTGTCACTTGTGATGGACAGCTCGTGTTTCCTTTCTGGATATAATGAAAATGGCCATTTTAGGCAGGCATATACTGGGTAATATAATAGAGAAATTTATATGCTATAGATACCCAAAGAAGGGAGCGGTATTGACTGAGTGGGTTTCTATGTTGGATTTTTCTGGGGGGAAAAATTTTTTTTTTTTTTTTTTTTTTTTTTTTTTTTTTTTTTTTTTTTTTTTTAAATTTTTTTTAAAATTTAAAAAAAAAAAAAAAAATTGAATTTTTTTTATTTATTTATTTATTCTGATATCAATTTTAAAATGCATAGAAAAAGACATTAGCTTAAGAAAAATAAGTCAAAGGTATGTTCCTTCCACCTGTGTTTTAGCCTCTTACAGACTTACTGTTTGTCCTACATTTAGACTACTGTACATCATCATTCACAGTATATCTACAGCTGCTGATTACTAAAACATTACTCTCTTACTGGTGTTAACAGCATGTTTAAAATCTGGTAGTTGAAATTTACATAATCATTTTAATGTTTTACATGTTGGTGAAGTGTTTTGTTGTATAAAACTTAAAATCTCCCATATCATTAACCTGCATTGTAGCAACCATGAATGCGAGACTTTTATCTTGTTAAATACAGTATAACCTTTACACAGCCGCCATGTCTTTATTGTAACATTTTTGACTGTTTTTGTAACTCGTTGTGTCAAAACGGTTATCATTGAAAAAGATGAGACAAAAAAAAGCAGATATTAATATTACTTGCAATGTTGTTTGAGAAGCAGAAATGATGCCTTTTTAATACAATGTACTTGTTTTCATTTGGCCTAAGTTATAATATTAATAAGTGGGCTATTTGCATTCATTATATGCACAAACAGGTCAATAGAGTCTTGCTCTATTAAGATAAAATGATTCATAGAATAACCTGTCAGAAGTTTATGGCAAATAGACAGGCAGAATTTTAAAATATTAGACATTTTCATTAGACAATAATGTAGGGCAAACAGGAAATACATAACCCAGGAGATTATTTTCACAGGTTCATTCCTACTTTGAAGTTAGCTAACTTTAATTGATGCTTGTAGATACGTTAGATGGTAAACAGATCAGTGAAACGGCAAAGCAGTTCTTGAAAAACTGGCATGCTAATAAAGAAACCCAGAGACAAAAAAGAGCTGACATTCTGCGTAGAGGAGGGACGTTCATAGATGACTATGCTGGTAATTACAGCATTTTACATTTCATTCTCCAAATATAGTACAGTGTTTTGAATTGTATTAATTGAGAGGTTTAATGTTGAATACTGTCAGTTAAGGAATTGGAATCCAACTTAGACACTCAAATACTGTTCAGGTCTTGAAGCATAGTTTGTATGACTTGTAAGAAATGGAGTACACACCCAGTAAATCTGTGTAATATGGTTGATAAAGTGATGCTGAGTTGCTAAACCAACTTTGTATAGAAAAATTCTACTGTTGAAAATAAAGTTAAATCATTCACAATGAAAATGTTCATTTATCACATTGTAAAATGGCTGAGATTTATTTTACCATGGTTTCAAACATTTGTTGTTGATATTTAATAGGAGATGCTGGGGATTTGCCGCCAGTCCGGGAGGCAGGGGGCAGGATGGGAACCATTCCAGGATATATGATGCCAGGTGAGTAGGGAACCAGACATGACTATGTTCTGATGCACTTTGTTTACTAAATCAGGCAGTGATAACCATTAGCATGTTCTATGGTGAGGGTGTCAATTCAACAGATGTAAGGCTTTTAAACAATGCTTTTTCTACTCAGGTTGCTGATATCTATGAGGATGGCACATTTTAATTACATAGGGGCTGTCATTCTGTGAACTTTGTTGGTTAAACAGAATGCCAACTGAGACATTTTTAAAGTTAATAGCAAGATGTTTGTGTGTCTTTCTGCTATTGTTGACATGATTGTGTGCTTATTGTCTGCTTTCAAAATATATGAATATATACTCTATAAAACTAAAGTTAATAACTACACCACCAAAATCAAATTACTAAAACATTTCCATTGACTAAACTGTTCTGGTAATTAAAAAAAAAAGTTTATACTTATTTTCTGTCATTGTTTCGAAGGGCCGATGAGTGCTGAAGGCTCGGAAGTATTACCGCGTGTCTATGGGCGTTCAGCCAGGGTATTGACATTTTTGGGATCTATCTAATCCATGCTATACCTAAAATCACCAGAAAGCCGTTATGTGTCTGTCAGAGAATTCTCACTTCAGTGAAGCTGATTTTAATTATTTGTATATTAAAGGTCGCAGTGAACTTCTTTTCAGACATGATGTATAACTGCCAAAATCATGGTCTGAAAAAAACAAAACAACAATAAACAAACATGTGCTAGATTTCGTTTTGTCCCAGGTTGAAGTATGTAAATGTAACAATTTCAGATGATTCCTAAATGATCATGTCTTGAAAGGGGAGACGTACTGTTTTTGCCAAGGATGTCCCTCAAAAATGGTTTCTGTCAATAACTGAAGATTCATTACTCCTAGGATCCAATAAATTGGTAGGCTTACTGGTCATGGTCAGTGAAAGATCACTATTGTTTTAGGGCAGTTGGTCAAAGGTCAAGGTCATAGGGACTTTTAATAAAAACTGGTTTCTGATCAATTATTGAAGAATGGTGAGTCTCGGGTTGATATTACTTGTAAGGCTAGTTAGTCATAGCCGACGGAAGAACTCTATCGACTGTGGAGTCAGTTGGTCAAAGGTCAAGTTCACATTGATCTTTTAATGAAAAAATGATTTCTGACCAATAACAGAAGATAGGTTAGTCCTAGGATGATATCACTTGGTAGGTTTATTGGTCATGGCCACTGGAAGACCCCAATTTATTTTGGGATCAGGTGGTATAAGGTCAAGGTCACATGTAACTTTAATGAAACCAAGGTTGCCAATCAATAACTTAAGAGTGGCTTGTCTTAGGTGGATATAACTTGGTTGGCTTAATGGTCATGACAAGTGGAAAACACCTTTTGATTTTTGGGTCAAAGGTCAAGGTCATATAAACAGTAATTTAAAAGATGGTTTCAGATTAATAACTGAAGAACAGTTGGTTGCAGGATGTTATAATTTGTTTGGAGTATTGGTCATGGCCAGTTGAAGACCCCTATAGATTTTTGGGTCAAAGATCAAGGTCACAGGGACCTTTAATAAAGAAATGGTTTCCAATCAACAACTGAAGAAGAGTTGGTCTTAGGATGATTCAACTTGTATAACTTGATACTGTTATTGGTCATAAATTAATTAATTTTGGGTTCAGTTAGTCAAAGGTCAATTTCACAATGATCTTTAATTAAAAAGATAAAATTCCTATTACCATAATAACTGAAGAATGGTTGATAGTAGGATCATTTTACTTGGTTGGCCTAATTATGAAAACCTATTAATGTCTGAATAAGGTCAGTAGGTCAAAGGTCAGGGTATCTTTTGGAGGGATTTGAGGTGGGGGAGGCATACTTTTTTCTCAAAGTCAGTTTTCTATTTCTCATACTGATTTGGTTTGAATAATAAGTTGCAGCTAATGATGCAAGGTTTAATTTGTAGCAGAACACTGTATTTATATTGCCTGGTTCAGAAAAGAAAAATCTTTATGTTAAGGTGAGAAATCACTGACAGATACATGGCTCACAGTTAATTATACTCTTGAAATAGCACATGCATATAATGGGTCTGAAAACTGAAACCACTTCTGGCAGTTTGTTAAATAAATGACTTGTTCAGGAATTGACAGTACATAATGTACCAGTTAATATTAGAATATTTAGTTATCCACTTCCATGACATGGAGCAGGGATAATTAAATGAAGATGGTGGGAGGGGTAAGAGGTACAGGGGGAGGTCTCATCTTTACTGCCAGAGTGAGTTTCACACCTTTACTTAATTTAAGCTTAAGCTATAGCCTTCACATTGCAGATATAAAAAGCTTGCATCAACAAATTATTAACATTCACAGTTTTCTGTTGGGCAAATAACTTTTCCTATGCTTTAAAATTGCACTCAAAGTTTCTAAAATGTGATAACAGTGTTTAATCAGATCACATTGAAGCTGTAACTTGTGCTATTGAGTGACTTTTATCAAGTTTTGAACATACTGTTTGTTTGAAAAATCTGTCATTTAAGGAATCTACAACTAGTACATGTATATATATTTATAATGCGACTCTAATCTTTGAATGTTGTAAACTGAATGGCTTTCCTTGCTTTGATAATGTATACATTTGTATGATAAACGTGTAATTATATGTTATGTATATAAAGGTCCTAGCTTAGGTGAGTGTGTCTGAAGCATTTCCAAACCACTGATAATTTTGTGTACAGGTTTGAACCCCACCTGAGTTTTGTCTCTCTGCATGTATGTTTTACCAGCTACAGATGCTATACATTTACTATGATCATGCTGTGACACAGGGGTCATGCCACGATGGCAATATTATTGGCTTGATTTACCCCTGAGAAACTTGATTCATGTATTAGTTATGTTCCATTTAATAAATATTGCTCAAGTAGTCAAAAAATTATTACCATGAAGTAATTATTTATATAGTCTGAAATGTATAAATATAGACTCTAATGTTGGAAGATTTCTTTCTTTCCCAGGAACATTTAGAGGTAAACGACCTAATAACAGACCTAATTGGCTTGAAATAATATTCTAATGATATAAAACCAGAACTTGTGTTACATTTAAATAAAAACAAATTCATTTTCTACTCAAAACATGCATGCTGCTGCATATATATATATGTTTCTGTGTAACAAGAGTATTATATAGATGTGTTTTTCCATTAATTATGTTATCTCTGTGTTAATTTCTAATGATTTGCTGTAACAAAACCATGATTTTTTGTTAAAAGCAAGGTTTAAAGTGGCGGTAAGAATTCATACAATGCATCGTAGAAATAGAAAAGTGTAACTCCGTTATGTATAGTTGTACATTTAAAATGAGGCACTGTTAGGGCAGATTTGTATGTCATTTACCCGAAGTCATGATACTAAGTCATAACTGCAACTTAGTTCAGAAGTCCACTGAATATCTTATCACTTTCAAATTGTGAGCCAATAAATTTGATCGACTGGTTGAAATTTATATTCTTAAATTATATTTAAATCTGAGAATAGCAGTCAACCTAGGAATACATAGGAAGTGACCACTTGAAGCAGGTGGCTGTATCATACAGCTGTATTAAATATAAAACTGACCAATTCAAATACATCAATATTGTCAGCTTAATTAAGATGATTTCTTATACGGGATCAAGTATATTTGTCTTAAATTTGACTGTCTTGATTGCAACAAAACTAGCTTTACAAGGTGTATTTCCACTTGCTCGCTTTTAAATCTGCATGAACAATTAAAGTTTCTGCAATATATTATTCTATGTTTCTATTGAGATCTAAATGTAAAAAGTACTGAAAGCTAAAATTAATGACGAACACAAACCATTCCAGAAGTCTGAAAGAAATCTGAGTGACTTCAAGTTACCTTAGTGATGTGATATGGTTCTCTACTTTATAACTCAGGACCAAGTTTCAATAACAACTGCTTCTGGAGCCTATTAGATAGAGAAATGTTTTGCAAAAGAGGAAGATTTAGAGAAAAGAGGGTCTATGAAAGTATGTGATAGAAAGATGAGAGGACAAAGAAAGGGTTTCAGTGTTTGAATGTTGATTAGTTTTTAACCAGGTTTTCCGAAGGAAAAATCCTGGTTATTAGATTGGGGTATGTCGGCGGGCAGGCGTAAACAATTTCTTCTGTGCGCAACTCCTCCTACATTTCTCAACAGATTTCAACCAAACTTTCACAGAAGTATTGTCATGAAGTGCCCTGGCGCATATTGTCGGGGTTTTGTGATTTGGTCATTTTTGACAGAATTATGGCCCTTTGTTTTTGTTCACATATGTAATTCTTCTGTGCGCAACTCCTCCTACATTTCTCAACGGATTTCAACCAAACTTTCACAGAAGTATTGTCATGAAGTGCCCGGCGATATTGTCGGGGTTTTGTGATTTGGTCATTTTTGACAGAATTGTGGCCCTTTGTTTTTTTCACATATGTAATTCTTCTGTGCGCAACTCCTTCTACACTTCTCATGGGATTTCAACCAAACTTTCACAGAAGTATTGTCACCAAGTGCCCTGGCGCATATTGTCGGGGTTTTGTGATTTGGTCATTTTTGACAGAATTATAGCCTTTTGTTTTTTTCCACATAATGTAATATATATAGAGAAATACTCTTCTGTGTGCAACTCCTACATTTCTCAAGGGATTTCAACCAAATTTTCACAGAACTATAAATGTGAACTAAAGAATTTTGAATATATAATGTTCCGTCCCCGGTCGTCCGTCCATCCGTCCGCACGCACGATGGGTACCTTGGGTGGTAGGAGGTGTGGCCTAAGACAATAGAAATCTATTGTCTTCATTCCGTCTTTTGTCCCTTAAGTGGTCATTCTTTTGTTACTTAAGTGGTCGCTCTATTGTTCGAGAACAATGGAAATACCACCTAATGACACCTTCGTATGGGTGTGTGTCCGTCCATCCGTCAGTCCGTTAGCAATTTTGTGTCTCCTTATTTAAGTATATATAAAAGGGAGAATACTCTGTTATTATAAAAGGGAGAATACTCTGTTATTACTGTCTATTTTTAGAATAGATTACCAGTCCTGTATACTTTCAGTATTCTGTTACAGTAAGATGACAAAATTTCTCATGAGACCAGCGGTTCAAACCCTACACAGAGCAAGTTTTTTTTTTTTTTTTTTTTATAATTTTTGCCTGAATTATGGCCCTTTGTTTTTTTCCACATATGTTATATATAGAAGAATACTGTCACGTGCCCACTTCCTCCTACATTTCTCAAGATATTTAAACCAAACTCTCACACAACTGTTGTCATCAAGTGCCCTGTGCATATTGTCTGGGTTTTGTGTTTGGATCAATTTTGCCTGAATTATGGCCCTTTGCTTTTTTTACTCATGTAATATATAGAAGAAGACCTTTGTTTCTTTTTCACATTATGTATATCTACTGACTTTAAAAACACATTTGCGCTCGGCCAGCAGACTGGAAAATGAAAACCTGGTTTTGTGACAATTTCCTGTCACTTGTTACAACTTAATCAGCTGTCATTTCTTGAATATTTCAGTTACATTTGTTTGAATGCCAGATATTTTCTTTACAGTTATTTAGTATTTTTGTTTTGTTTCAGTTTCATAATGTTTCTTCATGAATAAATAATTTGTTTGACATTTAAAGCTAGATGTGCATGAATTTTGCAGTTGTGAAGGTAAAAACACCACTTCTCAGTAAGTTTTGGTGAGAAAGATACAAACATAATGCCTAATGTTCTTTACTTGTGAAGACTAGGCCTAATGATTATCTAAAACTAAAGTAATTTCAAATATATTTATGTGATATTTCTGGAAAATATTGAAACTTATTTATGATAGCACCTACCATGCAAGATTGAAAGACCTAGGACTCACCCTTGTCAAGCACATCCTATATGCATAATAAATTGCTGCTTTACTTTTTAAAAGTATTAACTCTTGTCTATTATTGTGCGATAATTGAGTTTGTCAAGATGTATAACTCTGCTGAGGTTAAATTACAAATTTTATTTTATGTTTTCCAGTGAATTATAGAGTTTTCTCAGTGAAATAAAAGTGATAATCCACAGTTTTGAAACAGTGGATTACCATTTTTATTTTTCACTGTTTTTGCAATCTTTAACCCGGATTTACGTCAAAAACTATACCGAGCGTAATTAATGCTGGAAACCATGGGGGCGACGATGCGGCGTTAAAATGACGTCATTTGCGCTATGTTTTTTGATGGCGTTTCCCGGATTTTCGATATTTCAGAGAAACAAACTCAATAAAAGTAGAGTTTTAACCATAAAATAAACAGAAAAATTGTTGGTATCGGTGTAATATCACGTTAATTTCACTGTGAACACCAAAAGTTGTTATTTTCACTGGTGGCGCGCCACCGTGGTGAAAATATCACTTTGGTGCCCAGGGGACTAAATTATAACGTGATCTTACACCGAAACCAACAATTATCCTCTATATATCCCATTATACACTCAAATTTATAATTAAAAGAGCAGGTATGTGAATCACCTCCAATGGCTGCCATTGTACAGACCAATCTGTTAGTTTAGGGTTCAGATTTGACTGATTGTGATTCTATAGACTTATAGATTTGATTCCAAAGTGAAGTACTGATCACTATGAGGAGATTTTATTTATATGTGCTAACAATTCTGAAGTTTAAACTCTCTGTAATAAGTTAATCAAATAAACTTGTGAAACTTATATTCACATACTGACTTAATAAAGTAGTTTTCATAATATCTTTAGCTACAAAATACTGCCTCAGTACTATTGATTTAAAATAATTAACAAATTTTGAACTATTTTCAGTATAGACAACTAATTTTCATTTCTTTGAATAATAGCACAAGACTAGGTGTTTTAACCTGTCACCCTAACACTGCCTCATGTGTAATCACTAGTTTTACAGGGTGAATGAACCAGTTTTGTTTCCATTTAGTTTACTTATTACCAGTTTTCTGTGTTCTGTTCCATAGACTTCTTGGTCATACGTTCGACTCCATTGCTCCGCCCTAATCAAACTAAGCGAGCTAGCAGCGCCCCCGTGCAGCGGAAGGTGATACTATAAAGCTTGTAGCCCTGTGTAGTAGGGTAATACCCGTGGAATGCCTCATAGACATAGTCATACAGTTTTGTAGACATTTTGTTATATTTTTATAGAGAAATTTTCTCTTTGATGATGATGTCAGAATGATAAAAAAATTTAAGTTGTCCATAAATTTTATAGAGAAAATGTAAGTCAGTATGGTGTTTTTTAAAGAAAACCTTAAATAGTATTTTAAGCTCACCTGGCACAAAGTGCCAGAGTGAGCTATTAGGATCGCTCAACGTCGGTGATACGTCCATTGACATTTTCTTTCAAATTACATCTCCTCTGAAACCACTAGGCCAATGATGATGAAACTTGGTCAGGGAAGTTTCTTGCATGAAGCCCTGTCAAAGTTGTTCAAATAATTTCATTCTATGCAGAACTCAGGTTGCCATGGCAATGGAAAGGAAAAACTTTAAACATTTTCTCAAGAACAGGTAGACCTTGAGCTTAGATATTTGGCATGTGGCATGACCTAGTGGGCCTTTACCAAGATTTTTCAAATATGACCCCAGGGTCAAAATTGACCCCACCAGGGGGTCTCTTGATTTAACAGAGGCTTATATATAGGATAAACTTTAATAAACTTTGTCTTTGAAACAACAAGAGTTTAGATATTTGGCATGTATCATTGCCTAGTTGACTTCTACCGATATTGTTCAAATCATGAGCCCCAGGTCAAAATTGCCCTTTCTGCTTTTGATAACCTTGTATTATAGCCAATGGTAGCCAGGTGAGTGATATAGGGCCATCTTGGCCCTCTTTGTTTGTTGTAACAAATTGATACATGTACACTTTAGCTCACATCTGCACAATCGTATCTCATGGGCTCATCACTACAGTCAGTAACTTTCACCTTTTAGTGATGCAACAGATTCTGATCCATAAAAATATCTGGGTTGAATTTAATATATCAAAAGAGTAGGTTAAATGTCATTGAAATTAAAATTCCCCTTTTTGAAAAATTTTAATCACACTAAACCAAACAGTATAATTTTCTTTGCTATATATTTTTTGTTAAGATCAACCAATTAGACTAGGCCATGATATTCCACTCAAAAGAAAATCTAAAAAGCACAGTAGAAGTTTAATTTTTAACCAATTTTGGTCAGAATTGCCTGGACACCATCAAAGAAATTTCAATCAGAAATAAAGCTTGGTTACCAAATCAACTGACAGGAAAGACAAAGTGGATGTCAATTTTTTATACAACCTTTCTGGACCAGTGCTGATATGTGTTGCATGATAACATCTTGGAACCTTTTATTTCTTTATCGGGTTTAGTCAAAATTAGACCACTTTGTCAAATCAAATGAAAAGCTTGAGGGAAAAAGTGAAGCTTGTTTTCAAAGTAGTTTTAACAATACTAGACCAAAATGTCTCTGTTTACTGCTCCATGAGCAATGCTGGGACATGGATAAGTCTGTTTTAGAAACCAAGGAAATAAAGTGCTGATTGATTGATGATGGCCTTAAATCTTTAGAAATATAGCTACACACATTCTGACATCATCTCAGTGGACTACAGATTGATTTTGTCCAACTTGGTGAATCCCAGACATTGTCATATTCTGCCCTCGAGTTTTGGATGTTTTCTGAGGTCTTCATCTTGCTTTATTCTTAAATTATTGTCCTATTTGGAAATAAATGGTATCTGTCTTTTGCATGATTTATATGTGTTTATTTTACTTGCATGGTGTGAAGCAGTGATAGTGTAAAATCATTAACACAAATTTGGATCTAAGAGAATGTATATCTGTTTATCATTGGACATCTCACTGAGATTATCCCTTGCCAATGGTTTTGATTTGTCATTGTCCAACCATAACCACATCCATGATCACACTTTTGAAACTTTGCTCTATATTCTAATGTTTTAAAAAATGAATTTTCCAAACAGTTTGGTCTAATCATCCAGCATTTGAGAAAAATTCAGGCAAAGAAAACCGGTATGTTTGTATTGCTTAAAGGTCAAGGTCAAAGCACATTGTCCAATATCATAATGATAGACATTTTGAAAACTTCCTTTGTTATTACTTTGTTAGAAGAATTTGAAAAAGATTGCAGAAATATATATCAAGAAATTCAAGGAAATAGAACTTAGTGTGTTCAAAACTCAAGGTTACAGCATAAAGTCAAATGCTACAATCAGATGTTCAAGGTCACTATCAAGTAACATTGTCATATATCAAGAAAAATACTTGTTTTTGATTTCAAAGTCATTTTTACAGTTTTTTTAATACCAAAAATAGAACAAAATTTGATATGTCACTCCAAGGGGATTTGAAATAAAAAGGTCAGATGTCATAAACAGACCTTTTTTGTTTGGATTGAATTTTAAACAATGAACATGATTCTGCTTTGGATAAACATGTATATAGTGTTCATTAAATTTGTTTATATTTTTTTTCTCAGTTGTTAATGATTTTACCTGTTACTGCAGATTTTCATATTTTATATGCTTACATGTACACAAGACCATTTCATATTCCTTGGTTTTCCTTTTTTCAGAGAATATAATCAAAGGTGGGTAGTCAGATCAAAGTTATCACCTCGAGATTCAAGGGAAGCAACTGGGGATTTGGGAAACAAGAGTTGTTTTGATTTTTTATTTGCATGATTTTTCTTTTCTGGACATCTGTGTCACACAATGTTTCATTTTAGTTACCATTTGTGAATGGAATAATGACAAAAATAATTGTTCAGTTAAGTCGTGTTCTGTGAGATATTTTGTACTGTAAATCACACACACTTGCAATGATTTTAGGGAATTAATTTAATCAGAGTCGTAGGTATTTAAAAGTTGGTGTTTGTGTCTAATGTGGACCATGACCAGCCTGCACTCACTCAGTTGCTAAATGTTTATAAAACACCCAGCGGGCAATAAATGGCACTGTTCAAATCTGACTATTAGAAGTTTAGTCTTAATTTTGTAAATGGAGGACAAAGTTACAATCTTTGTGTTGTGGCCTGGCTTTGAGTTGAACAGCTGGCCTCGTAGCTTTATTGAATCATGCCGATATGAAAGTTAAAGATCTCTGCTCAGCTCACATTGCAACAGTTTAAAGTATTATAACATGTCGTTAAATTAGAACATGTTTTGTTCACTACAATCATAGACAGAAGGATATATATACTATATCAGTCTAAATCAGCAGCATCTTTATTTGTTTTTCAACACATTACTGTAACAAGCAATGTCAAATTGTAGGCAGATATGTTGTGAAAAAGAGGTGATTTTGTTGCACAGTAGTTAAGATAGAACTTAAAGTTAGTAATGTTCATGTATGGTTGGTAAGTTGTTCAACAGTTATTATAGGTTATATTGTCTAATAGGTGCAAAAAATGATTGGTTTTGGTGATATTTATACATGTAATACTAATGATAATAATAAAACTGACATTATATTTTTGCTGTGGTTAAATAAATGCATGCCAAGTTAAGTGATAATTACGCAGTAAATGTTTCTTTGGTTACAATCTTTTGTTGATAACTTTTTAATCTGATCTGGCTAGGTGTTGTGTTAGACACATTTCACATGCATGTTTTATCTTGGTGTTATTTTAGTTTGTGAGTATCTTGAGTTTTTCAGATTTTACTAGTTATTAAATTGACATACTTCTATTTTATTTATTTAATAGTTCCTCAAGGTATAGTAGTCTCTGGTACACTGACTGTATGATGACTGTACACTGACTGTATACTGACTGTACGCTGACTGAAAGCCAATTGTATGCCGACTGTACACCAACTGTACACTGACTGTACACCAACTGTAAACTGACTGTACGTTGACTGTATACTGACTGTACGCTGACTGAAAGCCAATTGTATGCCGACTGTACACCGACTGCACGCTGACTGTACACTGACTGAACATGTTTGCTATGAATAGATACAAGTAACTGAACAACATACTCATGTACTACATAGATAGTGCTAAATGTTGTTAGTAACAGAGGACTTAAGTAATATCATGGATGCTATATGGTTGTAGTTTAGTGTATTGATAGTGTCTGCAAATCTAGTTGGCATGACAAAAGCAATGAGGTCATTAAAAAGCATTGTTGGTATATATTTACATTTAAGCTTGACAGAAGGACAAGTATGATTATATTATAAGAAAGAAAAAGAACATAATTATTTGATACAATAATAATAACAACAGAAAAAACATTACTCTTTGTCACATCTATATAAGCATGCCAAATACTTTTAGACAAATGTCACACACATGTCATAAACTTTCACTGTATTTGATTGGCTAATTAGTGAGTTAACATGTGCTCTTAAACATAGGCAACCATACTTAGCCAAAACCAAACAAACAAAAAACCCAGAAAAAAACCTGTCTGTGACCACCTCAACCCTTTGGCCGAAATAGAAATGGATGGAGATAGTCCAAACTGTCCAGTATTGGGCAAGAGTTTTATGTTGTGTTAAGAACTTATGTCCTTACAAAAAGAATCTACCTGTATTTTCTTCTGCCCTATCCCAGCCCAGTGTACAAACGGTTTGATACTGCTGATTCTTGTTGTATTTTAGTATAACTGTTAACCAGCAAATTTTTCACTCATTGGCCATTGAAATTTTATGTTTTTCCAAGTGGTTTTTCTATGGTCACACTTTCCACTACAATAGATATTTCATCTCAATCTCTGTTTTACATGATAAAGATGACAGTTTCTATGAATTTGTGCAGAACTGAAAATATGAAATGATAAAGTAAAGCTGATACAAATGTAGATTTCAGCTATAAGACTTGTCATTGAAGTTACCATCTCTGGTTTGTTAAAGATATACATCTAGATTATGTAACCTGTATTATATCAGTATGTTGCCATTGTAACAATGAATACACTATTATTAACCATATATAGTTAGGCTAAATCATGTATCATGTATATAAGTAATATGCTAGATAATGTAAGTGTATAAACATATTCACATATAAACATACAGTGCAACCTCTCGGGAGTGAACACCCTTAATGTGTTTGTTGAAGAGAGGCGTTGTTCTGGAGTGGGCAATTCCCTATATATAACTGACGCAGCAGGAAAGAAAATGTGTGTCTTTTCAAGGAGGTTGTTGCTCTAGGGAGGTGTCGTTCAGCGAGGTTGGACTGTATATTTAAAACTTGTAGAACACTAGAAAGTCATTGAAGGCAGTAAACTGTATAGAATGTAAGCTTTTATTAACAGATATACAAAGATTTGAGTTCTGAAAGACTACCCCATATTTAAAACACCAGTCTGTCTGGCTGTTGTTGTTCTGTTGGTTTCAGTTAATTTCTTTGTCAGGCGATAGTTTATCCTAGTTCAGGCTCTCCTGCTGGGGATATAAATCACTTTCAGTGGTAGCTTTAAGTTCTTGCATGAAAATGTTGTTACTTAAGTTTGTAGGAGCATCATCTTTAAACAACAGTGTGAACTTTGAAGTCGAGCAGTATTTGAATCAAATTACAGATAATTTTGATATCTTTGTTTGTCAATTCTCTTGATTCTTATTTCTGCAACAATCTTGCTTGTTTAAAACTGATGTCTTATGCAGGGATCAGGAAAACCGAAAATTTGCCGGTCTGGACCGATTTTCAACTTGCTGGACCGATTCACGTCGCCAAAAGTTGCAAAATCGGTCCGAATTTTAAAAAAAGTCATAAAATCGCTTAAATATGACAAAAGGAGTTGCTTGTGTAATTACACATAGTATCGTGTTATTAGCACCTATCAATACCCCAATAAACGTGTCATGTTAATAACCCGCGCGGTCTTTACCTAATGGTCCTCGGGCGCGCTAACACGATATTGATTAAAGGATTTTATTAATGTGTTTGCAGCCCGATTGACTCTATGCCGGACCGATTGTCTTTAGGCCGCAATCATTACCTACACTTTGCCAACATTACTGGTCATTATGATTTAATTAAAAGCGACTCGGTCCACGTGTACTTTTACCGGTAAGAAAACAGTTGATAAAACCCAAGAGTTAATTTTTATTACTCAAATAGGCCGGCTATTATAAGTATCATGTTCGGGCATTCAATGCCTTTCGATTTATTGTTGAAATGGCACAACGCCACATATTTGCGATGTTCAAAAATCAAATGACCGAACCGGCTTATGATAATCGGGAGAATAATAACGAAACAAATAACCGGACCGGCAGTAAATGCTTCCAAAAGTCGGAAGGGGAAGCCGAAAGATAATGTTAATCGGTCTGGCAACCCGAAAGGCATAAAAAATTATTCAAAACGAAACCATATTGCCTATACCTGACACATGGATTATTACAAAAATTTGTGGGGGTGACTTTGAACGTAATCAGTTCTAATCGAAATTGAACACACTTTCAATGATAAAATCGCATGGGAATTATCATATTTATTTATGAAAACTGGCTCGATATTTTTCTTATTACTTAGAAATTCCGTTTCTTATTCCTTTATGGCGAAAATTATGTAAAGTTTATCCCTTAGAAAATGGAACGCTCCACGTGAACGGCGCATTTATTTTATCGATTCGTGAGATGTACTAATCAATAATGAAAGAAGATAAACATTTTCGTTTTTGGAAACATTTTGGAATCCAAAGGAGGAAACTAAATACTTAACCGTTCCATGATCATGCACAACAATGGAAAGATGGTTGGAAAATATATAAATCTCGTACAAATTTTTTCATTTTTTCTATCATTTTTTTTTTTTTTTTTTACGTTTTTGTAACTTCTTTTTCGGGTTGGGGGTTGACGATGTACCCTCGACTTGTCCGGACCGATTGAGATTTCAAAATTTCCTGATCCCTGGTCTTATGTAATGTGTATTAACAATATGCATAGATTGTAAATCATAATATAGGAGCTAAAACTGATATATAACAGTTATTTTCTGTTTAATTTGAAGGTTTACCGAGAAAACAGTTTGACGAATTGTTGGCCAGAACGTCAGCACTTACCGATACGGGTATCCAGCGGGCGGCCCCGGTCAAAGCCAGAAGCGGCCTCTTAAGATCAAAGTACGTACTTACTGCTTAAGTATAATTGGTTTATCAGTTTATATCATATCACCATATTAATGTCTGATAACAATTATCTGGATGAAATACCGGTAAAACTTTAGTTTCATTTATTTTCCGTATAATTATGTACATTTTAAGTCACTACAGTAACTGATGAGGAAAAATAAGTATTGCATCTCAGCAGATAAGTACCACCCACTCCGGTTAGTTTTATCAGCTGTATTATTTAGATGACAGTTGGCCAAGGGAAATTGCTGACATTTTCAGGTTAAGAAGGAACTAAACATGCTTTTAAATCTAAATATCATTCATACTGTACAGGCTAAATGACCTGGCTTCTATTTAAAGCTAAAATATATTCTAAAATGAGGTAAAGTTTTCTGCAAAATATATACTGGTTGATAATTCTGAACCTTTTCATTGTCTTTATAAAAATTTCAGTTTTAAGTACCAGCCAGACATTTTGTCAACAAGTGTTTATCACATTTGCATGCATAGAATCAGTTGTTGTTTGTCAGTTGTTGTGTAGTATAGTGGCTGTTCTCATGACCCAGGGCTACCTTACAGTAGATTCTGTGTTAAACAGTCTGCCAACCTTACGTTTTGATAGGAGTCTTTTTTTTATGCAAATGATCATTTACTATAGGTATATGTTGGGTAAAACTGGCTGATTGAAATTTGACAATACCTGCTGGTCAGTGCTTCTTCGTGTTGACCATTCACACAGGTTAATCTGTATTTATGTCTTACACAGCAACTCCGATAAAATATCTAAAAACAAGACAAGCTATAAAATCAGGTGAATGTATTATATTCCTTCCAAAATGTTGCTAAAATCTTTTCAAACAATGTCTTATAACAAAATTAAAAGTAAGTTTATTTTTATATATCTTTGTGACACTTAAAGTTCTAATTTGTGTTGAGAAAATTTTGTTATCTTATTAATTTTGCTGTCATTTCTATTAAGTCGTGACCAAGCAACATCGCCAAGGTTCCGATACAGGTAGTGACAGGTGTGTGAATGTATTGCAGAACATACTCATTTTCAGCTGCACCCTTATATAGTTTGTCATCTCCTAGGAAATGTTTAGAGTTTTCCTATTTTTGTTGTTTTTTCTATTTGGGTGCTGTGGATTTACAGTTTTTGAGGTGGCCATTAGTAGATGTGGTCTGTGGTAAGATACCATTACACACTAATACCAGATACAAACCTTTGCTACTGTATACTTACTTAAATTATCAGATTTTTATATACTTATGAAGGAAATTAAAATTTAAAAAAAGGAGAGAAAACTTTGAGTGCCCATCAGAAACTATACCTGTCAGGAGCTAGGTCTTTAGTGTGGTTATTATTCAGAACTTGGTTAATTAAAGAATATACAAAGCACTAATTTCAATCCTGTCAGATTGATGAAACAACTTGGGTAGTCAACTTTGGATTACATCTGAAATCATGGCTATTGCTGCAGATAATTTTATGCATTATAATTATTGCTCACATGAAAATATGCAATGACTGTATATATTTATGTCGGTATTTTTGCAGTTGCGGTTTACCTGAAATAAATCCCTATCAGTTTCTTACTGTCACATCACCGAGGCTACAGTCGGAGTAGTTAGGTAGTAAAGCATGCATTATCTGCCCTTGATTGTCTAATATCCCAGAATGACTGAACTTGTTCATTGATTGATAAACACACACAAAAATGCATGGTGTTATACCCATATATATATATGCAAGTCCTACATCATCTAATAATAATGACCCTCTATGGGTAAAAACAAGGAAAAAGTATTTTTCTGTTACAGCATGTTACATTTTATTGTGTTTTTGAAACTTTGACAACTTCATGAGTTATTCATGTTATGAACGTTAAAAGTAAATAATTAAGCTTTGTTATTGCCCATTGCCATGTAATTGCTTAGAACTCCGATAAATTTAGCAAAAGCATTTTAAGATAAATCGGGATGACATCACAAGTTTTAGAGTGTTTGAAGAGTTTAAACAAAGCGAAAACAAAAATACAAAAAATATGGAAAAAGTCAAAATTTTGAAGTCATCTATAAATATGTGCGCTAAACATAATCCTGCTCAAAAATGTTGCAGCTAAAACATAAGTTATATTGCAGACACATATTACATCACAGACATGTAATTTAAATGGTGGTGTTTGTTCAGCTGTCTAATGTACTGTTTTTCATTGCAAATCTTAAGTGTAATATTTGCTTATTAGTCCCAAACAGATTGAAAATCGTCTGGGACCATAGGATTGCTCTGTTCCGGCAGTCTGTGTGTCAGTCAGTCTGTCCATACTGTAACATTATATGCAAGGAGAGATTTTCTAATAACTTCACACATATAACACAGAAGTGTTTCATGCACCACACCAAGGGAGCTACCTTCAAGGTCAAGGTGTGTAATATTGGGTTATATGCCAGTACTTTGTGTCCAGACTGTAACTGCTGCTTGTATATACTGATTTTGAAAGAACATCTAACAGTTGTTACCCATACCCCAAGGATGTGTCATACACTACATTCAGGGGACTAATAGTCAAAGTTACAGTTAGGGCTCAAACTTGTAGATATTTATTATGTTCTGGTATTTTGTGACTAGGCTGTAACTTCTACACAATCATGCATAGACTAATTTTTAAATATCTTCTCACAGTTGTTGCCCATACCCAGCCTGCTCAAGGTCAAGGTCATATTTTAGGGTCAAAGGTCAAAAGATGATACGTAAGGATATTTTTGAAACTTGAGCCAAATATTCATCTCATGGTCACTACATGCAGTATCAATTATTCAACCAAACCTGCTCAAGATCATGGTCATATTTAGGGTCAAAGGTCATGTTTCTATGTATGCCAGACCTTTTTGAACAATTTCCTTGAAACTTTTGGGTAAATGTTCATCTCATGTAGAGAATGTGAATAATCCGTTTTTGAACCAAGCTAGGCTTAAGGTTGCACTTATAGATAAACAATCACTAAACTATAATTATCTCCTTAACCCATGTTTTCATCAAACAAAGGATGAATGTTAATCTTGAAATGATGAAAAAGATTAAGGTCACTTGAGGTTAAAAGTCATGTGACTATATCTACTTACCCATTGAAGAATATTTCCATGAAACTTTAATCATATGTTCATCTTGTCCTGTCATATTCGGTTGTGGACTTTGTATTGCATGGCTATACATCATTCACTTGTTTTCATAAATCATTTATAAATTATTTTTAAATTTAATTGTTTGCAGTACTATTGTTTTGGGAGAGTTCAAATGATCGTAGGTAGCTACATGTCTGTTCGATTCTTCCATGTCACAGTTTATGTCCTTATCTGTCACCATCCCAAAGTTTTGTCACAAACTTTAAGAAGTGTTGCAAGTTCACATCTCCTTGTCAATCATGTATTTACTAGTAGATCAGAGAACATATTTCTGTGACTTAATCTGTCTCAGGGCTAGTGCTGGTGGTAGCCAATGCTAAAATTGACTACAAAAAGATTAAATTGGCTACAGCCTCTTGAGTATGGACTTTCTTATGCTGCGAAAACTGCTGCTAGGACAAAAATGGCTAAAAAAAGGCCAATGATAGTCTGCTGTCTTCTGCAAGTACTAGCTCACAGTACCATGATACAATGTTATGATTGAGGTGTTAGTGCATTGTTGTTTGATTTCTTTACTGCCCGGCAGATACATGTAGACTTGAGGTCCACCATTATAGAGGACAATGTTATACATTTACCTATATTGAAACAGTTGAAAATACCTTTTAATTATTATATACAAACATGATGATTGACAAAGAGATGTTGCTGTTTTCCTGGTTTCTACATGTTCAGTTTGAGAATCCTAACAGAATGAATTAACAGTTTTTACTAACATCCTAGCTTTAAGTTACAGTGAGATTCAACCTGTATTTTATCTACTAAGACTTTTTGGGGCATTGTTGTGTTGGGTAACCTTTAACTTTGTAGTGTGATAAAAATGTTGTTAGTGTGTTTGAAAGCATACATTTGTTTTTTTGGTTCAAATAATAGACTTAATATATACTTTTTTGTTTGAAAAGTAAATGAAAGAGAAAATCTTGCATATTGCAAGTTTCAGTTTTAAAGTCTCTTACTAACTGTTTGGGGAAATCTTGGAAACATTACCTTCACTGGCAGATTATATTATAAAACAGTGAGTAAAGTTTGCAAATCATTCCTGTTGTAAATTTGAATTAACCAAAATTCTAACACTATTTCATTTACAACACACTCCTCTGTGGTGCTCTCAATGGTTTGTAATGCTGGTAAACTTTGCACAATCGCACACATGCTGTACATTATAGAGTAATGGACAGTATGACAATGTGACATCCTCTGTGAAATGGAACAATGATGATGTGTCACAGTCTATCAATTACATGATCCCTTCCATTAAAGTGGAGACAGTTATAATTAAGATAGTTTTACCTTTTTATGTCCTCCTTTTAAAAATACAAAATGTGTAAAAGATGTTTGAGGGCAAAGAAGGAAACAAATAAAAACGTCTAGAACTAATTTGTGAAATAGAATTGTTGTTGGTGTTAGAGAAGAACTACTCAACCCGTGCAGTGACTTCTACTACCAATGTCTTTTTTTGTTCCAGAGACAAAAAAGATGACATAAAAATTTTGTTAATAGGTAAACCAGGCTTGGCTAAAAATTGAACATGTCATACGAGAAATATGTCACGCCAGAATACAGGCGGCATGGAAAACATATCTTGTTGCCCATTTAATGTGTGCTTTAGGCTTGAATGAAATATCATATATATAGGAGAAATTTTGCATTTGCAAGGTTCAAGAAAATACTGATCTGATATCACTCATCTTATTTCAATATATGCAGCCTTTCAATAGACATATGCTGCAAAAATATTGTAGAGTTTTCAAATTTGGAAATATCTCATACTTATTTAAAGAAATGTTGTAAAATGTAAGGGGCAGTTTTTTTTTCTTCCTGAATTATGGAACTTTGAAATAGAGATGTTCTGCAATTTAAAGGACCGCTTGTGTAGAAAACTAGAAAAGTTCTCTTGAAGTAACTATTACTGCTTTATTGTTTGAATGTCAGGCATATCTATATTCAGCAATTAAATGTCCTTGCACAATATCTTGAAAACCTTCCATGACTGAGAGGGCTGGTGTGGAATTTATTGAGGATTAATTGCACTTATTAATAGAACCATACATTTCGAGTGGGAATTTATGAATTTTGTTAATTACTTAATGGTAGGAACCATCTCACGATATTTTCACTAAAGTATAAATTTGTGTTAGATGACAATGCCAGCATAAATGGCTGTATGCAGATCATTTTGATGGCTGTAACATACTAAGACAAGTAAAAACATCAAACCAGTAAAACCAACATGAAAATGATACTACAGCTTCTTACAATATCACTGTTTGGCAAAATGGTACATTACCTTATACGGACATGTCAAAGATGAGCTTTGAAGGAATTATGGAGGGGCACTAAAGTACAATATACCCACTCCTGTGCCCCCTCTACATTTCCTGTTGATTCTGCTTCTTATCCTTTACAACTTTAGCATACATTTTACTTTTGAGCAAGTTTGTTAGGCTCTGCAGACATGGCTTAAAATATCAACTAAATCTTAATGCTGCAGTTGTTTGTTTCAATGATTCTAATTGTAAATAGTCAATTGTAATGTTTATTTGACCACTGTCTAGTTAACATTACATTGTGAAAGGGTGGGGTAATACTTAACTTTTTCTGGTTTTGATATTTCAAGATGAAATAAAGACATCTAAAGGAAGGAGTAAAAAAATTCAAGATATGTATATGTCCATATAACCCATGCAATCAGTGCAGTGAATTCTTAAGTATGTCATCAAATGAATGGGGCAGTCAAATAAATAAGAAAAGAAGTATTAAAAAAATGCAATGTGCAAGCACAACCCCTGTTTCTGAAACCACACAATATTATTTTCTGAAACAACTGTAGCATTGGGAAGTGAGGTAGATTGGCCACCTCTGTCATGTATAGAGGTTGCGATTATTAACCAAGTATGTTTAACTAGTTACATTAAGACAGCAATTGACTTTTTTCAAGGCAAAAGTAATTAAACACCAGAGAACTTCAACCAACTCATGTTTGAAAGAGAGATGTAGATTTCATGCATCAATTGATAGCATCATTCTGTTATAAATATCAGTGGGATCTAAAAATGTTTCCATATGTTTAACCAATATTCTTTAATGATGAATTTTTGTTTATTTCATATCTTACAGGTATTACGAAAGTTCAAGTAGCGGTAAAACTGATGTACTGTCTGGATCTGCCCCTCCTAGACGCCGTCCACTGATGAGTGTCGCATTTGAACTAAATACAGAAAATTTGAACCAAACACGTCACATTCCACCTGACCTGCTTGACAGAGTTAGATGAACAATTACTTACAGAACAGAGGACTCTGTGAAAGAAGCCAAATTATTGGATAACAAGTCTAAATGTTATTATTTCCACTATGTGCAGGAGGCAAATGACAGACTGTTGAGTGACAAAGCTGTCTTAATATTAGAGCACTCTACTGATGTAGTACTATCAACAAATTGTTATTTTTGTCAGTTATCATAAAAAGAAAATTGATCCAAAAATGGAATGTATAAAAATTAACTGTGATTAAAATTAACTGTGATTAAAAAGGGCATTTTTTTCTTGATGATCCATTGTAGCACACTTGTTGTATAAATGTACAGGTTTAGATGGTTCTTACTTTAATTTGTCATGCATTGATAAAGCTGATCTAAAAAATGTTGCCTGCAAATTGACTTTGTGATGTGTATAAAATTGTTGTCAATATTACAATATTACAAATACTTTACTTTGTCTATACATTTATTTGAAAATAAAATAGAAATATTCTCCAGTGGAGGTGTACATTAGGTGGCTTTGCAGTTAGGACACTAGTTTCATTTCTGTTCAATATTAGTGGAAAAGAGGAAAAATGTTTATATCGTACAAATGAACAATTGTTTAAGAAGTTAGTTACAACTAGATAGTTCATTTTTAGACCCAATTTAAACATAAAGTAATGGTATCGGGGTGGGGTGGGTCAGGGGTCTTGAAGCATATATAGGGGTCTTTATATTGGTGGCTTACTTAAGGTTGGTCAGATGGTCACTTCATTTTCATGTACAGGTTATAACCTTTATCCTCTAAAGGATTTTAGTTGTACTGATTATCAATGATTATTCACAAAATCAATGTGTCACACAATGTAATAATTTTTTTACTACCTCAGAGATCAAGAATATTGTCATTGTCTCTCAATTTTTGCATCAATGCATTTTTAATTAGTATTACTTCATGCGAATATTAGACATAACAACACCATGTGGAACATGTAATAATTTTCATACTACCACCAAACCTTTTTGGGGAGAGGAGACTTTATAGAAATCACACATGTTGTGGCTTGACCCATCTCAAATTATAAATCAGTATACATCATTAACTATTTGCTATATTGCTTTCAAACTTTCTACATTGTGCTTATAATCATTGTTCCAATTAACTCAAGATAGACAACTCTGTTGAGATAAAATTACAAATTATTTCCCCATACACAAAAATATATTTCAAGACATATCTATGGGTGTTAGAGTCCCCTTCAGTGATAGCTCAGACTGCAGGATGTAGATGGGATATCGCGAAGTCACTTAGTGTTGAGCATACAAAGTGAATCTTTCACCAGTCATTGTTGTTTACTTTTTCCTTAAGATTGGAAACTTAGTACGTTTGTATATACATTTAAATTAATTTGAGATTGTCAGCATTAAAATAAGTTATTTCTATCATTGTAAAGAGTTCGATGTTAATATTTATTGTAAATCTACTAGAGTTTTGTACCAAACTGTCTACTGCAAGTGACTCGGAATACACTTACTGCTACTTTGTGCATGAAAGTTTTGTTTTCTGAACTGTTGACACATTGTCCTCATCTGTACCTTTTATTTTGTTTTAAAGAAATTGTATCATTGCACACAGTAAAATTTGAAACTTGAATGTTTGAACTTAGACAGACTACAGAAATGATTATTTTAAATTGAAATTAGCAAACATATAAACATGTTACTGAATGCTTACTGACAACGAGAAAAATGACTACTGTGCAGAATGTGACTGACTATAACTGTAAGAACCACTGTACCATACATAGATTAGTGATGAGTTAAAAATTGTTTTGTAAATACTGTAACATAGTAAGAACTTTGCCTTTATGCTTTTCATGGTTGCAACAGCATGTGCTCTCATGTGAACTATTTATATCTTGTACATAACACTCGCTTAAATGTTTGTGTTTTCTGTGGCCATATAATAGTGTAGTTTTCATCCTCCATTTGCCAAGCTCATTGCCTTTTTCATGAGAAATGTGTTTAGCTTCAGTAGCGTAAGAAATAGACAAACCTGTGTTAAAGACAACCTTTAATTGAAGACAAACACGGATGGATCAGTGCACTATTCATATATAATAGAAGACTATCTTTCAATAAAAACTGCTTCAGATTTTCCCATTCAGTGGTCTCCGTTCACAGGTTTGTCTGTAATTTAACTGTTAGGTAAAGGGTAATAAGTTTTGAAATGTAATCAGTAAATTGAGTTGATAGATACATGTAGTTAGATAATTTATTTTTGTTTTGCATTGTCCTCTTTTATATGCTCACCTGAGTACATAGTCTTATCTCCACAATGGTTTGTTCACAACATAGCAGCTTTAATCATAACTTAGACACACTGTTTTTAGTTTTGAGACCCTGGTCAAGATTGATTATAGGCTAGATCAGACCTTACAGTAATCAGAACTATCACATGTTCTTTTTTTATTCCATGACGCACAGAAGATAATAATTAACATGTTAAACTGCATGATGTTAGGTAAAACATACAAAACTACATCAAAGTGTAACAAAGCCTACAGGTCTGAGTTTGCATATAATTTTTAACTCGTCTGATTTTTGAAAATATGACGAGCTATTATCGTCACTTGATTGTTGTTGTTATTGTTGTCGTCGGTGTTGGTCAAGTTTTGCGTTTAGGTCACTTACATGGAAACTATCAAAGCTATCACTTTGAAACTTGGGAAACTTGTTCATCTAATACCCTTCTTCACATTGTATACTAAAGCTGCTGAGTCTGACCTGTTTTTTGGGGTAAAAAACATGAATGTTGATGGATTTTGGTTGATTTTGAGAATTGGACATAGTAGCTTCTTCATTCTTTGTAAGATGGATTTCAAATTTTTAACAAACTATAAATGGATAATGTACTTCAACATATCAAACAGGTTTTTGAGTTACGCATTTGGAAGGGGAATTGGGGGTGGGGGGGGGGGGGGGGATTTTAGTACTTTTGGACTTTGTCATTTTTAGCTAGTCTGATTTTTTAAGTTTTGCATTTGGGTCACTTACATGCAAACTATCAAAGCTATCACTTTCAAACTTGGAATACCTGTTCGCTATCAAATGTACAGTAGAATAAAGGAAGATTTTTACAAGTTACATAACCCTGTAATGTATTTGGCTGAATTATTGCCCCTTCTTAACTTAGATAGTTTTGGGCTCCTGGGGTCAAGGTCACTGTTACTAAAAATAGGAAAACTGTAATATGTTCAATATCTCAAGTTACAGTTGACATAATGTAACCAACTTTTGTTTGTAGTGAGTATTTAAGAAGACAGTGTTGGTTTTTGGGGCTCCTGGGGTCATGGTCAAGGTCACTAACTTAAAATAAAAAAACAGTAATATGTTCAATATCTTTAGTTACAATTGACATAATGTAACTAAATTATTAAGTGTGTAATACATATGAATAAAGACTTTTAAATTAATTGGGATTGTGTTTGGGGCTCATGGGATCAAAGTCAAGGCTTTTTTTCTAAAAATAGAAAAATGGGAAGAAAACAATATCTTTAGTTGCAATTGAATTATTGTGACCAAACTTAGTGTTTAGTTATTATTATGAAAACCTTTAGTGGGATTGTGTTTTGGGGTCAAGGTCGGTCAAGGACACTGTTACTTGAAAAATGGTGATAAATATACTTTAAAGGATAAAATCAGATGAGCGTCCGGCACCCACAGGCGGTGCTCTTGTTATGAAATGTTTTCAGAAGGTAATATTCCATGAAAGAAATTGCCATGTCTGGTGGAAACCTAGTACAACATTAAAGTTTGCAAAATGTTATATACACCATTCAGTTTAATGGTTGATTTTCATAAAACCAGACCTTGGCCCTTAGAACAGTAGTACTCTGGTGAGCTATAGGGCCATTGTGGTCATCTTTTGCTGTAAATACTTGGAATGTTCACCTCCATGTTGCTGTGACTGATGTGTAATCGGACTTACAGCATGATGTACCAATACTGTTTTCCCTTTGTCAGATGGGTTGTAACTATTTACCTGTTTTGTGTTCTCTTTATGTAAAATCTTTCCAGCTTTAAGCAAGTGACACATTTTGTTTGGAAAACTTTGTAACTGTAAATAAAGTTATTGCTTTAAGACTGGCTACATAATGAGTTACGTTCTTAATGTAGTTTTGTGTTCTATTTCTGTGTTTATGATGATGCTAATTTGTTTCCTTTGTTAATTTTTGCCATGTGAATATTTAGGATACATTGTGTAATACACTGTCTCCTATCAAGTACAACGGTTGGCATATTTTTCCTTTGCCAATTGATGATTACTCCTCCTTACCTGTGCTTCTCGGTGTGTCTGTAAGTGATTAGATTTACATTTCTTTGAACTTACAGCAGGAATTTAATATTTTATTTTGAATTTGGCAAATTTGTGATGAGGTATTTGGGAGTTTAAGGAATAAGATGCCATTAGATGTATGATTTATTTGTGTAAGTTTTATTGCTCACTGTACTCCATATCTCAGTATTAAGTGTTACACTGTATAAATTATTTTAAATATAAACTATTTTTATCATGCTCATCACAAACCACACTTGTCAGTTTTAATTTTCTAATGCTGCTGAAAAACATTATGTTTTAAATATCATGTTTTTGTTTGAATATATGAAAATAAATGTGTTCACTTCCTTGAAAGTTGTGTTGAGATATATGAACATTTTAAAGTAACATGTTTCAGACTTAATTGCAGTGGTGGGCACCTTTAAATTACATGCATGATTTTTACACCAGATCACATACATTCAGGTAGATTAAGTCCAAGTCATGGAATAATTTATTTAGAAGTTTGATAGTATACAGCTGTGCCTCACATTTATTGTTTTATCTCACATCAAATACAGTACCTTTAGTATACAAGGTGTTGATGGTTTGGTTCACATGTCCTTTGAAGAAAACTACGTTTTATCAGTTTTAAATTGTTATTACTGTAAGAATGTTTTACAAAGTTGTAAAGATCTTTAAGTTTCATAATGCATGACAAAATTTTGACATTCCGTCCCATTTTAAGATAATTGCTGAAAACAAGCTATTTAATTGGTTAATCTTAAATGATCACTATATACTACAAGTTATAAAAGTTAGAAAATGCAGGACATAATTTGCATGATCTAAGGCATTAACATTCGTACCCAAATAAGAAAATTCAACTAAACTATTTATTGTAGGACATGCGAATCAAACTATTTGATCAGGCTGTTTTACATACTGTTGATACAGCATAGCAATAAACACACTCAACAGGCAAATCAAGCCATCAATAAAACTAGAGACGTGTAGTTACTTTTAATATGTTGATACAAATTGCATTTGCTCAATTGATATTTGTTAAGGTTGCAAATTGTTTATACTTGGAATATGTATCCACTCTATGATTTCACACAGTGAAACTATTATTAAGTATTGTGATGTAAAATGTAGATAGTATACTGTTTGTTTAACACTTGTTTAGCTTTATGATACATTGCACCTGCTGCAGTAATGTGATATTTGATTCTTTTATTGTTATATTTGAGAACATCGATAGATTTAGAAGGCTTATTGCTGTTGTAAGGTAAATAAAAGTATGTAAAACATATAACTGAGTTTGTCTTGTCCACTCTTAGCAAACAATAGTACATATAACGAGTAAATAAAGTGATTTTAAATTGTATATAATTCTCATTACGTAATTTAGTTATCAAAATTTCGGTCTCAGCAAATACAAGTGATTTTATCAATGTTCAAAGAAAATTTCACTGAATATAAATTTAGTTTAAGAAATCGAGTCTAAAACCATGTAACAGCACAACGTTTGATTAATTCCTTTAACAGAGCCCTAGATTAGAGAGAGATATATCATGAAATATCACTTGTTACAGTACCTTTGTCAAAATGTAGCCAATAAAACTCACTCGCCATATATCATACAGACATAGATGCTACATTTTTGAAAGCTTTAACATATAATTTTAACTGTAAGTAAAAATACTGCCCTGTCTTGCATTATATGTTGGTATTTTACAATCGTGAGTAGTAACTATTGACAAGTTGCTTACAGTAGTCAGATATGGTACTTTTAACTTTTTAGGTAAAACACTGATGCTGCTTGTCTCGGTATTCTCTGTTTCAGGACAAGAGCTAGGGACGTTTTTTATTATTCAAAGGTTGCAGTTCATAGTTTTTGTAAATCATCACTGATGACTTCTTAAGTCATATATGCAATTGTCTGTCACTGCAGGTTACGCTGTAGAAAAGTTAATATTTATGCTCACAATCTAGTTCACAATGAAGCATTACAAGTAGGCCTTGCTTTCCACTATAACAATTCCGATGTGATGAAGATGAATGTGCTGAGATATTGAATACGTAGGCTTACTCGTGTACAGTCAAACTCTTGGTTTGTAAATAAAGTCTTCAGATGAGAGGTTTTCATCATCTTTCCTGCTCTGAAATGAGAAATGTAGAACGGTCTAGATAAAACAATGTCTGACAGACTCAATGTTAACATACTCTAATGTTACTATCATTGGTGTAGATTTCGCCATTATTGAGAAACCGTCCTGTTTCATAAAGTATCCTAGCTTTTGAGTATGGAACATTTTGTGTTTTACTATGAATATTAACGTGTACCTTAGCTAGGGGCAGTTTGATTCATCGGAGCATGGCAAAGGCTGGTGTTTTGAAATAATCTGCAGTTTTTCTCCAGATCTGTGCTCTGCCAATGCCGCTTCTGCTTCCCGAGTCTGCAACCATTAAATTTTAGTAACATAATGGACACTCCTACATATTTGGTATAAATGTATAGCATGTTATGTTATTTAAATAAAACTGATTCTACCTGTAAAATATTTTGGATTAAGAATTCACATCGTTAAAACTCAAATATGGTATTTATAATTCTATATACGAACAACTTCATTAACTATTTTAGGGGCATGTGGATAACATCACCCTTAAACTTGATGAAGTTCATTTTGACACTGAAAGATGGACTGCAGTAAAATAATATTTAGAAATCTAGACGTTGTAGTGTTTTCTATATTTATAAAAGTTAATATATATATATATTGTGTCTGGTTTGAAAGCTGAAAGATATGCTAGTTATATTACAGATGAAGCTGTTGCAGATTCTAAAGAAGAAGCGTTCCTGTTCATTCTAGCTGCTTCGTCTTCGTCAGATATATCCACGTTATTTGATGCGTCAACTGTTTCGGATGCCTTATTCTTCTCTGCTGTCTTCTGTACATGCAATCCTACAGACAGACCTATTATCAGAGCAAGCAGCAGAAAAAGTACCTGAAAAAGAAACAGTAACTTTTGTCTGTAAATGTTTAGATAATCTCGTCTTATTTTGGTCATTTTCTGACTAGCAACGAACAGCATTCCTTACAAAGTAAGCACCTTGAGCTGTAATTTAAATGTTTCAATCAAGTTCAAAGGAATTATTTACTTTGTGTATAAATTCCTTCCTATAAAACGTTTGTAACAGTGTTTATCATAAACAGAGTTAAAAAACTTCATTTCGGCGTAGTAGGTGTGTTGGTGGAGGGGGTTCTTAGATTAAACCATCGGATAATTGGTAGCTTGTCTTACTGTTGAGCATTTATGAAACTGAACAGTTTTACTCACCACTCCAAACGTTATGATTTTCGAACGTTTCTGTTTGACGGTCTTTGTTGTACATTTACGTTTATACTTCGTAAATAACTGAAATAAAGAAATAGATGTGTATGTCAAATTTCAATATTTTCTTTTTCCTGCTTTAAATATGAAATAAAACATTAACTTAAAAGACAAAGCATAAATATAAGACCTGGCCGCGGGTGTATTATAAAGAAAAATGGATGAGTCATGAGAAGTATTCATGTACAATGTCATTTCAGTATGACTATATCGTCATTAACTACGGCGTGATTTATATTTCAGATTCCATAAATGTTATGGGATCTTTACAACACTAACATTGCCATGTTATGATATGAGTTAGTGTATTTAAATAGCCACACACACATATCTTGGTTAGTACGCAATAACAATTGCGCGTTGTAATGTAGGCC
This sequence comes from Saxidomus purpurata, assembly GCA_022818135.1. Lineage (NCBI taxonomy): Eukaryota > Metazoa > Mollusca > Bivalvia > Venerida > Veneridae > Saxidomus > Saxidomus purpurata. The sequence continues at coordinate 52,876,275 of JAFMSR010000005.1, read as the reverse complement.
ATAAATGTAAAATGGATTCCATTTATTAACGGCTGTCAGTACAAATGATAAAGATTTCGTTCCATGACAATAATGATATATGAATTTCAGAGTAATATTGTTTCATAGCCCAAATTGTAATATAAAATGACATGTTTTTGTACTTCACCTTGGTTTTCTTGTTTTCAAGATAAAGAAAATACAGAGTTCAGGAGTTAAGATGTTAAAAGTGGGCACCAAGAGGAAAGCCATTGTCAAATCTTTCAGAACCCATCATTGTATGGCGACATGCAAGAAATATAAAACGTGAAAGGCGTTACTACAGTTACCGGTCACAATAAGTCGGAGGAGAATTTGATTTATATACCATCTAGCAACTAATTCTGAGCCAAGAACTTTGACTGGAAAATATCCATGTAATCGTATTACATTATGAAGCATTTACATATTACAGATTGGTCACGGGGATAGTGGTGCAATCATGTATCATCATAGAAGCGATAGTGACGGCGGTTTGTTTCAAATAACATACACAAAAAGTTTATTTCAAATTCACTGTATTAATTCTGAATTGTGTATAACATACATATACCTATATATACAGATCATGTAAAAAACTATGGGTACTTACGTCTTCTTTCGAACCGACAAACGAGAAGTTTTCATATTGCGGACTCTGAAATGTAACCATACCAATATTCAAAACATTTATGCATTTACAGACATGGTCTGTTTTATAGAAGCGGTAGATGTGCTGTGTATTAAAACAGTTATGATTTTGATACAACGTCTTTATGTTTACAAAAAGTTTCGCTGTGTGTATTGAATTTGAAAAACAAATTAAATTCTTCATCATGTTTAAAATTATTAATATTTGTATTGATTACAAAGGTGATTTAGATCAATTGTAATCTATGTATTAAGCATTATCAATATACTTGTGAAAGTTATTTTTCCGCTAAATCAAATACATTTGTATTATAAAAAGCTTCAACGTAATGGAAAATAAATGTTCCACGCCTTTACGTAAAACATGAAATTGAGTTTCATACATGAATAAACCGCCAACTCTTAGTAACTCACTCGAACACCTATTCAGTTACAAGGGCAACAAATGAAGTTTTCTAATTCACAAGATATAAGGTGGTTTCGGTGTTTACGAGTGGGCACCAAAGGATATTTTCCGGTGGCGCAGCCACGGTGAAAATAACTACTTTGGTGTTCACGAGTGAAATTAAGTGAAATTACACCGATACCAACAATTTTTCGTTTATTTTATGGTTAAAACTCTATTTTTATTGAGTTTGTTTCTAAAAACATCGAAAATCGCGGGAAAGTCATCAGAAAACATAGAACAAAGCGTCTTTAACGACGTCTCGTCGCATGGTCTCCAGCATAATAACGCTCGGTATACTTTTGACGTAAATCCGGGCTAAAGATGCAAAAACAGGAAAAATAAAAATGGTAATCCACGTTTCAAAACTGTGGATTATCACTTTTATTTCACTGAGAAAACTCTATAATTCACTGGAAAACATAAAATAAATAATATTCTATGTGATGTAAACACGTCTGACGGCCCAATCAAAGACTTCTATAAACATGACCGAGACTTGAATTTCACGCCACTTCGAACCATAATGATAATTATTACGTTTTCTGAAACACTTGTCTAGGCACTTTAAATAATTCTATATGTAGATAAAACATTATGGTAAAAAAAGTTAAAACTACTATAATTGTAATGAACATGGAATAACAAGAACTTTAGAGTAAAACTTACAATAGCCATGGTTTAAGATAAATCCATGCAGACTTCTATGTATACATTTTACTTGAATGATAATCTACCATTTATGAGTAATATTTCCATTGATAACCAGTCAAAAATAGTTCAGACGCATACCTGAAATACCGCGGATGATGAACACTTAAATAGTTTCTTGTGTATTTCAACCCCTCATCTAAAACTTGTCAGCGGAGTTCAAACTAAAATTAATGTAGACCTATATGTAAAATAAGACACAAATAATACTATAAAGTTTTAATATGTCTGTAAATTTGTAATTCGGCAATATGAAAATGAGGACTAGACTGCTGTTTTTTCACTGCTTTTTTATTGCGTTTAGATCTACAAAGTCTATTGAGACTGTACGGACGACTAAGGCCATATCACTTTGAAAACAACGATTTTGAGATTGTAATTTTATCAACATTTGCATCCCTACAAATAAATACAGTCATAGATTAAAACTGTATTTCAACCGAGAAAACTGATTCCAACAAGGAGTCGAGATTCAGAGTCACGTGGCACATGAACTTTTTATTTTTTCAAACAGGAATGTGATCCACAATGCTGGCTTTGCTCGAGTCGCGTATCTTGGTCATATATCATATATAATGCTCATTCGATGTATAAAAAGGTATTTTCTAATAGTTTTTCTAGTACTGTGTTCAAACATGTAACCATTGTACGTCTTAGGTATTACTGGCCTATATAATACCCATTGTGGAAAGTCATGTGATATATATGTGGTCAGATTTGGCGACTACTTTGAAATTGTTATAATTAAATTACAATTACTTATAGCAGAAAATTTATCTGAACTTCTACTAGTTTTTTATTCATTAAATTGTATGTCAATTACAATTACATAAACTTCCTGATTGCTTTCAAGTTTAGGTAAATGGATTATCACGACAATAAACTTCAACTGATTGACAGAAATGTAGTTGGACAGATTGGGGTATTATACTTTTGGTTCTCTAAACCTCAACGGGACTAGGAAAAGTATTACTCTCTAAATTTGACATAAAGTTCTGACTACATGGGGAATGCAAGAGTCTTTGCAGAATAAAACTTACTTTTGACTTCTACAGTACTGGGAGTGAATGACTTGAATGAGCATTATCAGATGGAGATTGATTGGTTTGTTGTATGTTTTAAAGCTTGCTCCTTATCAGCATCCTGTTTTCAACAGAGCACAAGCTTACCTTCAATCTCAAATACTAACGGGACTGAAGCTATCAGCTGATATTATATTTACCATTCAGCCATTGTCAACAGGAGTTTCATAAAACTGGGAGTAAATTCATAATTTTTGTGATTTAAATGTTCCCCACATACTCTCAGTTTGATTTGCCGTAAATGTCTATCATCATGAGCAATAACATACTGTTCAATGATGTTAAAGTGCTGAATATTTCAAAGGATGTGATTATGATAGTGGTTGTTGATGTTAGTCCAGAAAGAAAATTCATATCACAAGAATGTTTAACCATTTGTTTGGCCACTGTCTATAACAAACTGTAACTATCTTAAGCAAGTATACTATATAGTGGACCAATTCTTCAATTCATTTTATATATACATGTACTTATTAGGTGCCTGTAAGCTGCTACATTTGGAAAGCTGTGTGTACCAGTATGTATAAAACTTGCTGCATAGTTTAATTTTAAGCATTTGTTATTCAATGTCTTACATTGTGTACTTTCCGTGAATCAAGTTCTTGGCCAAATGGCATTCATAAATATAGTACCCATTCTATGTATAAGACTTCTTGGTCACTAGCTATCTATGTAATGCTCGATCTAGGTATAAAGGTATTGGTCACATAACAGTATCTAAATATCACAGGCCTGGGTTGACGCTAGTTCTGGGTATTTAAGTGTTAGGTCACAATACAAATACGATACATATTCAGAGTATAAGCTGTTGACTAAAATGTCAAATTGCAGACTAATTATAATAAAATACAAAGACAATGGTATTCAAGATAATATTTATGTACTCAATAAAAGTAAAAATACAAACAATATCTACGTAACTATGTACACATATCTGGTTATTAGCTTATGTATTTTACGCTATATAAAAAAAGAGATCATACAATAGAGGGAGATTAAAATCACAAAATCTTTGACCTAATTTAATTTTCGTCTTGGAAACTGAAACTATTTATCTTTCTTTAAGTCTCCGGAGTACTTGCATTTTGAACAAACTTTAGTAACCATGTTATTAATTTTTAACGTAAAAAATTCCGGCTTTTGATATATTACTAAAATATGTTATAGAATTTTAAAGTTCAGTATAATTGTTTGCAAAGCAATCGAGGCTTCACAAAATTTTCATTTTCATTTCGATCTTCGTCTTTGTGACCAAAAATAAACCTAGAAAGTTTGGTGCATAGTTTATAATAAGGTATGAGAACAGTAACAAATGAATAATGTATTGTAGTCAAACGCAAATTTGATCTTAGCTCATCAGAAAAAACACAGGGAATGCTGAACATGATCAGGTAACTTCCATTGAATACATTCCCGTCATTTGCACAGTCTTCTCCACAGAAGGCAACTAAGATTTCATATCTAATTCCAGTTATCCAAAACTTATGGGTAAGAGAGTTCTCAGCCGAACTGCTGCATCAAATGGCACTGACGATAACAATCGTATTCCTGTAAGTAGTTCCACATCTCGGACACGTGCTTCGTTTTCACTCATAAACATATCGATGCCCTAGAAATAAATAGGAACATTTGATTGTAAGTCTAAAAGATAGGAAAACTATATGTGGTGACACGAGACGCCCCCTCTCCCTCCATTAAAAGAAGTGGTTTTACAATACAATGGTTCATTACAGAAATTTTAATGACTTAGTTGCAAACATAATCACATGACACATACTAACGAGACAGGCTATCTAACGGACTTCTCATTGTCAACTAAAACGTTGCTTCCGTCCCATAAGTAAGTTACATTACATTGAGGAAAGTGTTGCTGACTTTACCTTGCAGATCTTCAAATCACCTAGGTGAGGAATAATGTATGATGCAATGTCGTATTTGTTACAATGTTGAATATCTTTGCTCTTGTCAACACAGTTTGTAATCACAATAAAGTAGTGGCTTGGAAGACCGATGTTGCTGAAATAAGTTAGAAAAAAACAGTATTTTCAATTAATTCACAAAACCATGACATTGTAACAGTAGTCTTTAGGTCGAATTTAGTTTTTTCAGTTTTATATATAGTCAGTGGTGTATGCTGACGTCTCTGGAACTGTTTATTGTTCATTTACATTAATACAGCAAGTTTATCATCATTAAAAACAAACGTTAAACTAAGTAAACAACAAACCTTATTCCCATATTATCTGGCAAGCTGTCATAGTTACTATCAAATGCAGGCCCTACCAATACATTAACATTTTCTAGCACTGATATCTTCTGCCTGATGAAATTAATAACAGGTTTCCAAGTATCTGAAAAAAAAATGAGTTTCACTTAAAATATGTCTTGAAATGCATTTGCAATATTTTCATTTTTGTCTCAGCTGAGAGATTACACATTTCCTCCGACAGCTTCAGAAAAACTTTATAATATGTATTGAAATTCCCTTAAAAGTGACTATCCGACCAGGAGCACATATTACATTACTATGTTAGGGACAACTTTGAACTAACTTTGGCATTAAAGTCGTCCACGTTGTCGTTGATAATTTATTAATCCTTTTTGCTATATACGCTTACAATTAACTTGAAGTAGTTCTGAATAGAAGAATCCAAATACAAAGTTAACTCTTACATCAATTCTTTTTCATATATGAGAAAAAAGTTCATGCTGATGTTACATGCACCCACTGAAATATACACAATGTTTCTTTAAACATTTAAATGTTTATTTACTTGTATAAAATGTTTTGTTCATTTTGACGAGACCTGAAGCTAATACGGTTGAACCCTCTTCTCCTGTCTGGGTAAACACTGCAATACAAAACCCAGGTATTTATGACTAAAACAAAAACTTTTCAACAACTAACGACACTCAAACGCTGAAACACTTTTGGGACTATACACTCGTAAAAAAAGATCATATCTGTGTCATTAATTGAAAGAACACAGTTACTAGTAAAATAATCAAATAATAGTGAAACTAATAAATTGACGTTGATGAATAAATGTTAATGGTGAATTATTATACAGCCATAATATATTTCTATAAATCATTACATTATAACGTAGTGAACACAACTTCCTTGGCCTGTCGGTAAATATATTTACCCTGGTGGAGATTTAAGTCAGTGACAGGTATAGTTTAATTATACATGTACTTTTTTAGTTCAATTGCAAAACAAAATTCTCTCAAGCTTTCACACCTTAGTGCGTGTAGAATAAAGTCAGTCAAAGCAGCATTTTATTTAAACCGAATCAATGTCATTTTAATTCTAGCGATGGCACCGGTCTGCAATGTTCATGCATATGATTACAATATGATTTGATTAGGAGCTTCGTCAGATATATTTTTCTCACGGCAAAAAGCGTTCATTTATGAGCGAGATTTATTACATAGTGGATATTCGTCTTAGAACTTTTAGTTCGTTAAAAAGTAAATGTTTATTGTTTATTTATTGGTATCCAGTAGGTCATAGACCCATGTGGCAAAGTATACACACTATACAATATGGCAAACATATACATTTAAACCTTTTCCATTAGACATAAATACATTGCAACAGTATATCTATACTACATGTATATTATATATCTAAAATATGTTATGTGAACGTATGATAGTGTGTTACAACCAAGGCAGGCTGACCGAGAAGTTGTATTTATAAATTATGATTTTTAATGTATAAAACACATTCTATACCGAAATTAAATTTTAAAAATTCGTGACTTTTATACAGGCTGAAACTATCTATAACACCCAATACCTTTGTTTAAAGGCCTAAACAACAACGTGTATTTCTGTGTGAAACTTTGCATAAGCCTGTTAAATTCCACTGTAGTCTTCTTGAATGTAAGTCCTTATATAAGCACAAATATAAAAATATATATATAGTTACTATTTAACGGCGTCTGTTTCACATCATCACTGGCATCACATGCGTATCTAGCCTCTTGCGGTAACCGTGGGTCTGGTGTGTAACAGTTTGCTGTGTCATCTGAAATCTGTAACAAGAACGCTACTTTTTCATTTATTGAAAATTACAGATGTATCCGAGAAAAATGATGCACTTTAATTGTATAGAAACAAAAATACAAGAGCTACCATGTATGTAAATGTTTTGAGGGGTTGGCGTACGTAGATCAGCCTTCAAAGTACATAGTATGAGCTGTAACCATACCGACTTCATTAAATGTGAAGATTAAACGAAAGATAAAATGAACATTAATTCTATATTTCGTTATACGCTATCATTCCCAGTTATCGTAATTATAGTAAACATTTTTACGAATTAAGCGGGACAACTTCAGACATGGTTATTTACACATAGTACTGTATAATCTATTGTATGCTATGAGTGTTTAGAAGTATCGTACCACCGAATCTGTTCCGTTCATTGTTTGCGACATCCATAATGGTGAACGTAACTCAGTATCATACGCTAACGTACACTGCAGCTGACTGAGTAACGTTACGTTCCTATCTTTAAACACTGAGGCATCTAACTGTGGCAGTCCTAGTGGTGTGTGACGGAAGACAGGTTGATGTGCAAGAAGATCTTTGTACATTTTCCGTATCTAAAAGCAAAACCAAACCGTTTAAAACAATTGAAATTTTTTTATGATAATTAAGTGCATTGATAAATTTTAATATTTCTTTTCTAATTTAAACGATTTCTAAGCATTGATTCTCTGTGATACGTAAATAGGAGCAAAACGGTTTCTCTGAACAATATGTTGTGAAATGTTAACACACGTTCGTTTTGGTGTTACATACTCGTATTACGAAGAGTGTCCCGAACCAACAAATCTATTTAGTTTTTAAAACATTTGGAATTGTCAATAGATTACCGTGTCTGCAGATGCAGCTGTACAATCGTTGCTGCATGGATTTGACTGGACGAAAATAACATATTCATCTTCATCTTTATATCTGGTGTCTTCATATTTCAAAGTTTGCACCTTATTTTCAACATATTTTGCTTCTTTCAGAATATGATTTAGAGATCCCACGCTTCCATTGTTTGGGGCGGCAGTTATATTTAAAACTTCTGCAAAAATATGGAAGACATATTTCAAAAGGGTCCTTTTGATAATTTTCATGTTTACTTCTTTTATATACATTTCACAACATTTTGAATTTCCCTGTAGGTCTATCTTGTTATTTCGTTTCGCACAAGATTGGCCACATCATGGGTTCAGAAAAGTAACGTCTTCGTTAAATTTGCAGTGAAACATAAGAAAAGTAGGTTTCCTTATTAAAACGTGTCTAAATAAACAAAGACATAACAAGAGCTGTCCCTCACAAGTGACGAATGCCCCCGAAAGAGGTGTCTCACAGTCTTTGTCCTCTCCATGTGCTCAATAATTGTGGTATGTAATTTTAAAATCCTTACATGCATGACAGAGTTACCATGCATACAGTATTCCATTACTTTTAAACACTAAGTGTGACCTTGACCTTTGAGGTAAGGACATGGTTCTTGCACACAACACAGTGTCTTGATGTGCTGAACATTTGTGCCGAGTTATTTTAAAATCAATCAATGCATGACAAAGTTACAGAATGGACACAAATGTATGCATATTTACAGGATTCCATTACCTATAAACTCCAAGTGTGACCTTGACCTTTGAGTTAGGGACAGGGTCTTGCACGCGACAAATCGGCTTGATGTGCTAGACATTTGTGCCAAGTTATTTTTAATTCAATCAATGCATGACAAAGTTATAGTCCAGACACAAATGTTTGCATATATACAGGATTCCATTACCTTCAAACTCTAAGTGACCTTTCAGGTAGGGACAGGGTCTTGCACGCGTCACATCGTCTTGATGTGCTAGACATTTGTGCCAAGTTATTTTTAATTCAATCAATGCATGACAAATTTACAGTCCGGACACAAATTTGTAAGTGGGGACGCACAGACGGACGGACAGACTGACGGACGGATGTTGCGATTTTAATATGCCACCCTTCGGGGGCATACAAAAAAGATTCATATGGTTACAGTATTTTGGTCATTTAAGATAACGTTTCACGTAGGTATAAATATATATTGACATTGTTTGTAGCAATCGTTTACCATGTTTGTCACGTGAATGTATTATATTTATATAGTATTCTGCCATATTTGTAATTTGTATATGCATGTATTGCCACGTAAGTCTCAGACCTACTGGAAGAAATGCAATAAAACTTTATTTTACTGAACTTGGTTTCATACTGTATATAAGATCGAAGACAAATAAAGCTGTACAATATGTAATTAAGCATATAAAGTTATTAAATCATCTCTATATTAATACGTTACCAGCAAACATATTATAAAGTTCGATGTTTTCAAAGGGTTCTATCGTCAGATTCCATTTAAATGCGGGACCATAAGCAAGAAACAGTGCCTGTCAAAAACAAAAAAATCTTTAAATAGCAGTTGCAGATTACAGTAAAAGGAATTTGTCTTTAAAATGTTTACCTAAAATACTGTATAATTCTTCATATAATTTACATCATACATGTAGTAAGAAAGCAACAAGTACAATCAACTAAAGAATATATACATTGTAGTAAAACGTTACCTCCATGCTTTTGTATATATTATCGTAACCATGGTTACCACCTCTACACACATTTATCCAACTCCTGCAGAAAAATATTTAAAAAAAAGTTTATTTTGTATAAACAATGATTTATTCAAGATTTCAAATGCTACAATTTAGATTAACAGAACAAATTGCCGTTCCGACGAAGGATATAATATTAAGGTATTCGGACGTTAAAACAAAATAACAAATGTTTACTGGAACTTTCGTAGTACAGAAAAATGGTAACCTTGTAACAAGCCATCCTGTTTCAATATCTAACAGAGTGTCATCAATTCGGTCGTTGTTTGTATAGTGGTGGCGCACAGGCAGAGAAGACTTCCGATATACGTTCATATGTGGGCTGGCACAAGTTAAATTTGACAGCAGTGCATCATATGGTTCTGTATTACAGGGAACAAACAATTTAATTCTAAAGAAAGTTATAACGTCAACAGTAGTTTACTGCTCAATACTAAATATACAAGAAAAGTAAACTGATATGCACGAAAATACGACGTATTACTTCCGTTATATACTATATTTGTTTGAACGAAGTCACTAAATGTCTATCCGCCCATATACCCCACTTTAAAATTCAAGGTACTAAGCAACATTTTGATATTTTTTTTATATATATAACGTTAAAAGCCTTTTCCGTGCAATAATCAATGGTCCATACCTGGATCATCAGCTGGCCATATATCTTTTATCGTATAATTGTACCGGTAAGTGTTTGCTATTCGACCAAATGGACCTTCCCATACATAAAAGTTATCACTCAGATACTCCTTGTCAGCATAATTACTTAGACGAACTATCTTCCGACAACTGACATCATCCATTCCTGAAAAAATATAATAATGTAACCAAGTGAAAGGACTATTTACATGACTGCATATCCACATATATTGCTTGTTTGTAACTGCAATATTGCAGTAAGCACTTTGTACATTTAGGTCCGACAGGGTTCATGCTATAAAACTCTTCATGCGCTTCGTATAGATCTGTAATATTCAACAGCTGTGCGATATCTCGCGCAGACAAGGGTTTAGAACAGACTATCACATCTTCATTTATGTTACAGAGGTAAATTATCCAATACATGTAACAGGTTTTTTTACCTCAATGACAAAACAATTAATACCTTATTGTCGAAACGAACTGTGCAAATAATTTTAAACAATAACTTCATTTCCAAAATTGAAGTTAATAGTTTAATTGTGACATGTTCACATAGTATTGATTCAGCTGACACTAACCGTGATCTGCAATCATGACTAGATTGACACAGTGATGTAATTTCTTTGTAAACAACCCGTCCATAAGTTCACCTATGGTATCGTCTACACGCCTCAAAGCAGCACCAATCTGTAAATATGTATCTGTAAGTCTTAAATTGTCAATCTACTAATATAATTATGTTCTATACTGTTGTAAAAGGCAAGAAATATACAATTGTTACAGGCAGTGTAACATGTTCGCATGGTAACATTATTATGTGACGATAAGCGCATTAAAATATACATTTTCTGCAGCATATATAATAATACTAAAATATTCATAGGGAACTGCATTTGTGTAAAATCAGCTGCACCTGTTGAATTTAAAATGTTGATAGGATACAAAAGTATTTCTCATTCTATAGTGGTTCTGACTTCATCATTGTTGTAAATGCCTTCCATATATTTCATAAGCTGGGGCATTGCTTTCCTTTCAACATAGCTAAACGTTGTTATCACTTCAGTTAATATCTACGAATATGTACTTAATTTTCTGTATTATCGCATATAGGGTAATTTATCTGAGAAGCAATAAACAAACATTGGCCAATTATCATTGCCTACTTGAAAGTAACTTTATGGTTATTGCTGAAGAACTGACGGACCTCTTTCTACAAATGAATGACGAAAGTGACTGACTTTAGTGTACTTATATATTATAGTTTAACTACTTGACAATCTTACGAGTAGGATGCAACGACCCAACGAATTAGCATTACATAATTGTACCTCGGTCAAACGGAATTTTCTCTTTGAAGAGAAATGATTGACATACTAAATATACATAAACTTTGTCATTCCTTATTAAAAGGAAAAAGAGCTTGCGTACTGCATTCAACCGGAATCGCATGAATAGATATGGAAAAGTCGGACAAAGATTTGCTTGAATTCCAGGCCGACCTTCGGAGGATTGGTGAAGGTTACTTAATGTTAATCCTGTGCACTATAGGGATATTCGGGAATGTTTTATCTTTTCTGACATTTTCTATGAAAAATGTAAGAAATACGACTACATCATTACATCTGCGGGCTTTAGCAATTGCTGACGTTAGTGTGCTCATTACTGCGATATTCAGATACAAAACGTATAAACTATTTCTAGACGATAAACATGAAGTGGATACAGTTTTTCATTTTGATGCTTATTCAGAAGTGTACGTTGAGCCTTTACATTGGATAGCTCTCGGATGCTCAAGCTTTATAACTATAGTATTATCGTTTGAACGGTTTCTTGCAGTAAGACATCCGTTTGTTATCAAAAGGAAATGCACAAAGCCCATAGTTTTGGCTTGCATTTTAGGGGTTGTGACAGTCAGCGTTATTTTGAGCATTCCAAACTATGCTTCGTATAACATCATACATTTTACTTTTCTCGGACAGGATGTTGCAGTAGCTTCTTTAACCGACATGGGAAGAAAAAGTTTGTATCCATGCATTTATCATAATTACTTGGTACCGATATTGTGGTATATCATTCCAGCATTGATGCTTTCACTCGTGAATATTTTACTTTCGATGCACGTGCAGAAATCAACCAGAATTCGTGTTGGACTTTCGAATTTATCGAATCCTAACAGAAAACTTACAGTAATGATTATATTAATCTTGTCTGTCTACATAACGTGTAATCTACCAAAATGTGTATTTATGCTTTACAAGCTCGTTAATCGTGTAACAGACACAATTGAGTGTACGGATGTAACGAACAAAACTGATTCGCCGGGTACCAATACCTTTCTTGTTATTGAGATAATTACCGAAATTCTCAATGTTCTCAACAGCTGCGTGAATTTTGCAGTGTACTGCTTTGCTGGGTCTAAATTCAGGAAGGAGGTTGCGCGTGTCTTGATGTTCAAATGGATGACAAAGCAAAACGTACAAACATTTAATACAAGTAATCAAGCATCGCGTATTAAGACGAACACATCAATTAGATGTACGTGAAAATAAACTGAAATGGAATGATGTTATAGTTCACTTAACATAATGTTGAATTATATCTATCATGAATGGCTATGCTAATTTCTGCATCTCTTTAATATATTTAAGTCACGTCGTTTTGTATTTTACATTGTATTTAACTTCGTCACTATTCTAAGTGCTAAGACAGGTTTCGACGTATGTTTGTTTTAACTTTGTCTAGTACTAAATTGTACAGTAGTTCTCGCGTTGTGACTCTTTGTATTGATTATGTCTTAATATGTGGGAACGTCATTCATATATACTTGAACATTGAAGGTCCGTCTTTATCGTTCATTATTATGTGCATAATTATAATACCTACATGAATGAATTATCTGTAATGTTAAAAAAGGTTAGAGTGCCGACAAGGAATAGCATCATACTACAGTTTACAGTCCATCCATTGTACATACAAACAATCTTTCAAAATATTTTTTCCTATAACAGTTATCTTTCTTCCTTCCAAACTCATTTTTATAACTATTCTTAATAGGCGCATTAGCTTGGTGCATGAAAGCTGAATACAATAGTGAGACATATCTAAAAAGAATAAAAAAGGATAAAAAAAAAAAATGGCAAAATATTATTAAATTGTTACCGTGTTTAAAAAAATTATACACAACAAAAACAATAAAAATTGAATTATTGAAAAGTTCAATAATTCATCTAAAAAAATGACTTAAATAGAAATAAAAACAATAGCGTCATTCAAATAAAACTGTTCAACAGGGGAAATCTTTGCGTTTCTAAACCTGTTAAGTGTATATAGCATTGTGAACCCCTTTTCAAATACGCAAGTCATTTACCTCGGCTTCATCACTTGGACCGTGCCTATGTCCCGCTAGATCAGGTTCGTCAAAGTACAGAGTAATAAAGTCTGGCCTTTCACCTTTTGGAAGTGACATCCAAGAAATGACTTCACGAACACGAGCAATGTAAGAAACTGACCTAAGAGAAAATAATCTGACATTACTTTTGTTGTACTCTTTTAACAAGTTATTTGCGTGCAACATTATTCAGTGTGTTTCAAAACGTCGGACAACGCTCTTTCTGTGTTTCAGATCATCTGCTTTCGTGTTACGTGCCCATTTCTATTGTAAACTCAGTAAAATAAGAAAATGCACCATTGTTAATTGTCTAACAACATTTGAATTGCTGATACAATCTGTGTAAAGACATGAGTAGGGCGTCGGTCTATTTTACTTATGTTTGAAGTGCAAACTGCATAACACTGGGTGTGCCATTTGCAGATGGTTAGTTTTCACAGACAAGTGCCTCACATTGTTTCACGTAAAAATGCGAATTTCCCAGACGTCATTTTAAGTTTGCAAAAGATGGTAACAACATTGTATGGGTCTAGAATGAACTCTTTAAGTTTCGAATACATTTATGTTAGTCTCTCTTTTTGAGAACATATCAATTAAATCTCGTTTTGTCTGAACTGCCTGTGAAAAGGTAATTACATACCCATCATACTTCTTCCATATATCTGGATACATATCTGTAAGTGGTAGAACAAGCTACATAAAGTATGTTTTTTTACAAAACTATGTCCATTTGTTGCAGAAAAAATGTATTCCGGAACTATCATTTGTATTTGAGAACTATATTTTATCCAAGGACCTATAAGATAAAGGTCCGTGATATATCCGAAGAGTAAATAGTTAATAGTACGTTATGTAGTAACGGTATTATGACCATATTCAGTCTCTAAATTTCAAACAAATACGAAGGTAACTAGTACTATTACACATGGAACAGTGATGCAATACACCTGAATTAGTACATCTTTCGGTACAATATGAATACTTCAAGTGATATTTGTGAAACATATTTTATTCATATCAATTAATATTTGGTTCAAGATAAATCTGATGTCAACCAACATTTAAATATGATACTTTGGTGTTTCGTATTCCATAGTGCTAACGTACCATTAATTTTAACATCAGATCCAGGCCAAAAGTATGTAGCAGTTCTTAGTCCATGACGTTTGGCTGTCAACCATATCTGAAACAATTCTAACAGAAATTAAACTGTGTGAAAAAACTTACGAATTTTTAATTTGCCAACATAAAAACAACTTTTTTGTCTATATCAAAAGCACACTTTGAGAGTGTGTTTTACAGAAATTTTCCAAAAATATAATCACATATAAACGCACAGTTAAAAAACTTCTTCCTGAAATGAAGTTAAAACACGAAACAACTTTTACATACAGTATACAATACATTTAGAATGTTTAAGACAAACACACCGGTTCACCTCCCCACCACCGAGGATCACTAGATGTATTGCTGCCCAGGTAAAACCTCTTTCCAATCTCAATGTCATACATGTTGTTGTCAATGATTCCATGAGATTCTGGATATAAACCCTGAATCGAGAATGAAAACGTATGTTCAAACAAGTTCGGATCTCCTAAATACTTACATACACATACCTTTCCGTAGATTTCACTAAAATATGTGGACTTTTGTTGCCGTATATTCACCAATGAAGTTCCTTTACGTCTCCTACGCTGGATACAACTATTTTCATGAAATTAGTGTACTACTAAGGTTATGTATATCGTTACAAATGAAACTCACATAGTAAGTTCACAAATAGGGTGTTCAGTAGAACACTTGTGTCGCCCTCTTATGCTTGTCAGAATAACCAACAAGTGACAAAATCTAAGGTAAAAAGGGGCATTACTCTGTCAAATATGACCTTGACCAACAAACTCGGCGGCATCATGACCCTTATGTCATAGGCAATACAATTGAAAGTTTGATGAAGAAATCTTAAGAAATGGCAAAGTATAGCCAACATTAAGTTTCGTGACAAAATCTAAGTACAAAAAGGGGCATAACTCTGTCAAATAAGACCTTGACCTACAAAATTGGCGGCATCACAACCCTTTTGACATAAGCAAATAATTTGAAAGTTTGATAAAGAAATCTTAAGAAATGGCAAAGTTATAGCAAAAATCTAAATATATAAAGGGGCATTACTCTGTCAAATAGACCTTGACCTACAAACTTGGCGGCATCACGACCCTTATGTCATAAGCAAGCAATTTGAAAGTTTGAAGAAGAAATCTTAAGAAATGGCAAAAGTTATAGCCAACGTCAAGTTTGCGTGACAAAATCTAAGTACAAAAAGGGGCATAACTCTGTCAAATATGACCTTGACCTAGACAATTTGGCGGCATCACAACCCTTTTGACATAAGCAATACAATTTGAAAGTTTGATAAAGAAATCTTAAGAAATGGCAAAAGTTATAGCAAAAATCTAAGTATAAAAAGGGGCATAACTCTGTCAAATATGACCTTGACCTATACAATTTGGCGGTATCACGACCCTTATTTCATAAGCAATACAATTGAAAGTTTGATGAAGAAATCTTAAGAAATGGCAAAGTTATAGCCAACGTTAAGTTTTCATGACAAAATCCACGTACAAAAAGGGGAATAACTCTGTCAAATATGACTTTGACCTACAAAATTTGGTGGCATCATGACCCTATTGTCATAAGCAATACAATTGTAAAGTTTGATGAAGAAATCTTAA
Organism: Saxidomus purpurata; assembly: GCA_022818135.1. Taxonomy (NCBI): domain Eukaryota; kingdom Metazoa; phylum Mollusca; class Bivalvia; order Venerida; family Veneridae; genus Saxidomus; species Saxidomus purpurata. Next base: position 52,859,968 of record JAFMSR010000005.1, on the reverse strand, counting down.
GAAATGCCAAAGTTATAGCCAACGTTAAGTTTGTGTGACGGACGGACGGACGGACGGACCGACGGACAAAGCGATCCCTATGTATCGCCTTTTCTCCGAAAGGGCGACACAAAAATGTTGTACGAATATTACACAATTAAGTTTTAATCCAAATGTATTGTTACACATGTAAAACATGTTGACTCAGGTTACCGGTATATTCATTTACTTTCAATAACTTTATTACATTCCCCACTTTGCGCCATTTTCTCATACCTGGTATATATATTTATGTGATAACTTCATACAGCTTCACGTAAAGCAATGTCACCCATTTTCAAATTATTAAGCACGGAAAATATCTACAACTGCATCCTCGAAAATTTGACAACATAAAAACTCAGTTATAGAGACTCATAAAATACTCATCAAAATAAACGTTTTATTCATAAGTAAGTAAGACGTGAGATCACAGCACAGGAAAAAACATCGACACGCGTACTTATAAAGTACAAAATGATGTATGTATAAGGAACACACTTACAGTGACAATGCTGTAGTGATTCGGGAAAGTTTTTGTTGGATATACTGATCTCATGTACGGAGCGTGCACACCACATCTGCTTAGTCTAGATATGGTTGGGGTCATGTTTCGTAGCAAGTAATCTGCTCTGAATCCGTCAAGTGATATGAGTAAGGTGGGCTTGTAACTGAAATGGTATATTTTTAATTTAGCTTCCATTATAAGGTATAAAAAGACACGGCGACAGCCATAATTTTATCATACTACGACATTTTATGAAATGAATCTGGATCTGCGGCAATAATTAACAGAAGCTGTCAAGTTCTAATTTGACAAAGAAATCATCTTACTCAGATTGACAAAGATCTTGGTGAGGGCATGGCAAATCTTCCCAGCTACGTGCTCGACTTGTTTCCCAAATGTCTTCAGGTAGAAATGTTCTTAACCTTGCAGATGCTTCTACGTCGTATGAAGTCATAAACCGTAAACCAGTCAGAATTTCTATATCTCTTATTCTTGCAACATTGTCTTTCAAGTATATGTCAGATCTCTAAAAAATTACAATAGAAACTTGAATATCTAAATAACTACTAATATATACAATTGTTCCATTCAGGTATTGTACTTACATATGCAGCAAAAGAGGTGCACATGTGAAACACAAAGGTATCCAGGTATCATTTTGATAATATTAATAAAACCTACTGTTAAGTTGAAAGCTAAACATCTCAGTTAGCGACGTTCACAGTTATAACAGGGAAGTATTTACCAATAACTACTAATTTGCGTAAATTGGAACATAAATAACAAATTACATCAAGATGATTAATATCCACACTCTTTAGCTCTGGCTTTCAGCAAAACTCAATCTGAACATGTTGCTTATAAACACTAAAACCTACTTTTGCCAAGAATAAAAAGGCATCCCGTTATAAAATTGTTTCAACGAATCCCTCTCTATTTTAAATGAGTTGAAAATTATGCTCATTTGAGTAACAGAACCAATGACATGGAACTAACTAAAAAAATACTATTCTGCAGAAAATAGCGAGACTTCTGTGAGAGGAGAAAAGAATAAGACGTTTAGGTCAGCTTTTTTGTAATACTATTCTACAAGTATGACGCAGTGTGAAAACAATTCACAGCCTTGAAATTAAAGAAAGAATGTAACTGTAAGTCGATGATATAAGAGCAAAACATTTTCAAGAACTGTGGAGACAAGCATCCGAATTTTGAAAAAAACGAATATATACATAATCTTATTACAAGTAAATCATACCAAACAATTCGGAGCTTCTCTTAAATTTGGCAGAATAAATGAGAGTATATCAACGTTCCCATGACATGGCAACTGGTCTCCAACATTCTTGCATTTGATTAATACTGCGTACACATGCGTCGGAATCGGTAGTATGTCGCCTGTGTCAAAATACCTACAACAGGCAAGCCTATACGTGAACACAAAACAGATGACCTACATGTACTTGCTTATTTACGACGACTTCTCATTGTGATTTTACCACGTTTTAAAACTCATATCTACAGCCGTGACGGCCGTGTACAATACCATGAAACCGTTTGATTTAAAAGTGTTCATCTTTGTACTATAAACAGGACACTTACGACGGGTATTTGAAATGTCACACATAACCATTAAATACATTTCTGCAGGATTATTAACATATATAATTAAAGAGCAATATTATCTTATCAAACTGTTGCTTAAAGCTGCTACCTGCTAATCAATTAAAATTCTGCACATTTGGACAGTTGTTTTACCGTTAAGATAAAATAGTAACCATTTATTTATTTATTTATGTCTCATCCATCACATGTATACATATAAAACATACATACACAAACCAACATATATTAACATGAAAATGGCCATTCTCAGTAAGAATTATATGAGACTTCATATACTATTTGCACAATAAATATCACAATTACTATCACTTATAATACAAGGTAAAAGTTAGATAACCATCGCTAATCCAAGCCTAAAATATGCCATAAAAGGTTTTAGGTAAAAAACTGAAAAGGAAAACTGCACTACTGCGCATGAAAAAAAATCGCCTTAAAAAATCAAATATCAGCCTTGATCAGATCACGGATGAACTGATTAGCAATAATTACCTAAACTTTATTAAAAGACGACAAAGAACAGTCAATCTAAGACACGTGACATATACATGTATCTACATGAAACAGTTCTTGTGTAAAATTTAAGTGTCTAAAGAAAGTAACCATGTCAGATGCTATGGTTTAATTGCTTTAATTTGCTTGCGTGAGAAAGAAAGTAAAGAAAACTCAGAACTAAAGTGAAGCACACAAGCTAAAATGTCACAAATGACTGAAGAACTTGAATAAAGGTTTACTAATGATTTCTTAAGTACTTTACACAACAACCATTGGAACAGACTGCCACTTTGCTGCTAAATATTTAAAGAAAAAATAACTAGCCTTGTTTCATTTATGGTTCCTTCCCACAATCCATCATTATTATAATCGTAAGCTGGTCCAACAGTAAGACTGATGTTTCCATAACGTGTCTTGTAATCAGCCAACAGTTCGAATAGATAGGTCCATATACCTGACAGATTATTCAAAGAATCATGTTATTCATGCATGACCCAGCTTTATATTTCCAGGTATTGTCGTATTTAGGTTATCGCATGTGTCCGCAAATAATTACAATGGTACAGAGAGCCATACCAAACTTAAAGGAAAAGTCGGCAACTATCGTTTTCAAAATAAATCAAACAAACAGACATACCATCATGGAATCCGGTGTAGAGAGGGACTACTGAAGACGAAAGATAAGAGTTGTTTCCTACTTCAGCGCCTGTATTTAAAAAATGAAAACCTTGTTTTCAATATAATATAATAAACGGCGTAGTGCAAAGTCAAACAATATTATCATAAAGTATAATATGACTACTGGAAAATTTGTATTTTCTAGTTAAAAGGTTGTGCAAACCAGATGATTTCAATAAAGATATGCGACAGAAAATACAATTTTGTTTACTAACCTTTGCCCAGAAGTGGAAATAGTTTAACATCTGAGTCATTTGATATAAGTGTGCACGTATCCACAATGGCAGCTACACGCGTGTCATTTAGTATACAGATGCTCGTGCCAGTAACTGTTACATTTTTCTTAAAGTATACAATCAAAGTTGACATTTTACTGCTGTTTAAATTTTAAACAAACATAAACAACGCCAAGAAAACTTTTGGAGTAATAATACAACACTGTGTACAGTAAAACTATGTTATAATGAAAAGAGCTTAAAATCATTTATTCAGTCATGCACTTATCCCAATTTTCTCAACCATTTAAACAATTTTGTTACATGGATACTCTAATCACATTAAAGATAGTATAACATTCACCGCATGTTGGTCTAATATTGTCGAAAGCATGGCAGGAATCTTGAAAGTCTGACTGAATCCGACAGAAAATCGTTTTTGGTGTATCAAGCATACAGATGTATCATTAGAATATGCCGGTGTTCCAAACGGTAGCACATTATCATCAGAGTTCAGGAGAACTTCTGAAGCTGCTAGGTCCTGCAACATATTATTTTGTATATAACCATTTAGTACTTACTAAACGATGATTGTTATATATGGTACCAATAAGCATATTACAACTTAAGAACTTTTGTCAATAGATAGCAAAACTGTATAATATAGTATAGACATTCAATGAACTTGTGAGCAATATTACCAGTCGTATAGGTTTTTTAACTTGACAAATTATAACAAAAGGAATCATAGAACAATCAAGCAAATCTTCCACCAGCAGTTATACATAAAGCATAAATCCTCTTTGGGAAAGACAGATATACTAATATTGATATATGCATAATGGGAACGTTCTCTCAAAAATCATTTGGTGGCATGAAATTTAAAAATCAGGTTTACTTAAGAAATAAAATATCTTAATTCAATATAAAAAGAAGCAAGAAATTTAAAAAAGCAAACCACGAGCTTCCCGACAAATAAATCATTGTTTCCCTTTTCATTTATTTTCACAGAACAATAACGTTTGATGCGTAGAATTATTATAAGCTGTCAAAAGCGAGTTTTTAAACGCAAATCCATCAATCAAAAGTCAAGAATGGTATTCAAAACAGAATTGGCCTTCAGACCACTTCATCCACACACAACAGCGTAAGTAAGTTATAATATTATAAGTATTTTACTACGTAGCAACTCCATGTATTTCTGACATATTCCATTTATCATTATCGAGAAAGAAATCAATACAATCTTAATACTTCTATACCTACCTTACTATCTGCACATCCGCACGACGACAATGTACCGTAAAAGTCAGATTGACAGTTACTGACTGGACTAGAAGAGTTTTCCTTCTGCAAAGGTTTATTCGTCCTAAGAATGTAATGCAAACTACCCCGAGTGCCATTGTTTGGTGCCGCGGTTATGTTTAGAACCTCTGAAATAATTTGGAAGTCTAAATTGTCGTTTTAATTTTGATTTGAAGCTGGATTTGAAGGCACGCCAATAATGACACAAAATTACGAATTGTCATTTTCACAACACGAATTTATTTCAGATAGTAATACATCACTGTCACTGCATAATATGTATTTATTTCAAATACCTGCTTTAAACATTTGAAATGTTGATATGAAATAGTATTACCCGTCATTAAATCGTATAATTCAATGTTCTCAAATGGATCTGCAGTAAAGTTGTCTTTGAAAGCCGGTCCGTGGGCGAGGAACAATGCCTGCAAATATTAAGCAGGCACAAAATGATATAACTGACAAAAGCTAATATTATATATTTGCTATTATTTGATGGCAAGATTTCTTATCTAAATGAGTTTGAACAGTAAAATGTACATACATGTATTTCATATGGAAGATATTTTATCAATATAACAATTGTATTCATCACGAGCATTCTAACATGACTCATTCCGTTTGGCAGTCAAACAAAGAAGGAAATCAATTGTTGAAAAATCTGCAATAACCTACGTTGTGACGCTCGAGCTGTTATGACGTCATAAATGCCTTTTTGGGAGAAAAATGTAGTCACGTTTGAATCAAAATAAAATCCGTTTTGGCGGTGTTCGTCGTCAAATAAACCACTCTTTGTTCTTCATATGCTTAGTTATAAACCACTCAGGCCTTCGACCTTCGTAGTTTATTACTTCGCAGCAGAACTCCAAATCGTGGTTTATTGGACAATGAACACCACTGAAACGGATATCATTTCTTAAATTAACTAGGTAACACGCCCTGAAACTTGATGCAATTTCAAATAAATTAAAAACTGTAAGTTAAAAACTGTAAGTAACACATTTATTTAAAGAATCGTCTCAAACCCTAAAAGGTTTCAGCTAAGAATTGCTGCAATCACCGGAATAACGTAATAGGCCATGTTGTTAATCCGTTAAACATTGGCATGGTCATAAAATACTTTTAAAGCTTGAGCAGGGTTAAAAACTTAATACAACAAATATACTTACGTGCATATTCTTGTTTATGTTGTCCCATCCATGATTGCCTCCAGTACACCATGTTGTTCTGTCACTTAAGATATAGAAGTTTTGTTGACGTAAATCTTTTCAAGCAATAGCAAATGTTACAATTTGAAAACACAAACAACTGAATCAAGGCATATAATTAATAATAAGATGAAAATACATTTCGGAAATGTCATCGTTCTCGACTGGTTCAGAGATCAAAAATCATTAATTTATAAGTGATTTCCGCAAGTGACCTTAGTGGGAATTTTGTAATCTCGAATACGTTCAAATCAAGCTACTGTAGCAGTCAGTCTTACAGAGTTGTCTCTTTACCGGTACAACAACAAGACTCCTAGCAGTCAGTCTTACAGAGTTGTATACCGATACAGCAACACGACTCCTAGCAGTCAGTCTTACAGAGTTGTCTCTTCACCGGTACAACAACACGACTCCTAGCAGTCAGTCTTACAGAGTTGTCTCTTTACCGGTACAACAACACGACTCCTAGCAGTTAGTCTTATAGAGTTGTCTCTTCACCGGTACAACAACACGACTCCTAGCAGTCAGTCTTACAGAGTTGTTTCTTTACCGGTACAACAACACGACTCCTAGCAGTTAGTCTTACAGAGTTGTCTCTTTACCGGTACAACAACAAGACTCCTAGCAGTCAGTCTTACAGAGTTGTCTCTTTACCGGTACAACAACACGACTCCTAGCAGTCAGTCTTACAGAGTTGTCTCTTTCCGGTACAACAACACGACTCCTAGCAGTTAGAACAAAACTTATGTATCGAAAAAGGTTGTCTTTTCTTGTAGTTAGATTATCAATAAAATATCCATTTAACTTTCAAATGCAAAAGTACATGTGCAGTTCGAATACTTTAATATGTTCTAAATATAGTTTAAAAAAGTGTATTTAATTTTAATAGTACTTTATCTTCATGTAAAATAATTAAAGTCTTCAATACATGTGATTCATGTTTGTTACCTGTACACACGCCATTCGTCCTTCATATCAATAGACACTTCTCCAATTCTGTTCGAGTTTGTATAATGATGACGTTTCGGCATTGTGCCTTTCGTGAATACTTTCATTGCAGAGTGCTCACACATCAAACTTTTAACTATCTCGGTACTGTCAAATGCTGCAAAATTTTAAACGTAACTATATGCCATATAACTATTCGACTTTTTAATAGCGAACATTTCATATTTCTACATTGAGTATTGAGCGTTGAAAAGTCTTAAGTCTGTCTATTTCATTGTTTTGCTCTGACACATTGATATATAAAACATAAAATAAACACACTAATCTCTTAACGCCATCAAACACAACAGATTTACAATCAAAAATTGAGAAAATACACACTGCAGCTGAAACTTTATATATAAAGACAACGCTTTTGCTATATGCAAAGGTAATTAAAGAACGACACATACATGATACAAAGCGCAGAACTAACACACATATAAGTAATTGTTAAGTAAAAGTAGAATATTGAATTTTTATATAGACAAAAAATAATGTTGGATCTTCCTGAACGCATGGTTATTATCATATAAAATAATCTTAAAGTGACATTATGCGCATCTTACTGCACATTGTGTATGTTATGTGACAGTTTTATAAAAGCAATTTTCGGTTGCTGTGCATTTAAATGTGTTTAACTAATGATAATGCTGCCTTAGTATTTGAAGTTGGTGCTTTAGAAATAAAAACATTGGACTAATAAAATAATAGTTCCTTTTTTCACAGTGATCTCCCTTGTGTTTTTGTTGCTGTTGGTAGAGATTTTGGCAGTGGAAGGGAAGCAACTCCTGCATGCAGTTGTTTTCTTTAAATTGACTCTCCCAGTCAAAATAGGAAAAGTAATATTTCGAAAGTTATTATTTAGTACTGGTAGCAGGAAGAGCTTGGTGTATTGGGTTAAAAACTATTATTTCATCTACCCTTTTCACACACACCTATTTCAGCTGGATTTTTACTTGAAAAAAATGTGCATAATTCCACTTTAAGTTTCTATTTCGACACTTCTCAGACTGGTCACACTTCATTAGCAGACGACTAGTGGATGTAATCCAATTCAGTGGTTTTCTTTCACCTCAGAGAAAGTCTTCTGTAGTTTATCAGCAAAACAAAATGTATATATTGTGGTTTGTTAATAAGATGATCGGTATGATAATAAATTATTTTACATGAATACAGCCCGCGAATAAATGATTGTCTGAATTACAGCATTTCAAACATGTTTTATGCGACTCTAAATCATAGACTTCTCTGCAAGCTTAATGAAGTGAAAATAATGTTGCTATTTGAAAATGTTTTGTCTTAATATAAATTATCTAATTCGAATATTATGACGTTTTACATGTATTGAGTCTGTGGGCTTCGTATCTGCTATCTTTCTGAAATTGTGGAAATATCTGGCCAAACACTCCATTGAACATGAGCAAATCTGTAATGTCAGGATAGAAGCTCTTCACACTGACATCCCGGTCACAGCTCTGGGGAGACATACCTGGAAAACAATCAAATCCCTATCAATGTTTTAAAACGTGAGAATGTAAAACTAGAGTATTCGAATACATCAGCTCGTTATTCTAACATAACATTCAAAATAATAAACAAATTACCAATTTTTTAAAACGTGAGAAAGTAAAACTAGAGTATTCGAATACATCAGCTCGTTATTCTAACATAACATTAAAAATAATAAACAAATTTAAATCAATGTTGTAATAGTTTTTTAGGAAAATAATAACTTTTAGTAATTCAAACAATTTTAAACTCAGGAACTGATAATTATTTGAAAGTTGTGTAGAACAGATGATTATGACAGTTATACCGTGGTCAGCCAATATAATCATGTTGATACAGTTGTGAAGGCCTTTCTCATACAAGTTTGACATCAAAATATTTAACAGTTCGTCTACTGTTTCTAACTGACCATCAACCTGTGATATAAAATGTATTTTAAAATTTATAACGGGAACCTTTATCTTTCCCCTACTGATCTTGCTCTGCCAGATAAGTATTAATGATATCTGTAATACAGGTTTTGTAATATTTCCTGATGTAAAACGATCACATATAAATATCAATTCTCAATACTAATACATCGTGAATATACATTTTTAAATTATTCAAAATCAAGCGTAATTTTGACACTTATGTACTTTTTCGGCTGATAATATTGGCAGTATTACAAGTGCAGACTGTTCCACATTTCACAACATATACTAAATACATAGGTACATATTTTTGAATCAGCTAAAGTTAGTTCAGTAAGTTAACCTCTTTACTCTCAGGTCCACTGTTATGACCGGCATGGTCTGGCTCGTCGAAATACAGTGTGATAAAGTCAGGTTTTGTCTCCTTTGGCAATGTGAGCCAGTCTAAGACATCGTAAACACGCTGAGTGTACCCAGCTTTTCTAAACGAAAGAGTAAAAAATGAGTAGTAAAATGTTTTAGCAAACGAATTTACATCTTTTGTAGTCGTGGCAATTTTTCCACACTTTTTTTCTAAATATTAAATTATCTATGAAAATGTGACAATTAGTATTTTTGTAATGAGTCTTCTCATGTCATACAATCCTGATCGTCATCGATGTTTGAATTTTGTTATGTAATTCTTCAATTTTTTGTTCATGTATTTGAGAGCAATAAAAAAACATACATACCCATCATATAATTTCCAAATATCCGGATACATTCCTGCAGGTTGAAATGATAAAGATATGATTCACAATTTGATATAATATTAAATAGCATCAATCCCAAAGAACACATTAGTCGTTACACAACACATCATAGAGATCGGAACAAACAAAGCCATGCACATATGAATCAAAACAAAAAATCTTTGAAATAGCACTAAAAGAGAACATTTGGGCCTAAGTGTTGAAACATAAAATTGCGACAGTCTGTTACATTAGGGAAGGAATGTACCCAGGCACAGTTAACAAGATACATGCTACATATTACAAAAAGTATGTACAATAATCAATTAGCTGATATCCGGATTAAAACCCTTGGAGCCTGAAAAGTAGGATAGTATCCTAATTAAGCATTAGATATAAAATCATAAAAAAACAAATTATACCAGTTTAACGTATAATAACGATAAAATCCAAACATACCTGAAATGTTTACATCTGAGCCGGGCCAGAAGTATGTAGCTGTTTTAAGGCCTTGTTTCATTGCAGTTATCCAAATCTGCAAAAAAGCCAACTTAATAGATTTGATAACTATATCCGGTACATACCTTTCTACTACTTGTCTAATGAAACAAGTTTCTTCTCTACAAACAGTATAATGAGTTAGTATTCATTTTTAAGTAAATAATACGTTTGAAAAATTTTGGATTCTTGAGAAATATTTTTCGTCTAAATTAAACTTGATTTATTGGCCTTACCGGTTCTCCCTTCCACCATCTTGAATCTTTAGCAGTTCTGGCAGACAATGAGAATATCTGGTCTATTTCCTCGTCATACATATTGTTGGAGACAATCCCGTGACTCTCTGGATACAAACCCTTCATACCGGTAAAGTAAAACTTTCAACATTAACACTACTAAATAAATATGAGTTAATACTGACAAAGATTTAACATGAATGTCACAGATGGTAGGACTGTGAGTATGGGAGAAGGATTAATGACAGCAACTAAGCAACCGTTTCATTTAAAAAAACAACTTACATTAAAAGACGGAAATATTTTTCAATTTTCCCACTATTATAATGTATTATAAGTTAGCATATAATATCCTGTAAATAGATTCATATGTTACTATCAAATTTTATGAAGCATAATACATGTTTACTAACAACTGCTGTCCCTCACAAGTGACGATTAGCCCCGAAAGAGGTGTCTCGCAGTCTGTGTCCTCTCCATGTGCTCAATAAATGTGCTATGTAATTTTTAAATCCTGACAGAGTTACCATGCATACAGTATTCCTTTACAGTTAAACACTAAGTGTGACCTTGACCTTTGAGGTAGCGACGTGGGTCTTGCACGCGACACGTCGTCTTCATGTGCTAGACATTTGTGCCAAGTTGTTATAAAATCCTTCAATGCATGACAAAGTTACAGTGCGGACACGAATGTGTGCATTATGCATATATAAAGGCATCCATTACCTTAAAACTCTAAGTGTGACCTTGACCTTTGAGGTAGGGACATGGGTCTTGCGCGCGACACATCAGCTTGATGTGCTGAACATTTGTGCCAAGTTATTTTAAAATCCTTCAATGCATGACAAAGTTATAGTCCGGACACAACTGTATGCATATATACAGGATTCCATTACCTCAAAACTCTTAAGTGTGACCTTGACCTTTGAGGTAGCGACGTGGGTCTTGCACGCGACACGTCGTCTTTATGTGCTAGACATTTGTGCCAAGTTATTATAAAATCCTTCAATGCATGACAAAGTTACAGTGCGGACACGAATGTGTGCATATATGCATATATAGAGGCATCCATTACTTTAAAACTCTAAGTGTGACCGTGACCTTTGAGCTAGGGACGTGGGTTTTGCACTCAACACGTCGTCTTGATGTGCTAGACATTTGTGCCAAGTTATTATAAAATCTTCAATGCATGTCAAAGTTATAGTCCGGACACGAATGTGTGCATATATGCATATATAGAGGCATCCATTACCTTAAAACTCTAAGTGTAACCTTGACATTTGAGCTAGGGATGTGGGTCTTGCAAGCGACACGTCGTCTTGATGTGATGGACATGTGTGCCAAGTTATTTTAAAATCTTTCAATGCATGACAAAGTTACAGTCCGGACACGAATTTGTAAGTGGGGACGCACAGACGGACGGACAGACAGACGGACGGTGCGATTTTAATATGCCATCCTTCGGTGCATAAAAAAGACAAAAAAGTTACGGTAACAATGGTGTAGTGATTCGGAAAAGTGACTGTCGGGTACACCGATCTCATGTAAGGCGTGTGCACTCCACATTTAGCAAGTCTCTGGATTGTAGGGGTCAAATGACGGTCTAGATAGTCAGCTCGAAATCCATCTAGCGAAATCAGCAGCAAGGGCGTAGAACTAAAATGTAAATACGGAACATTGTGTTTTTATTCAAAATAGTTTGCACATTATGTTTCATTTGACCGTATTCACATTGTATGCAAAATACCAGTCTGTGCATTATATACAAGTATAGATTAGGTTACAAGTCAATTTCTTGAAATTAATTGTTGAAGCATTTTTGATTTAACAGCATCATTTTCAGTTCAAAGTTTATCTGTAATGTTAGTGATTCCGGTCATGTATATTTAATGTTTCAGAAGCTTTGGGTATGTACTTCGAGAATGGTATTGTCTTTGCGCAACTTTAAGCTAAATCTGTAAATTCTTACATTTGAAGGTTTAGCTTATCCCTCAAGAACCCCAAAATGAGTATGACACTATAACCATGAAATCCTTTAAATCAAAACAGCATTGGAACATTTCACTTGAAATGTGATATAAAGAACATGTTCCGTGTCCTGAATAATCCGAATTCATGACAAGTATATTTTCTTAAAGTGGAAATGGTGCACCTGTCGAGTTTCAACAGGTAACATAAAATGCAAATGACATACCCTGCAGGACAAGATGCATTCGTTATCGGGCATGGCAGATCTTTCCATGGGGTCATCAGAGAAGACGGCCACATTTCAAGAGGTAGAAAAGTCCTAGACCTTGCACTTTCTGACCGTTCAAATGATGTCAGGAACCTCAGACCAGTAAGATGTTCTATATCCCTAATTCTAGCCACATTATTCAGCAGGAAGTCCTTATGAGTCTGCGAAAAATTAAAATAACAATACTTCATTAACATAACAATATGTAATGCTGTAAGAATAAGTCCTTAAATGTGTTTGCTTGCTAGGACATTGTTTGAAACTGGTCTCACATTGCTTGATTTTTGATAACTACTCTATTTATGTATTTCATACACCAACTGACACGGAAGATTGTCATTGTTTAAACTAGCGTAGTGTTTGCAAGATTTGACTACGAATCGACAATACTATTAGACTACGGGAAACTTATACTTACAAATGTTATAACAACACTATCCCTGACTCAAAGAGTAGTAAACATTTTGTAATTTAGATAAGACTGTTCGGGTATTTATGCTGATCTTAATTGGTACTGGTACCAATTAGCCTAATATATCTAAACACAATCCAACAACCTATAGCTAACGCGAAATATTTCATTGGGCGTTAACCGTTTTGAAGATATAAATGAGTCTACATCAGTTTGTCAGTATTAGTTGAAGAGTCTTTAGGACTTGCTATTAACATCATTTGAAAATAATAATTGAAAAAGTGCTATGAAAAATAGTACGACTATCGCAAGCGCATCATATGGATACACACTTGTAACAGAATGTTTTAAGTGATCTGTTTTGAAACGAATGTAATAACATTATAGTCATTGTAAATACAGCGCGTTCCTTGGTGTTATTAGTGAGCAATACAAATACAGATCTGACAGAGCGGTCGGAAATATGTGCTTGATCAGTACTGCACACAGGCTAAAGGCTAGGTTTTGTACACTTGAAATTCATTTAAAATGAAATTTAAGAATAATAGAAAATGACTTTTTTATGTCTAATTACTTAATAACGTAAAAAAGTAAATACCAAGCAATTATTTGTCTTGTTCTGATGCGGTAAAATGAATGGCAGAATGTCAACATCTTCAGGTGTGTTACACTGTGTGAGTTTCTGTGTCGAGTCGGAACATTTCATTAAAAGCATATAGAAATGGCTAGGCACCGGTTTGGTCGCATCTTTGTCCACGTACCTGAAAAAAGGCAAGTTTAGTTTTACTCAGACAACTTTAACTGATCCTCCTGACCTCTATTAGCCTAATTTCACGGTCGATATTATGTTCTAGATATATCTTCGGCTATCATTTTACAAATATGCACGTGGTAAGCTATATAAAGTTATTGTTAAAATCGTTCAGACTGACTGATAATAACGATTTGGTCGGTAGCTCAGTTGGTAGCGTATATAAGAATCTTTCACTGGTTGCACGTGCAGATGGGAATATCTGGCTCGAGGGTAACTGTTTTTGGCGGTAAAGAGACTATGCCGAGTTACCGTCAAAACAGTTACCTGGGAGCCGGATATTTTCATCTGCACGTGCAGCCAGTGATAGATTCTTTTTCTTGCTAACTCTAAGAGCCTCGTTATCGCAAAAACAGTTAGCCTCGAGCCAGATATTTCCATCTGCACGTGCAACCAGTGAAAGATTCTTATATTCTAGCACTGGTAAAAAGATCTGGTATGCAAGAATGAAATACGCGATTCATGATATTATAAAACTTACATTGTATCTTCAGACAACTCTGTATCTAGATGACCGTCAAAGTTGTAGTCATAAATCGAACCAACTGTCACATGAGTTCTACCATATTTAGTAGCATATTCCTTTACAACTCGCCAGGCGTATGACCATATTCCTGCAAACAGTAATGTATTAAGACAAGCTTGAAGTCATAGTATGTGTAACATTCACATGTTAATTATTTACATCTTAGTGGTAAAATGTTAGCATTCGGCTATAGGCATGACTGTATTGCATTATACAATTGAATTATAACCCGTAAGTCTGTAGTGTTTCAACAGATGTGTGTATTAGACATTTAAGAAGTGGTTGTTGGTACCAGCGAATTCATGAAAAAACACTGGTGATATGTAAATGAATTTATAAATGTGTAATACGATACGTAATTGGTGACTTTAGTGAGTTACAAATTGCTTCCCTTTGGATAAAGTCCAAGATATTATACCAGTACTAGTAGTACCAGTAGTTCCTATCGGTTGAATTTCTCTGACTTTATCGTTATTTCTTATAAAGGTATCCCATTTACTATGTGTAGTATTTCTCACGTCTGTGTTAATTAAACTTTTAGGACTGTCAATAATTGGGAAAAAGTGTATTAAAAAAACATGCTGTCAAAATCATTATGTAATCTGATTTATTTTAGCATACTTTTTATCGTAAAGAACAAACAAAAAAGAATAATCCAAAGCATACTTTTTATCGTAAAGAACAAACAAAAAAGAATCCAACTGAAAGGACTAACTTACTTTCATATAATAATAAAGGGAAACAACTAACTAGTCTCTAACTATAAAAGCATTTTGTGACATGCATATCTACTTCAAATTGATACCCTTGCCTCTACATGTTTTTAATAATCCTATTGTTGTATTCTCCGATTGTTATGAATACCAAAACCTAAATGAAGACACATCGTGTCGAATGACATACATTAAGGATCTGTTTGAATTTAACAGGGAGTAATATGAGATTTTCAAGATGAAAATAAGATACTAAAATATGTATTACATTTTCTATATAAGGGAAGAAGGAATCGAGAGAAGGAAAGAGCATACCGTCTCTGAATCCTGTATACATTGGTACCATGTTTGATGAGAGACGTGCTTCTGATTTACCTTCTTCTGTATCACTAAACCCTGTGTGAAATAGTCTTGTTAGTATCCTTGTTTTCAGTTTGCAACAGTAACAACTCGCGAAATACATCGCAACAGCAAAACATATATATATCTTATAGTCGCTTCGTGGTTATTATTGTGTCTGTCTGACATATTTCTCTTTCAATTAAAAATGTAAAATATTCTAAGAAATCATTAAATTTTACTAGAAGCATCCACGTACATATTCACCCATTGTGTATCGCAATTCGCCATGTCCATTTATATCATAATTATATAATGATATATTTATATAATTTGAAATAGATAAGAGCTTAATAGATAAAAGCGCGCGTACATATTGTGATGACATAAGCAACATTTTGGTTCCAGCAGATGCATGTACTGGAGGGTAAATGTATTGAAAAGCAAAACAGATATATCCGATATGTCTGAAATAAAGCTAACTAAGAATTGTTTAGCAAGCCTTCATATGAAAGCATTTGGTTTGTTTGAAGATAAAAGAAAGCACAGGATTGATTCTGACAATAAACTATCAACCTGAAATAAAAGTTTTATGTGATCTTACCTGTATCAAATAAACGAACGAAGCCGATACTTCTGTTAACATTAATATCATATGAACAGTCTAGTTTGTTGTCAGAGCTAACTCTTGTATCACGTATAACACATTCATCTGTTTCACGGCTGTATCTCTGTACCTAAAATATTCATTTTCAAACTGATACATTTAGATCTTTCAGGTACTATATACATGATTTCTTAAACTTTGCTCACTTATTAAGAATTCGCGCTCGAGTAGAATCGATTTCAAACATAACATAATATTTAACTGTACATAAAACAGTTTCGGAATAAAACATTAACTTCTTTCATATATCAAATTGAAAATCAATCAGTAACTTTATCAGCTTAAATAAATTACAATTTTATTCTTGTAAGCAAAAACATATATATGATCCTCTACCTGTTCTGCCGTTAAACTGAAAGAGTTCAAAACAGGGGCTTTGAACAGTTTGTTATAGATAGAAGAGTACAGAGTTCCTTCAAGAAAACAGGCATCATTATTGTGCGCTTCTACTGCTGGTTCACCGAATGGGAACACATCAGGGCCCGACTGACTTGGTGGATTCCACACAACCTGCAAAATAAGTGAATATTTAAATCTGAAATGTGTCATCTGCTTCAAAAACATTTTACTGAACTGGAAACTTTTTGCGAGGAACAATTGTTAATGATATATGATTTATCCACACTGTGAAAACCGTATTGCAAGCACATCAGAAAGTCATGTTTACTATTTGAGCGCTTGTTTCTGTGAGTTTTGTCTTTTTGTTTGTGTGTATCATATGTATAATGCCGTAGTCATATTTATCAATTCCACAGCTTTTCCAACACGGTTGTAAATCATTCATGAAAAGTAAGAATATTAGACTTACAAAGTCTTCTGAGATTGAAAATTATTCAAAACATGTGTGCCCCTATAAATAAGGCTATTTACAATACACGAGAAATCTTTCTATCAAAGAATAATTTCCTATAAAGGCTCATCTCAACAGTAGTTAAATTCAGAGGTAAGTGACAAGGTGAATATTTTTTATAAATGTCATTGAGTCTCCAAACAGCTCCATCGGGACCAAAGTAACTGCATAAGCTTGAACTATCGTCACATTCGATTGGATAACGTGTTGTGAACTGAACAAACCATAATGTATTAGACTCATTTATCCCTGTACGAAACTATACCGCGTCAGATACACCTTCATGTTGTGGGTGATGGTGGAACCCATGATCATCCCGCAGTGATACAATACAGCACTTGACATGTCAGTGAACTATCTCATAAACCACACCGTGTTTGTTGTTGAATTATTGAAGACAAAACATGCCGCCTAAATTATTCAGAGCTCAATTAACTACGTTTCAACTTTGTAATGAAGTATAAATAGCTGACCGTATTATTACAGGCACATCCATCGTACATATTATTTTGTTGAGCCATGCAAACTGGCCTTGATGGAGATGCTGTAGAAGACTGACTAGCAGGACTGCGTAAGAGATGACTAAGTGCTCCAGCTGTACCATTGTTTGGAGCTGGCTGCAAATCCATTACGTCTGCAAAGACAAATATTTTTTCTGATGATGGAATATTACAAATATATACTTGTACGTAATAATCTCTTGAATATGACTTGAAAAGTTTATCCTGAAAATGAAAATTGAATGAAAGTTCAAGAGAAACGTCATGTTGAACATGCTACTTTCAATAATGTAAAGACTACATACCTGCCATCAGATTGTATAGTTCTATGTTTTCGAAAGCCTCTACTGTGAGATTCTGTTTAAAGCCGGGGCCATGAGCCAAAAACAATGCCTGAATATATATGATTGACAATAGTCTTAACGTAAGTATTGAGATCTTATGTATAAACAGTGCATTTATATATGGTTTTAATTCATACTGACGCATTCAAATTAATTCAAAACAAAACTAGAACTACCACTGAAGGTGATGAACACCCCCTCCCCCCGAACACCCCACTGACACAGTATATAAAAATTATGTAATATTTGATGCTTTAATTATTGGATCTGCACAATTTGAGACTTCTGTGAAATATAATTAAATTCTGACCAGGGGTTTTGGAGATTAAAAGCGCACAAGATTTTACTATCTCAAGCCCCTAGTGACCCAAAACATCGACCATGCACAACTAGGCATGGTGCTTATCACTTCTGTGAAGTATCATTAAAATCTGATCAGTCATTTTGGAGATCTAGTGTCGACAAGATTTCACTATCCCGAGCCCCTGTGACCTTGACCTTTGACCTAGTGACCCGAAACATCGACCACGCACACTTAGGCATTATACTTATCACTTCTGTGAAGTATCATATAAGTCTGACCAGGGGTTTTGGAGATTTAGCGTCCACAAGATTTTACTATATCGAGCCCCTGTGACCTTGACCTTTGACCTAGAGACCCGAAACATGGACCATGCACAACTAGGCATTGTACTCATTACTTGTGTGAACTATCTTTAAATTCTGAAGTACCTGATACATACAAATTTTGACCTTTTGACAGAAAAGCAAAATTTTTTAATTGAATTTGCAGAGCCAACGAGATGTCTTTAAAAAAATTGGCCTAGCCAGAAAAAATTCTATATCCACTGTCGGAGCTAACTGGAAAAAAAGAAAAATATGTTGAAGCTAACCGAAAACCAACGTATGGCAGAAAGTATAATTTCGGAATGAAGAACATGCCATTCAATGGAAATCGTGAAATAGTGAATAAAAGGATAAAGTTCAATCGTATCTACCATCTGTTTTCAGCGTTTTGCTGGAGATAAAAAAGCTTAGCATGAATCAATCTCTAAACACCAAAAATGAGATTAGCTTTTCTGGCGGTAATGTACACAAATAAAGGGGAAAAGTAAGTGAAGTACTTACATGCATACTCTTATAAATGTTGTCGTAACCATGATTACCTTTCAAACAACTTCTGCTTTTCTCTGGACTGAAATTATATTGTATACTCTGCAAACAGTTTTGAACAATAAAGTAGTGATTTCTCCTAATAAATACGATAGTTACAGATTTATTATGAATACGCAATTGTTTGTCACTTTGCTTAAACTCTTGTTACAGATAAGGGAGAATATAAGTCAAACTATTTACAGAACGAAATCTAAAATACTTTAATTATTGTATTGAGGTCATTTCCAGCCTTTATTATTTTAAATTCTGTTGTTTTTTTCCAATATCAAACATCCCCAGTCCTTTTGCCTCAGATTATCAACGTGTGTGGGGTGCACGTTTACTAAAAGTAAAATAACTGCCGAATATTTTGTCCACATACTATACCAGCCAAGATTGCTCGATGTCGAGGACAACATTGCCGATTCTTTCGCTGTTTGCATAGTGATGCCGTGCAGGAATGGTGGATCGCGAAAACACATTAAGGTGAGAATTCTTGCATTTGAGGGACGCAACAACATCTTCTGTCGGGACAACTGTTACGTGGAAATTATTGGTAAACTTATATTTTTGTAAAGATGTTTTTACAGAATTATTTAAGCGTTACATATTTTTTACTATTTCAGCGCTAATGATGTCTGCAGGTATAAAACAATTTAAAAATGATAAACTTGTAGTGGATGTGGTATATGCTCTTCTGAAACCCTTTCATAAGTAAGCTTGAAAGTGCCGAAATAATGGAAAAGATTAGACTTTTATGGATGAGCAACATTTCAGTCTAGTTAACGGTATAGCCAAATTTTCTTGGCATGATGATATTGAAAAGAAAATGAAGTATTAAACACAGTACGTGAATTAGTTCTATATAGATTATTTGTTATATACATAAAATGTTTAAAGATTAAAATTAAGACAGACTAGATTAGCAAAACAAACTACAGAACAAGGTCCAAAGACCTTGTATTAATATCTTCACATATAAAGCTAAACAAAATCTTACGATACATATACAAATGTACATTACCATTTTCATTTTCATGCACAATTTTTTGGTCTTTTCTGTACTTCGTGTTAATATGTCCTGTAGTCCCGGAGTATATCAACATATCATCTAAGTTTTCCAAGTATTTATCCAGTAGCACTTGTCGTTCACACGATGTTTCCGCCATACCTGAATATACAGAGAATGAAGTCAAGGTCAAGTATGAAACATTTTCACCTGAGCGTAATAGTTAAGTAACTGTAATAAATTGTAAAAAAGATAGAGGCAATATACTGGCTTGAACTTGAGAATTTTGGTCAAGGTGTTTATGTGTGTAATTTTAAAACCGGATTATTGATGTAAACTTACTTTTAGTAAGTCAGATCATGGAACTTGCTTTCATGCTAAAAGCAAAACAGTCAATTGCTATTCTGAATATGAATATTTTCGGTAAATTACAGCTAGTTTTGATTATGAAAATGGGTTACTAATGTGAAAATTGGTCACTTGGGCAAATGATAAACATAAACATTGTTCACCTTGTAGGATATATTTTCGTTATATTTGGTAACAATTTATGAAATCGAGGTCAACTTTAAAAAGGGTTATCAGGGTCTAAATTATGCCAAACTATTCGAAAACGTTTTGATATTGTGAACGTTTTTAGCTCACATGAGCATATGGGATTGTCCGTCATATGTCCGTCTGCAATTTGCATCAAATAACATCTCCTCCAAAACCGCTTGGCCAATGGGGATGAAACTTGGCAGGGATGTTCATTGCATGGAACCCTACCAAGTTTGTTAATAGCATTCATTTCATGCAGAATTCTGGTTGCCGTTACAACCGAAAGGAACAATTTTAGCTCTAAAACATTTGTTGTGAGGCATTGTCTAGTGGTCCTCTACCAAGTTTGTTCAAAACATGCCCCTGGGGTCAAAATTAACTTATATAGGAAAAACGCTAAACATCTTCTCCTCCAAAAGCATAACTCTAGAATTTAAATATTTAGTACATGTATGTAGCATTTTGTAGTGGACCTTTACCAAGTCTGTTCAAATCATGCACCAGGGTGAAAACCTGACCCCGCCGGGGTCACTTGTTTAACATACACTTGTATAGGAAAACTTTTAAAAATCTCCTTTCTCCCAAACTGCAAGGCTTAGAGCTTAGATATATGATTCTTAATATTGTCTAGTGGACCTCTACCAAATTTGTTAAAATCATGCCCCTGTGGTTAAAACTAACCACGCCCTATGTATATAGAGTTCAGGAAAAACTTCTCGTCTGAAACTGTATTGTCCAGAGCATTTAACATTGCCTGGTTGTCCTTTGTGAAGTTTGTTCACATTATGCTCCGAGGTTCAAAATAAACATAGCCAATGGAATTACAATGTTAAACCTATTATGTTCAGTAACTGGATAACCATTGGGCATAGGATCCTCAGACTTCATGGAAAAGTTGATCTTAACCAGTTGGTGACCCGTATTGATATTTAGGTAACTTGGTGAAAGGTCAAGGTCAGATCTATTGTGTTTACTAACTGGAGAACCATTAGACCAGTGATCTTAAAACTCGGTAGTGAGGTTGGTAGTCAACTTTGACTTGGCTGACCCTGACCTTAACCTACTGACCTAATTTCTTGTTTTTGAAGCAACAGCCATAAAATTTGAACTTTTATGAATAGTTGCGCGTGCAGAGTTAAACTTTGACCTTGATCGAAATTGACCTGCACTATTTGTGCATTTTTTTTGCAGTTTTGCAAGCTATTTTCAAAATTCCTGTGACTGACTTTGATTATGACCTTTAAGTTTATACCTGTTCATTTTAGCTCGATTGTGAAGAAAGCTTGTAACTTATCGAGTCACTCTCGACTCCGCTTCCTTGAAAACCTAGTACTGGTGTCATGTAAGGAGGTACGGTCGTGACCCCAGTGCTTTCTTGTTTCAAAGTCCAATGATACTCGGGTGAGCGATATTGAGTGCAATCACGGCCCTCTTGTTTAAAAACAGGACTGTAAAGTTTAACATCAACATCATGCTATATTGTTGTTTCAACGTTTTGCGAGAACTAAAGTAAACAAACAAACTAACTAATGACCCATTATAACTGTTACTGAGTAAATAGTCAGCACTACAAAGAACATCTATAAATTACAAAACACAATAGGGTACCAAACAAAAAGATGTATTACCGTGATCAGCTAGCACTATAAGATTAACACAGTGATCCAGCTTGCGGCTGAGAAGTCCATCCATTAGTCGACGTATTATTGTATCCATGCGACCTAACATAACATTCACCTAAAACACAAGTTTCCGTTATATTCAATGTACATGTTTGTCAGATTTCTTTTCAAAATACATAACTACCAAAACCAATTAGTGCACTGCATTTAACTAACAAGAGCTGTCAGTAGGACAGCAGCCACACATCCCCGAAAAAACTGCTGACGGATAGACAAACAGATGACTGGGACAGACAAATGGACCAGCATCACCACAGCAGAGTATGAACATTTGGGGCATACAAAAGAAAACTTGAAAGTGGAACAGTATAGAAAGATGCAAATAACTTTTGGACCATCCCCCTCCCTTAGTGCTTTATCAATGTGGTAGATATGTCTCCGGACAGAAATATATATAGCTCTACCTGGCCATGGCATCAACTCTATATAGTAATGAACATTTCTACAAATTTTGATTGAAATTGCATTACCAATGTGGTAAATATGACCAGGGCCGTAACATAATGTGGCCGAAATGCTCCCTTCGGTCACATAAAAAAGACCAATAATACTGATTAGCTGGAAAAACTAGATCTTGCATACTTTATTTTATTTCCAAAATATCTTACTGAGTTGTTAAAATGAAGGTGTTCGTTTTTAAGAGTATGAATTGTCTCGGTACAATGCGGCGAAGAAAAAAACAAAAAACCCTGTCCACTTTAAGGCTGAAGTTTGCATGTCACAATAGCATTACTTCCCCTTCCCTACAGAAGACAATGTTATCGAATGTTATCGCTGAGTAAAACAACACAAGGCCCCTTACGATCATTTGTTTTCTGTATGAAATTTACGCAGAAAATAAAGTATTAAGATTTTGCCAAACAGTTAATCCGATGAATCCGATTTGGCAACAGATATATTCTAGATGCAATAAAATCAACCGTGTACTTTCATGAAATATCAAAATATATATAAGTATATGAGGACCAGCATGCAATAGGTCAACTTCATCAAATACTTTAGCATCTTTAGCTTTTGCGGGAGTCTTCAAAAAGCATACACTTATATTTCCTTACTACTTATATAAGGATTCCGAAGTGACTTCGATATTTTTGTAAAGATATGTCAAAGCAACTTTGTATGTGTCTGCATAGGCGGTAAACATTGACAACAGTTATTACTTCTTCACTGTTTGGTCCTGATCCATGACCAACGTGATCTGGTTCGTTGAAATATAGTGTGATAAACTCTGGTCTGTCTTCGTCTGGCATTTCAAGCCATTTCAACACCGTGTCGACTCGTTCTTCAAAACTAATGCTCCTGAAATTACATGATACATTAATCGGCTTCTAAATAAGTGACATTTACAGTCGTACTATGGACCTATTGATCTGTCGTCAGCTGAAGAAAATTATTTTGATACGATATCTTACGAAAGGAATTCCAAAGATGTCTGAAGTTAACTTTAAACTCTCTGTAAAAGATATAAAAATCACAATTACCCGTTGTACGGAATCCAAATGTCTGGTTGAATTCCTGAAAAAGATATGCACGTGGATACCATTATTTTAACTTCAGATTAAAATATGACCAAACATAAACAAGGTATTTTAGGCTGTTCCTACACACTGTTCTTATCCGAAAACACACATATACCCCAAAGTATAGATTTTGAACTGTATTTATGTTCATAACAAAAAACTCTACCGAAACGGGACAAGTAGCATCAACATAACACAAATACTTTCATTTTCTTAAAGATTATAATTATTACTGCGAGCATTTATTTAGAGAATTATTAAAATATCATATTTTATGGAGTATCATAGTTATAAGTATACCAGAAACATTCATTTCACTTCCAACCCAGAAGAATGAGGCAGTCTTTCTGCCTTGATTTTTTGCTGTCACCCATAGCTGTAAGAATAAAGAATATTTGGTGAGACAAAATAAAATGTCAAAAAGATTAAGTAAAACCTATATACGTATTTCTTAAGAAAACAGACATAATATTATAGAAATCTTATAAAACGAAAGGGGCTTTATAGCATAATTACATATTTAAGTTTAAGAACCTAGTATTAAGATGTACTTACCGGCTCGCCTCCCCACCACTTTGAGTCATATTTATCATGACCTCCAATTGAAAAAGACTTGTTGATATAGGGGTCGTACATACTGTTACCGACGATACCATGGGATTCAGGATATAGCCCCTGACAAAAATATCAAACTGCATGACACAAATCTTTAATATATGTTTAATGGTTATATCAAACGACATAGTTAGAAGACATATGTGACGTAATGAACGTCAAATCGTTCTGGGCTAATGTAGTTTAACTGTTTTACCAAAACAGAAAGTTAGAAATCATATTGTGTATGACAACTATTTTCTTCCAATACGAAATATATCAATTCTGTTTTTGTATGATTTTTTGCTGCCATTATATGGTCACCATAATACAAAAGCGTTTGGACTGTGCAACCAACACAAATCTACATTTAGATCTTGCTCCACACTGATCACTAAGCTGTCTCTGAAACCTAGGTGCCACCATAGCATTATATACATGTGTATGTAGTCGTTTACTGTGTACAGTCATACTTTTGACTGGTTTCCATTAACGATAATATAATACATCAGCACGTTTGTTTTCACACGGCATAGATTAATGTTGTAAGAACTGTCAAGATTCTCGAACATGACAGAGACTTTCGTGGTAGAGATATATGTTATACGAGTTGATTACCGTGACGATAGTATAGTGGTTGGGGAACGTTAGTGTAGGGTACACTGCTCTCATGTATGGTGTATGTATTCCACAGTCTCGTAGCTTTTGAATTGTTGGCGTGAGATTTCTTAACAGATATTCTGCTTGAAATCCATCCAGAGATACAAGGAGTAAGGGATTCCGGCTGAAATGTTTTAATATAAAACTGTATTTATGGGATCGAAATGAAATTGAATACTTTCACATTTCGTAGCAAGCTGCACATCGGTTACATGGAATCTTTCCTCAAAGAAAGACAAAACAATCAACGAGACTCTGTATCGTTAACCGTTGGAATGTAAATGAGTACATACGTGTAAAGTTTTGCTTTCTGATTAATTTGAAAGCTGAGAGAAGATTTTAGAAACTTGCTCTATGTACACATTATGAAATTTCAACACTCTTTACCGACCTACTTATGATTTTCAGCGTATCAATTCTTTCTGAAAAGCCTTGTTAATACACCCCTGTAACATTTCATTGCCGAGAAAATGTCACAGTTTAACATTTGGAATAATTATGAAAGGGAACGAATCACAAGCATAGTCAGTTAACCATATTTTGACGAATCAATATCTCGGCGTAAACAATCTTTGTTTATGGTCTAAAACATATCATTCTAAGAAATTGTTTCAAAATCTGAAGGATGGATTCAGAGAAATTTTCAAAGTTTTAAAAATAGGAAAATATGGCAAACGGGCAATCAAAGTTTTAAATGTTGAAATGCACTTGTTTTGTTGAGAAACCCTCCAAAACAACATCCCACATATATCGGCAGTGTCAAAAGAGGTGCCATGTAAAAGCAAAATATTTCATTGACGGTCGCCAGTCACGACGGACGGACCGATCAACAGCTAAACTTGTTCCGTGACTTTGTTTCCGGGCAAACTGAAATGTATTAGCTGTTGTTTGCCCTTAATAACTTACGTGCTAAACACACAACAAATTAGAAACCCATAATGTTGAACATGTGCACTAGTAAAAGGTTCTCATAAAGCGACATCAGAGAGAAGCGAGTAGGAACCATCCGATTTGCAACATAATCAGAAATGGCTTTTATTGACATTGAAAAGTTTATGGTTAGTTTATAAAATCTACCTCCATGGACACTGCGAATCACGCCCGGAACTCGAACATTGAGCAGACAGCCAATCTACCGACGATGAGGTTGTTTCATGTGTTGTTGCTTTAGTTACACTCGCTGACGATGCGGTTGTTCCTGTTGTTATGGTCTCTGTTACACGCGTTGAAGATGATTTCGGTACAGATGTTGTGGATTTTCCTGTCTGTATGATTTAAGGAATTATACACAGTTTACATGTAATTAAGCCTTTAAAGGATAAAGCGATAATGATATCGAAAGAAACCAGCACACTGAAGTCCATCTTTAGACTGGCATCAGTCGTTAGAGTCATTACCTCGTCTTTTCTGGACATTTTACAACATCTTCACAATTTCTCCTTCCCTTGGCTCTAACTGTTGAGATGAGCTTTGATTGAGACACATTTTTGATAGAGATATTTTTCTTAAAAGAAAATAAAACTTCGAAAGAAAAAACACCTCTCAATCTCAACAGACTTTTATAAGCCTAGTCCGTGTTTTTCTTGAGATAAATTGGAATTTCAACTCAATTATTCCAACTCAATAAAATTTCATAACATTTTACCTTTAGGTTTGCCTAAAACATACAATCGGGTACGGGATGTATTTTTAAACAATATAATCTAGCGTTATTGGACTTACAGATCTCTTCGATCAGTCAGTTTTATCCATTCAACTGTTTCGCTTAAACAAGCCTGCTTCTATAAATTAGCAAGACGTCAGAGAAAATGCATTGTATGCTCTTGT
Source organism: Saxidomus purpurata (assembly GCA_022818135.1). Classification (NCBI taxonomy): domain Eukaryota; kingdom Metazoa; phylum Mollusca; class Bivalvia; order Venerida; family Veneridae; genus Saxidomus; species Saxidomus purpurata. The sequence continues at coordinate 52,833,159 of JAFMSR010000005.1, read as the reverse complement.
TAAGTATTTGGACAATAATAACAAGTGACATTTCCCAGCAGGCCTTGGAGCACCTTTACGGACGCCGATGCTCGAGAGAGTGCAATAGCCCCGCTCCCGATCCCCCCAACTTATTATCTAATGTAAAACCCTTCTAAAACCTGAAAAATGAGACTAAAAGTGACGTGTGATCAAACATGTAAATTTAGGACTGAGACTGTAAATGTAATAATACCTGTTTTTCTTGTTCATTGGCTGACGTTTCAGAGCTGTCTTTTTTCAAGCCTACCACCAAACCAATTACCAGAGCCGCTATCAACGCCACAGCTATCTATATACATCAAACACGAGACAGATTGTACTGTAAGAACTAAATTTGCCCACTTCTTACCCCAAATATCAACGCTTATAAAACTCACAGTTATAAGGAAATGTAAACAATCCTCTAAACAATGAACAAATACCCAACACTTAAACATACTCTTAATCATTAGGTTAAAAAAACTGTCGCAAACTCAAGTCAAAATGAGACTACATGCAACATAAAACATCATTGTGCAGATCTTTTATTGAAATTACCCGTCCGTTGCAAGTTCTACTATTTCAATGGTTTTTATCATCATTAAATAAACTGTTTTATTTAAATTAAACATGTGTTTTTATAGCAAAACATAATTTAACTCACTACGGATATTAGTATAAACCGTGATCTTCTCTTTTTATTAACTCTGGGAGTGTTTTCATTCTCCGATACTAACTGGAAAACAAAAATAAATAATATAATAATATATGTAATTATATTGTCTGGTCCTACAGTTGTCTAATAATTTAATAGTGTGCTTACTACGACGGAAGCGCAAAAGCGAAATACATATTTGCTCTATGTTGATACTCAACGTTTACTTTTCATATTGCAAAAACGCTGCTACACAGGACAGCGATGCTAGTATTATCATTATGCCCATAACTTGTCGGTACAAGAGTGAATATACATAAAGACAAGCAATGCACCAGCTACATGGTATAATTCATCTTAAAGGGACACATCCTATAACTGACGTAAAACTAAATAACCTCCAAAACATAAATAATAAAATCTTTGGAAGTATTATTACTTAAAGGTCCACTACTAAGCGAAAATTAAGTGACAGTTATTTCAATGGCAAGTACATTACCTTATGCAAGACACTAAATAATGAAGATTGTCAGGTTAAAATTTACAGAAAGTGTTTGGAACACGAAGAAAAGTATGTGTATTATGTTGAAATCTCAGTGATTTGACAAAATGACCACCCAGGTAAAATGACCACCTAGGTCTTTTTAACTTTCTTCATAATGCAAAGAAAAATAAGTGTACATGTACTGTGGTTTATTTAGAATTTCAACATACCAACTTTCATTTTTAAAAATAACTGATTTGTGTTTTTAAAGTATATTTGAATTTTCACTTTCCTTAGTATTGGACCTTTAACCTAAAAGTTTCAGCTTTGCATTCCCAGTCATTATTTGGAAATATACTGCAGTACCGTAAACCATTCAATAATCTATGTAGAGTTGTTGTTGTACAATTAATGGGTGGATGCGATTTATTACTAAAAAACTCTAATATATTGATTAATTGTGGTAAAATGAGGCATTTTTCGCCAAAGATTTTTCTTTGAAATTGTATTTATTTATCATTTTATGTTCATTGAACAAATAATCTATGTTTCGAGAATACAATCTGCTAGATATAGGGAGTGCCCCTTTAAGCCTGGCGACAAAAACTAATGTATGGCAAGCGAAATGCACATTAATTCTTTAAACTATAGGTTTTACTGTTAAACCCATAGTTTAACACCTCTTAAACCCCTAGTTTCAGGTGCCGTTTGCACAAAACCGTAGTTTAAAGTCTGTTAAACCCATAGTTTAAGAGACGACCAATCAAATTAGCTGAAACCCCGGTTTAAAGTGTCACGTGACTCGTGAAAACGATGTTTTACATATAATATTTTAAACTGTGGTTTAAGACATTAAGCTAGGGTTTTACGCGCCAAATGCACATTAATTCAGTTAACACTTAAACCTATAGTTTAACAACTCTTAAACCCATAGTTTGAGGTGCCGTTTGCACATAATTTCTTAAACCGTGGTTTAAAGTCTTAAACCGTAGTTTAAAGTCTGTTAAACCCATAGTTTAAGAGACAACCAATGAAATTAGCTGAAACCCCGGTTTAAAGTGTCACGTGACACACTACTTGACGCACTAATATAATAACGAATGATATGTGTAGAAAATCTGTATTTGATAAATTTTTAATTTCACATTTTAAATTTGCTTTAGTTTATACATTATAAACAATCATTTGGACAATATCTAAAAGTAATTTTGGATATGAAAAAAGATTAGCGCAAAGCGTAAACTTGTTTTTTTATCCATTCATTCATTCAATACAATATTTCTTTATATATGCGTTTAAACCCATTTTTTCAAAGAAACATTGATCTGACACCCTCGTGAAAAGTCAACGGTCACAAAGACTTGAAATTGCTTGTATATTTGTTATAATAAATTGCATATCACTTTGACAAGCGTTCATCTAGGCCTGCCATTAGCAGGCTGTTGTAAAAACATTAGAAGTATGTTGTCTTACCTGTTTGATTATTTGACAATTTGCAATATTTCGGATGTTAAATTATAATATTTGGCTACACGGTCCTAGTATGACAGGTTACAGTATATGAAAAAAACTACATTTCCGAAAAATGTACTTGTAACAAGTTTTGTACAAATATCATAGACTTTAATTTCTCATACGAAACCGATCGTGCCAATGCGAAATTGAACTTCACTTTATATACAAACAGGCAACTGAATTAATAAATTTGGTCACAGCGCCACTATGTAACGGCATGACATCATGTTACTATGGGGGCTGCTAGTCATTTTAACAGGCGGGCAGTTTACCTAAACATTGTTTCTGCTAAGCACCAGTACTAGACTCCTCTTCTCCGTTTGAAACTAACAATTTTCTCACATAAAGAGACATGGTCGGTAGGAATACTCGATTCTATGCGGTGCACGACATTTCGCCGAAAAACATTTCGTCGACTACGACACTTCGCCGAATAAGATAGTTGGTCTAATACGACAGTTTGTCAAAGACAAGACTACGGCATGTGGTCGAAAACTAATTTTAACACAACAGCATTTGGTCGAAAACTGTCAAACTGCAAATTATCCCTTTGTTATTGACTTATATTCTTAAATATGGCAAGCGAAATGCACATTAATTCCTTAAACTATAGGTTTAACTGTTAAACCCATAGTTTAACACCTCTTAAACCCCTAGTTTCAGGTGCCGTTGCACATTAATTCTTAAACCGTGGTTTAAAGTCTTAAACCGTAGTTTAAAGTCTGTTAAACCCATAGTTTAAGAGACGACCAATCAAATGAGCTGAAACCCCGGTTTAAAGTGTCACGTGACTCGTTAAAACGACAATTACATACATATTTACTTTAAACTGTGGTTTAAGACATTAATCTAGGGTTTTACGCGCCGAATGCACATTTAATGTGTTAAACCCTAGGTTTAACTCTTAAACCCATAGTTTCAGGTGCCGTTTGCACATTAATTTCTTAAACCGTGGTTTAAAGTCTTAAACCGTAGTTTAAAGTCTGTTAAACCCATAGTTTAAGAGACAACTAATCAAATGAGCTGAAACCCCGGTTTAAAGTGTCACGTGTTCTGTTAAACCCCTAGTTTAAGGGACAACCAACCAAATTAGCTGAAACCAGAGTTTAAAGTATCACGTGACCTTTCACTGTGACGCGTGGAATTTGTGTGTAAACATTCACAACATGACATAGGCTGTCAAAAAACAACTCTTTGGTCATTATCTATATGTAATCTTCGGATATAATTTGGGGGATTTTTGTAACATAACAAGTAACTGTTCATAAAACATTTTAGCGCATGGCGTAAACATGTAATTTTATTCATTTATTTGTTTATTTAGTTATCACAATATAATATTTTTTATATTTGCGCTTTAAACCACTATATCAAAGAAACACTGATCTAACATCCTCGTTAAAAATCGACAGTGACAAAGACTTGGAATTGCTTGTATAATTCAAATAACTTTGACAGAATGAAAAAATACACCTTTTACAGAATTAATGCGAGAACTGCTGGGGTCGGTAAAATATGACGTTCTAGATCCGACTTGTTTTACATATAATGAAAAAATATCTATGTGTATAGTTTTAGCTTAAACATTCATTTAGGACATAAACATATATCCGTTTCATTGACAGATTTTAGGCTTTTTTTAATAGATTGCACAAATCAAAACCTAGTATACAGCTTAAGTATTTTATTACAGGTCATAATAAATGTTACGTAATGTCCGGCCATAAAGCATCAATAAGCGAGCAGACGGACTGATCATTCGGAAGTGTTAGAGCAGCATTATGGGACATCCGTGCGCCAATACCTTTTTAAAGAAAACTTAAAAACAGTCCCTTTTCCTTTCTTTATATATATTTTATATCACCATAATCTAGAATGATTGTTTTATTCTAACCCGTTTGTGATTCTTAAATACTTTCATAGTTGTTATAGCTTATGCCAGGATTTATTAAATTAACGGCCCTGTATATACGATCCCTGCTTATGCGCAACTTAAAAGATTAACTTGTTTTTTAGTAAACATGGTCACATTTTGCGCGTTTTAATTTAACTGATCATACAAAGTATAGTAATATGACAATTACGAATTTAAACTTAAAACAGATCAAATTAGTCAAGTCTCAGAGAAAAGAAAAAATATCATTAAAAATAGGAAATGTTACATTTATCATGCCGTTTATGATTATAAAATAACTTAAATTTTATCGGGAGTTGATTACGTCAGTGGCGTGTATTAGCGTTGACTTTGACATTTTTTTCTGACACATGTTAGAAACTTATGAACAAATTACATTATACTGGAAACATGAAAACACTTAACTAATATTGCCGCGCCTGTATATTATTGGTTAACATTGTTTTAACAGCTTCTTATAAAAAATACGTGTATATCCGGCAAATGTTTTTAAGCTTCAGAGGATACAGACCGGTATAGTACTATAAAAAGCAAGGCACGACTTTAGCCGTAGGCAATATCCCGATAAGAGACAGGTAATAAAACAATGAAGGGTCATAAACCTGATTCACTTTAACCCAATTTCAGTTTGAGCGGGGTCCTAATATAACGTTTATAGGACGGAGGTTTAAATATAATTCAATTTGTCATAAAAAAATAATCATCATATCTAGTTATCTTATATTATGAATATGAGAGGGTGGTGCCGCTCATCCGGAGGTTGCGGGTTCGAGCCCTACCGGGGTTGCGACACCAGTACTGTTTTTCCAGGAAGCGGACTCTAGTGACCGCATAAGTTTCAAGATTTCTTCACAATCGATCTAAATTGAATTAGTACAAACTATAAACATGATTTTGCTTTACTTATAAATTTAAATATTACCGGTAATTTAAATGAATTCATACTTAAATGTGACGTGTGAAGAATGCGAGCAACACTCGTGTTAAACAACCCGCCCAATTTTGCACAAGGAGACATTAGTCCCTTCATTATTTGGCAGAAGCGGACATTATCCATTTTTAGTCTTCAAAGCTTAAAATTGATTCAAAATCATCATAGTATCACCTGGTGACAAGCTTGTTTGTCCTGATGAAACCACCCCTATCCCTCTAATCCCACCTTATACAGATGTGATTCACCTTCGTGGGTTCGAGCATTGCTACAGAACATGCTACAGAACATGTTTCTTTGCGTGAGCCCAAAAATATAGTTTATTACGGACGATATGGATCTACACGTAGTACTGGTTCGATCCAGAAACAATGGTTATAGGTAAACTGCCCGTAAATGAAAAGCTAGAGGCACTTATTTTGTATTTACAATTAATAAACATTCACAACATGACATATAGGCTATCGTCTGCATAATGCATCGGTCAATCATACGACGCAAAACGTAAAACCAAATTAGAAAACGTGTTTTCCACAGATCATGGAATGTTTGAGAGGCATTATATTATGTCTTACTAAACCTAGTAAAAGTAATGCTGTACAGGCTTCATTGATACTATTTTTCTATTTGCTATTTACCTTGTATAATTACTAGTATGTGAGCTTTAGGCAAGTTCGAGTTTTTGTAACGAATTCACCATTATGTATTAGACCGTTCTACTTGTATTCGAGTCCCGCGGCGCCGTGATCCTGAAAACTTAACTTAAGGGGTTATAGACTGATACTTACCAGGAACAATGGTTAGGCAAGGACATGACTGTATATACAGTAAAACCTGTGATAAAGACCACCTCCAAATAGAGACCACCCTATGAATAAAGACCAGCAGGGAGATCGCCGTGCACTATTGATATATTATACTCTTGTATCAAATTTTTTGTGCACAACGTAAGCTTTAAGAATATAAGTCAATAACAAAAAGATTATTTGCAATTTGACAGTTTTCGACCAAATGCTGTAGTGTTAAAACTAGTTTTCGACCACATGTCGTAGTCTTGTCTTTGACAAACTGTCGTATTAGACCAACTATCTTATTCGGCGAAGTGTCGTAGTCGACGAAATGTCTTTCGACGAAATGTCTTTCGGCGAAATGTCGTGCACCGCATAGAATCGAGTATTCCTACCGACCATGTCTCTTTGTGTGAGAAAATTGTTTCAAACGGAGAAGAGGAGTCTAGTACTGGTGCTTAGGAGAAACAATGTTTAGGTAACTTGACTGCCCGCCTGTTAAAATGACTAGCAGCCCCCATAGTAACATGATGTCATGCCGTTACATAGTGGCGCTGTGACCAAATTTATTAATTCAGTTGCCTGTTTGTATATAAAGTGAAGTCCAATTTCGGATTGGCTTGATCATTTCCGGTTTCGTATGAGAAATTAAAGTCTATGATATTATATGTTTTTTTTGTACAAAACTTGTTACAAGTACATTTTTTTCGGAAATGTAGGTTTTTCATATACTGTAACCTGTCATACAAGGACCGTGTAGCCAAATATTCTTATTTAACATCCGAAATATTGCAAATTGTCAAATAATCAAACAGGTAAGACAACATACTTTTGATGTTTTTTACAACAGCCTGCTAATGGCAGGCCTAGATGAACGATTGTAAAAGTGATATGCAATTTATTATAACAAATATACAAGCAATTTCAAGTCTTTGTAACCGTTGATTTTTCACAAGGGTGTCAGATCAATGTTGTTTTTTTTTAAATGGGTTAAAACGCATATATAAAGAAACATTGTATTGAATGAATGAATGGATAAAACAAGAAGTTTACGCTTTGCGCTAATCTTTTTTCACATCCAAAATGATTACTTTTAGATATTGTCCAAATAATTGTTTCTAATGTATAAACTAAATCAAATTTAAAATGCGAAATTAAAAATTTATCAAATACAGATTTTCTACACGTATATCATTCGTTATTATATTAGTGCGTCAAGTGTTATGTCACGTGACACTTTAAACCGGGGTTTTAGCTAATTTCATTGGTTGTCTCTTAAACTATGGGTTTAACAGACTTTAAACTACGGTTTAAGACTTTAAACCACGGTTTAAGAAATTAATGTGCAAACGGCACCTGAAACTATGGGTTTAAGAGTTGTTAAACTATAGGTTTAAGAGTTAATTGAATTAATGTGCATTTGGCGCGTAAAACCCTAGATTAATGTCTTAAACCACAGTTTAAAGTATTATATGTAAAACATCGTTTTAACGAGTCACGTGACACTTTAAACCGGGGTTTCAGCTCATTTGATTGGTCGTCTCTTAAACTATGGGTTTAACAGACTTTAAACTACGGTTTAAGACTTTAAACCACGGTTTAAGAATTAATGTGCAAACGGCACCTGAAACTAGGGGTTTAAGAGGTGTTAAACTATGGGTTTAACAGTTAAACCTATAGTTAAAAGAATTAATGTGCATTTCGCTTGCCATACTTAAAGCTTACGTTGTGCACAAAAAATTTGATACAAGAGTATAATATATCAATAGTGCACGTCGATCTCCCTGCTGGTCTTTATTCATAGGGTGGTCTCTATTTGGAGGTGGTCTTTATCACAGGTTTTACTGTATATACAGTCATGTCCTTGCCTAACCATTGTTCCTGGTAAGTATCAGTCTGAGAGTCCTATACTATTTAACCCCTTAAGTTAAGTTTTCAGGATCGCGGCGCCGCGGGACTCGAACACAAGTAGAACGGTCTAATACATAATGGTGAATTCGTTACAAAAACTAAACTTGCCTAAAGCTCACATACTAGTATTTACACAAGATAAATAGCAAACAGAAAAATAGTATCATTGAAGCCTGTACAGCATTACTTTTACTAGGTTTAGTAAGACATAATATAATGCCTCTCAAACATTCCATGATCTGTGGAAAACACGTTTTCTAATTTGGTTTTACGTTTTGCGTCGTATGATTGACCGATGCATTATGCAGACGATAGCCTATGTCATGTTGTGAATGTTTATTAATTGTAAATACAAAATAAGAGTCTCTAGCTTTTCATTTACGGGCAAATAACCTATAACCATTGTTTCTGGATCGAACCAGTACTACTGTATTGTTTTGCGCACGCAAAGAAACATGTTCTGTAGCAATGCTCGAACCCACGAAGGTGAATCGCATCTGTATAAGGTGGGATTAGAGAGATTGGGGTGGTTTCATCAGTACAGACAGGCTTGTCACCAGGTGTTATTACGTTATGATGATTTTAAATCGATTTTAAGCTTTGAAGACTGAAAAGGGATAATGTCCGCTTCTGCCAAATAATGAAGGGACTAATGTCCCCTTGTGCAAAATTGGGCTGTAGGGGTTGTTTAACGCGAGTGTTGCTCGCATTCTTCACACGTCACATTTAAGTATGAATACATTTAAATTATCTGTTATATTAAAATTTATAAGTAAAGCAAAATCGTGTTTATAGTTTGTACTAATTCAATTTAGATCGATTGTGAAGAAATCTTGAAACTTATGCGGTCACTCGAGTCCGCGCTTCCTGGAAAAACAGTACTGGTGTCGCAACCCCGGTGGGGCTCGAACCCGCAACCCCCGGGATGAGCGGCAGACACCTTAACCTCTACATCACCACCCTCTCATATTCATAATATAGGATAACTAGATATTTTTATGACAAATTGAATTATATTTAAACCTCCGTCCTATAAACGTTATATTAGGACCCCGCTTAAACTGAAATTGGGTTAAAGTGGATCAGGTTTATGACCCTTCATTGTTTTATTACCTGTCTCTTATCGGCTAAAGTCGTACCTTGCTTTTTATAGTACTATATCGGTCTGTATCCTCTGAAGCTTAAAAACATTTTACCGGATATACATGTAATTTTTTATAAGAAGCTGTTAAAACCATGTTAACCAATAATATACTGGCGCGGTATAATTAGTTAAGTGTTTTCATGTTTCCAGTATAATGTAATTTTTTTATAAGTTTCTAACATGTGTCAGAAAAATATGTCAAAGTCAAGGCTAATACACGCCACTGACGTAATCAACTCCCGATAAAATTTAAGTTATTTTATAATCATAAACGGCATGATAAATGTAACATTTCCTATTTTAATGATATTTTTTCATTTCTCTGAGACTTGACTAATTTGATCTGTTTTAAGTTTAAATTCGTAATTGTCATATTACTATACTTTGAAGAGAGAAATAGAATGTATATTTACAATATTTTTATTCATTCTACTTCGACATATATTTACACTAAATTTATGTAAGTGAAATGACACTTGTATCGGATTTAGACGTACATGTTGTATGCGTATATTCCCTTCTTTAATGGGACTCTAGCACACAAGCAAGATGTACGTAACCACGGACTAAACACTATTGAATGCCGTAAACAATATGACCGATTTATATTTTTTTCTCACTACACTTTATCTGATAGCCCTCCGTATGTGTAAAATGTAGCTCCGCCTACAGACACTTTAGTCATTGGGCGGACTTGTTTGGTTACGCCGTTTACGCCGGCGGGGTACTACTTTACGCCGGTAGCACTTGATTGAAAACGGCTGGTGACATGTCAAAGGGCAACTCACTTGATTAGACTAGTGTCACGTGGCGGCAAACGCAAACCGGGGCAAACGGCGTATGCCGATTTTTTCGATAGGCGTACCCCGCTGCGGAAGAATACAAAATGGCGGAACAGTTCAGGTACGATATTAGGAATAAGAGAGACCGGAATATATTAAAATATGCATATTTTAATTAGTTTTCTCATTATCATCTTCAACAATTATATGTGTGATGGTAGCCGCAGTGACCAACAAACTTGGTATGGAGGCAGCCATCTTTGTAGCCGGTTGTCCCTTGTTTGGTACTAGGGCACTAACCAGCCGTGTAAGCCTGTCACATGGCGGCTATCGTGAAGTCACGTGAGCGGTGTAACCGATCATGTGATCGGCGTACCCCGGTTTGTAGCAAATCAAGTCCGCCCCATTCATTACCTGTATTCAATCGATACGCAACAAACACTGAAACGGCGCGCTATTATGAAATCTGCAGTAAGCAGGGATCGTTAATATAATAAATCCTGGCATAAGCTATAACAACTATGAAATTATTTAAGAATCACAAACGGGTTAGAATAAAACAATCATTCTAGATTATGGTGATATAAAATATATATAAAGAAAGGAAAAGGGACTGTTTTTAAGTTTTGTTTAAAAAGGTATTGTCGCACGGACAAATCTGTCAATGAAACGGATTATGTTTATGCCCTAAATGAATAAAACTATACACATAGATGTTTTTTCGTTATATGTAATACAAGTCGGATCTAGACCGTCATATTTTACCGACTCCTATATAATGCTGCTCTAACACTTCCGAATGATCAGTTCGTGTGCTCGCTTATTGATGCTTTATGGCCGGACATTACGTAACATTTATAATGACCTGTAATAAAATGTATACTAGGTTTTGATTTGTGCATTCTATTTAAAAAAACCTAAAATCTGTCAATGAAACGGATTATGTTTATGCCCCAAATGACTAAAACTATAGACATAGATGTTTTTTCATTATATGTAATATAAGTCGGATCTAGACCGTCATATTTTACCGACTCCAACAGTTCTCGCATTAATGCTGTAAAAGGTGTATTTTTCATTCTGTCAAAGTTATTTGAATTATACAAGCAATTCCAAGTCTTTGTCACCGTCTATTTTTAACGAGGATGTTAGATCAGTGTTTCTTTGTTCAACGGGCAAATATAAAAAAATGTGATATTGTGATAACTAAATAAACAAATAAATGAATAAAATTACATGTTTACGCCATGCGCTAAAATGTTTTATGAACAGTTACTTGTTATGTTACAAAAATCCCCTAAATTACATCCGAAGATAACATATAGATAATGACCAAAGAGTTGTTTTTTGACAGCCTATGTCATGTTGTGAATGTTTACACACAAATTCTACGCGTCACAGTGAAAGGCCACGTGATACTTTAAACTGTGGTTTCAGTTAATTTGGTTGTTTGTCTCTTAAACTAGGAGTTAACAGGACACTTGACACTTTAAACCGTGGTTTCAGCTCATTTGATTAGTTGTCTCTTAAACTATGGGTTTAACAGACTTTAAGCTACGGTTTAAGACTTTAAACCACGGTTTAAGAAATTAATGTGCAAACGGCACCTGAAACTATGGGTTTAAGAGTTAAACCTAGGGTTTAACACATTAAATGTGCATTCGGCGCGTAAAACCCTAGATTAAAGTCTTAAACCACAGTTTAAAGTAAATATGTATGTAATTGTCGTTTTAACGAGTCACGTGACACTTTAAACCGGGGTTTCAGCTCATTTGATTGGTCGTCTCTTAAACTATGGGTTTAACAGACTTTAAACTACGGTTTAAGACTTTAAACCACGGTTTAAGACTTTAAACCACGGTTTAACAATTAATGTGCAAACGGCACCTGAAACTAGGGGTTTAAGAGGTGTTAAACTATGGGTTTAACAGTTAAACCTATAGTTTAAAGAATTAATGTGCATTTCGCTTGCCATACTATAATGAATAGTAAGAAGGATAGATCATCACGCGGTCATTCTCACTGATGCCTTGGCTAGTGTCAAACTACCGGTACCATCGTTTGCCAATGAACTTAACAGAAATTAAGTGTCCCATCAGTGGATACTCACACACTGTGGTGTTTTTGGTGCAATGAGATGGCAGCCAAATTGACCAATCAGGGAGTTACAGTCAGCCACTCAACAAAGTCACCACTAAAGAAAAAGTCATAGTAGTTAAAACTCTAACATGAGCGAAGGCATAAAAGAATGTGCCATTCATTTGACAGATGTAAGTTTTCTATACAAGTTTTGCAAGTATACATGTATGCGACCATATTCTGCCACGCTGGGAAAGACATTGCACGGCATAACGGAGGACCTTAAAATACTGCTTCAACGATTACTGTGCAAAGCTGATAGATATAACATTGGCAACGTCAACCGATAAAAATATTCACGTTAAAAAAGGTCCCCAGGATGAAATGAAAGACTCATAAGCATTCAAAGTCTATGGAAAAAATGTACGAGATTTGAGAGGTGTTTTACAGAACACATAAAATGTAGACAGAATTGCCACTTTGCTCTTAGACATAATTATTTCACTGATTGCTTTAGCTTACAATGAGTCAAAGGCTCATTCTAAGCTGTAAGGATATATGACTAGCACTATAACTTCTTTCAAGTTTATCTTAATCAAACTTGAAAAAAATGTATATGGCCACAATATATTGAGGAAGTCAAATTTGGACTTGACTTGGCGAGTTTATTCGGAGTTAATTCTTTGATTTAACAAAAATTGGTGTTTGACCTTGTTTCACTTTGGAAGCCAAATAAAGACAACCAAGAGGGTTTGTATACGACCACACACTCACACAACCACACAATTTGTATAGTTTTGATCAGTTCGGACCCAACTGTTTCTCGGGAAAAGATACATGTAAATTACACTCTATCGTCTTCATTTCATCAGTAGACCAAATTGTATTACGACAGAATGTGTAGGACATTAAATATTTGGTTAATTATAGGTCCAGTCAGACCAGAAATTTGACCATATTACGGGAAGAGCCTGTTTACATTCTGGAAATTGCATTCACTGAGAAATTACAAGCTACATGATCTATACCGGGGTACAACTTTTTACACAATGCTGGATGCTTCTTTTGGGGGTAACCGAAACTAAACTTGAATGTGAATAGTCGCAAGATCTCGACCAAGTTTAAGAATGGGCCTAATCAGATTAGAAAGTGGGTCATGCCGTGTGAAAACCTGTTACGTTTGAACTTTGTAACAGTCTAGAAGACGGAGTTATAAAAGAAATTGGGACATGCAATGTTAATACTTAGACACTACATCGAATTATGGTTAAACTTTTGTAAGTGCTTTATATGTCACATTCTTCAATCAAACTTTATCAGAATGCAGTATTTAATGTGTACATGATCTGTGTAGAAATCGGACCATGTGGCGTGAAAACGTACTTACAGGGAAATAAATCTTGTTAACACTTCGGATGCAAGGTAGTGGAGGTATTTATATATATATATATATACATTTCGTACTCTGTACAGAAATCGGGCCACATCTTTCATTGTTGATTTGACTTCCAAAACACTGAAGCCTTGACCTTGTCATCTAGAGTAATAGTACTCAAATGAGTGATATATGACCATAATAAATCATTCCAACGTGAAGAGCAAGTAACCATGCATTCCAGCCATTATCGATAAAATCAGCGGTTTAAAATATGCTGCAGTAATGTAAACATGGCTCAATTAGTATGTCATTGTGTTTATTTGTTTTAGCATATGCATCTTATTGATTATGCTATGTTTTATGTACACTTTTAAAATCTATCTATCTAAACCATTCAATACTCTATGTAGAGTTGTTGTTGTACAATTAATGTCAAGGTAAAAGGGACACACCCTACATCTAGCCGATTATATTCTCGAAACCTAGATTATGCGTTCTATGAATAAGTACAATTTCAAAGAAGACCCTATGGCGAAAGATGCCTCATTTTACCACAATTAATCAATATAGAGGCCTTCCGTAATAATATAAATTACGTCCACCCAATAATTATACAACAACAAGTCTACATAGAGTATTGAATGGTTTACGGTACTGCAGCATATTTTAAAGCGCTGATTTTATCGATAATGACTGGAATGCATAGCTGAAACGTCATTTTACAGTTGAATAAGACAACTTAAAATAAGTTTTTTTTCAGTTTCAGAAAAAAATATTACCACATTAAAACTTCCTCCTTTGCTGGATCCTTCATGCATTATTAACTTTGAACACCGAAATATATTACAGAATTACATCTACGTTTGAAAAAAGTGGTAGTTTGTAAGCGAGTATATAATATTTGATTGACATTGCCATACACCTATATCACGGGTCAACTTGTTACTAATGCCTAAAATGCTAAGATACTAAAGCATCTCAGTATCAAAGAAATAGATAGGTTCTTGGGCCTACACATTACTTTTGCCTGTTTTCAAAGCTAAACAACGACCGAAAGAGCGCCAATCCGACAACACAACAGGGTGACAACATAACAATAATAAATCAATGACCTTTGACATAGTGACAGTTCGAACACAAATATGAGCATAATATGTATTCTATTACATAAAAAGTGCGTCATTGACCTTCAAGGTAGGGAAGTGGGACTTGCTTCCATGTGTTGAAAATGTGTGCCACGATATTTTAAAATCCTGCAATGAATGACAAAGTTGCAGTACGGACACAAAAAAAACACAGAAAGGCAGACTGACAGATATGCTGATTCTGTGATAGTGCAGATAACTTGTAACTAAGGTATCGTGGCCAGTGACGTGGACAAGTAGGTGCAGATCCGCGTTCCAAGGCGGTGCCCCACTGTGTTCCTTTAATTGTTCGTTTTGTCCTCGTGTGTTTGCTTTGTGTGCTGGTGTGTGTTGGTGGTGTGTGTGTGTGTGTGTGCGTGATTGTGTGTGTGTGTGTGTGTGTGTGTGTGTGTGTGTGTGTGTGTGTGTGTGTGTGTGTGTGTTGGTGGTGTGCACTTCTGGGTGCTGTGGGGCTCGTTTTGGGGAGGCTGCGTTTTTGGTACGTGGCATTCCCTGTTTGATATTATTTTTGTTTTTTTTGTTTATATATTCTATATATAGTATTAATATATACTTTTTGCGGACTTGTGGAAAAGTTCCCCGAGGTATTAAATATAATCGTTGATATGGCGTGTCTGAGGCCGATATAGATTTTCACAAGTCTGCAAAACTAGACTCGTATTAGTATTGACCTCAACTTATACAGCGTGCGGCATTCACATTGTTCTCGCAAACACAAGATAACAAAACAATCGGAAAGGTCGCAACGTTTTTCATATGTGACCTTGTCATGTTGGATCCTTTAATTAAGTGTCGTTGTTTCACACATGCGTTTTCATGTCGTGTTGGAATCACAACATGGCAGAAATCCGCCAACATAAAGATTTTTGAAAAAATCGCTCGGTAAAATTGTTGCAGCACAAGTTCAATAACCAGATCTAGTAATATATTTATCAACTGATTCTTTATAAGCCCACACTAGAATGTGGTTAAGATTCTATAATCTCATCACTCTATTGCTATACTGATGTGCCTTAATTTATATAAAGTACCGAATGCTATTTACTTAATATTGCATGATGGCCACGTCTATCAATAAGACACAAATAGTTTCACTCACAATAGTGATACACGAATGTGAAGATATATACCGTCTCATGATAGTCTTATCCTTTAAAATTATGACCTATTAAATAAAATTTATTTCTCTTTGCTTTGTGCGAAATTACGGTTAATTATATTTACATAGCAGAGATAATCCCTTGTTTTGCATTTGCAAAAAAAAAAAAAACATGATATATTTTATTGGAAAAAAAACAACTTTTATATAGCATTTTGAAGTTGCATGTATAGAAACCCAATCAAGAACCTTATCATTTTGATGTGTTTGCAGGTTATGTTTACCCAGACCTATATTATAAGATTATTTAACATTGTACTGTTCAATACGGAGATATATTTGGACGAATATCCAGCTGAGAAAACCATATTGGACGAGCCGTTAGACGAGTCCAATATGGTGTCCTCAGCTGGGTACGAGTCCAAATATATCTCCGAATTGCACGGTACAATGTAAAATAATTTTTTTATTCTATATCTATTTTATTTTAGTTTAAATTAAAAATGATTCACTGAATATTGTATTTCTGCCTTTTCTGTATTTTCCCAGCTTGGTACGAGTGCAAATATATTATACAGAACAATGCGCCTACTTCACCCGATTTTCATTCGGGCTTTATCGTAAACATGAGAGTGTTGAACCGTCCAAATATGGAAAAATACAGGATTTTTTGTACGCACGTGCGTCCAATAAGGTAATATATTGTACGGCCACTTGTAGTAAACAAACGTTCACAATTGGATAAATAGAATAGATATAGAATAAAAACATTTTCGTCACCACAATTAGCATTTTTTTCAATCTTTATCGGAAAAGACATATTCCTTCAGACTAAACTTATCAAAGTGAAATTGAAAAAAAAATAAAAAAACGATTTATTGTGTTGTACCGAATGCTAGTGCTTTTTATCAGATATAGTGTTATTTATTTCAAAACGTATATACAGAATAACGTCAGAACCGTGCGATTTGATGATAAAACATGGCCTGCTGCTTACGAGGGTATTCAATAAGTTTTGACGCTGGTCTTAATGAGACTAAAGCTGATATAAGACATTTTTTTATTTCAATCCTTCAAAATTTTCTCCTTAAACGGAAATGCACTTTCCATCCGAGATTTCAGTCACACGAAAGCCGCAGAATAGTGTGCCCTTGGTAAAGTCTTTCTAGACTGATACATGTAGCGATGTCTATCAAGCATCGTTCAATACAGGATAGAGACAGATGTCACAGGGACTCAGGTCTGGTGAGTATGGAAGGTGCGTGTTGGTGCCGTGGAAACTGCTGCACGATATAACTCTTGTGTGCAGATGCATTGTCATGGATAAGACAAATACCCATCACACCAGTTCGTGGGCGAAGTTTAATGTACATTGTAATGTTTTCTCACTGAATAAAGGTGTACTGTGTATTTGCACAACATGGCCGTTGGAATTGAAGAAATTACTGTATAGAACTCGTTTAGGACTTTGAATTCGTTTTGCTAAGTATATATATTATAATCGATCTTTCTTGTTCTTTCCTCAGCCACTGTTTATTATTTACCCGTTCTTGAGGTTCGGAATAATAGATGCACTTTTCAGAGCGTGTGACGAGCTTATTAAGACCTCGCGTTTGACCCGAAGTTGGCAAGTTCAACAGCCAATGGAATGAGTAGAATGTATAATATTTTTTTATTGAACTATATACTCTGTAAGGCATCTTTTAATTGGATGATACCGTATGAAATAGGTCAATAAAATACTCTTGCGTTTTCAGTCATTCATGAATGGTTTTATAAATTTTAGTTCGTAAATAGTTCACATCTGTCAACATAATAATTTGTTTATTGTTACCTCCAATTAATGCTAATTATGAGTGTAGAGAAACTATACTTTCTCGAATAGTTAAAAAAGTGATCCATAATTTGTGTAACTTATTTGATAATTATAACAAGGATTAAGTTTGTTTTCCTGGTGCACATGTCATGGTACGGACTTAATCGCAATTTGGGAGAAAAAGAAGCTCAGCCTCTGGAAGCTAATGGGCCTGGGTTTAGCGTCCCGGACAAGTGTGAATTTTGCTCACCCTATGACATTTGGCTCCTTCTTACTGCATAAAGATAAAACTTGACCGGAACTTTTACTATAAAATCTTTCATATATTCAGAATCGATAGCTCTTATTTAATTTTTATTTTGTACACTTTCAAAAGATCGCAACTTTTTGCCTTTCTGCTCTTTGGTCAGAAGGTACACCGTGCACATACCTTTGAAAATTAAGGGGTTGTTTTTAGAATTCCGTGAACACTACCCACTGATGCATTTATATGAGAAACTGTACAACGCGACTTTCCTTCTACAGTAGCCTCTACAGCACCAAAATGTTTTACAGATGTATTTGAAGTAAAGGTCAAGAAAATGTTAAATAATTTCGTTCATTTTCAATCCTGTTCATTTCGGTCGATTTTAAGGGTGGATGAACAATATATCCTTAGGTGCACTCGTGCACTTGTTCAACTCAAAATGACACTGGTGTTCGAAATATGTAATGTTTGATAATAGGTGAAAAATCGATTTTACTTTTGGCGTTATGTCTGTTCATCTGTGCGATAACCTTATTTGCAACATAAATTAAACTTTCATTGAATTATGCTCATAATTTTGTAAAAAGGTGCCGTGCCGTATATAATTCGAATTCTAAAAAGATACTTTTAGAATGTATCATAATACCGTATTGACTCAAAGCTTTGTGTAATATCTTAGTCGGTAGTAATTTCATAGTTTTGTGAATTTCAGCTTGTACGGTCATGTCACAGAATCGATCGTAGAACAAGGAGTTGATGTCAAAATTGTTTCATAGTTTGCAGTCTTCTTGAAGACATAATGGTTTTGATATGCTCGGTTGGCCGACATTCCGTGTATCCGCGTTCCGCATCCCAGCTCCGTATCCGCGTTCCGTGTCATTTTTTTTCAAAACGGACAACCTACTCCATGTATCCGCGCATACTGCTACAAACGCAGCAGTTTTATACATTATATATTATATAAAACTATGATTCTAATTAAAAGAACAAAAACATTCACATCTTGTAATTCGCAACTACAAGCATGGTACACATATACATGAGACTCCAAATATCGAGCGCTTTTGCTATGCTGTTCCAGTTAGTTCCGACTATGTTGGAGTATTTGTATTTTGAGAGCCTTTGGTTATAAATTTCGGGGTGCTCCCGAAACATCGATTTTTTTCAGTTACTGCAGAGCTTGATATTTTAATTCTGTCCGTGTGTGCTTCAGTTTCCGCGAAAAATCGCTCTCTGTGCGACTCTACGCGGACACGGAAAGAGGGCCGCGGATCGCGGAGATATTGAATTCACAAAACAGTTTTTAACTTGTTCGTTTTTCATGGACGAGGAGCATGGACGCGGGACGTAGAGACATTGAATACCTGCCCGAGTCTCAAAACTCAAAACTTTTTGTTTGAATACCCCTCATATTGCAAATACATTTTAAGTGGGCATGTTATGATAACCTTTATACATCGATCGAAATGCACGGAGAATAAAAGTCAAATTTATAACCCGTCGTCTCAAATGATTAAAGAAGGTAGTTGTACTTGATAATATGGCAAAAGAAACAAATTATTCTGTACTTACACAGGTTCCGGAACCGGTGTACACTGGATTGTGATATGCATCGGCCTGGAATAAGAAAAAAATCGTTTGACACCTAAGTCACTATGCAACATGTATCTTAGTTTACCATATACAAATGTATTTCTACGTGAGGTTTATCATACTGGATTTAAATGGTCAGCATGCCCAGTTGTTCCAAACTTCCACATTCATTTAAGCTTATGAACATGTCAGGGCACGGACTTAAATCACAGTATTAGTGGCCGGTTAGCTCATTCGAGAGAGCAATTGCCCTGAATTATCCCGGTCAGGGTGCACATTTTTCTCACCTTGTTACAGATTTGGCGCCTTCTTTCACATGCTCAAAATCGCACCGACCATCATTTTTACATAATTCTATTTTAAAAAAGAGACTTGTTCATGCACATGTTGTTAAACTGTCATTCAGATAAACTCATAAACTGTTCTCGTGCTCATTAACTCATGCCATGTAACCATTCCTTAACGTAAAATATTTTTAAACGCGTACTCAATACTTCGTTTTCTACATGTAAAATACATGTACACGAAATATATCCTGTTTGTATAGTGGTGAATATTTTGTTAATCATTTCGTCAGACAGCTGATCAAATGTTTTGATTGTTAGTTTACAGGACATGCAAAATTTTATCGTCATCCTAGTGCAAAAACTCAATAAGTGAAACTGTTTTCAATGGCACTTACTGAGTTTTTGCACTAGGGTGACGATTAATTTAATGTAATATTCAGCAGTGTGTAAACGATTTTAAATATTAATACAACAATGCGACTGAGAAGTGAGCTGGCTGTACTGGACTGTTATTTCTTGATAAAAGCGGAGATCAAATAAGATTTCTAAATATGCTAGACTAAGTCCTTTCTTAATAGCCGCTTGTACATGGTCGGTGGTTCAAATCTTGTTTCGCAGGGTTTTTTTTTCTACGTTGCTTTCGTAGACGATCGAAGTCCCAGCTCAATATACTCAATAAAAGACTCTCGCGGCTAAGTCTTCGAAATTTACTGGACTAGTAGTCACACCCGTTAACAAATCGTCTTTGCAAAGTCAAAATGTTATAACTCTAGTTTACTTACATTTCAGGGATAATAAAAAACGATTTTTCTATTTATAAGATTAATTGAATATGTTAAACGACACAGCCGTTTATATTTTAAGCATACATATCTCTGAGAGCTGCCTTTTAAAATAGTTTAGGGACAAAATAATTGTATCTCATGTTGTTATGCGACACTTTGCACCTAAATAAAGATTTACAAGGAATTTGATGATACGACGTATATTTCGAAAATTAATAGGCACAGAGCTACGATATTTTGACAATAGGTGCTACCAGACCTTGCTTTTCTTTTGAAGTCAAACTGTCGTCTTTGCCAAAAATCAAGTTACGACATTTTGACTTTGCAACGACGAAACTGAAAATATATCTCATCTGCTTTCAGTGTAGAGGCCACTAAACTAGTATCAATATATTTTCAGTGATAATAAATGACGACAATTACAGTATATAATCTACCTGTACATCAATTAGCCATGCGTGCACGTTATATATATTTTAGAAGCTCTATTTACATCTAGTTATCTCTGATTACTGTTACACAAAAACCTTGATCAGTCATAAACCGTATATAATAAGTTAAAGCTCATATGTTAAACATCATAAGTTAGTTTTTGAATATCTTCGATTTTTTTCAGTAAATAATAATCAATTTAACTTACATAATTCCGCAAAACAAACGTATATTCATTACCTTTGAATCCTGTATTAAATCAAATCCTTTCGTCATTTTATGTTTTCACCTATATTAACAGTTTGTGTCGCACTTTGTTGATGAATTAGTTTGTATTCATTTAAAAGCGTATTTTACTTGAATAACACATGCGGTTGCGAATGCAGTACAAGTGTCGTAGTCGTACGCTACAGGTATATTTCAAACATTATCTGTCAACAAGAACAATCTACTGTACGTTTGATCAAATACTTACATATATTTATGATGCGGCAATTCAGACGTGTTAAACATAGATAACATACAGTAAAGAACCAAACCTCAGACTCGAACAACTGACCAGTGTTTACTTTAAGCCCCTTAGCCCGTGCATTAAATGGTATTAAGATGATGACAAAATGAGATATAGTCTGTATATACAATAAGATTGCAAATCTATGGCGGTGTCATTCTGTGATAGCGACGTGTCAAACCAGAAATAATTCACCCCATACGCAAGTGAATCTGAATGTATCGACGATAACATGCAGTATAACGATATATGTCTCAATGTATAAAAGGCATACTAAATATAACAATTATCTTACAAATTACCTAATTTCTGTGAAATCCTCACAATATTGATATTAACAAGAGTGCCAAGCTGTTACAAAATACGCCCGTCAGCACGGAGGAATAACTACGGAACGACTAGTGTTGTATTAAAGGGACATACCGTATAACCGATGTCAAACTGAATAATCACTAAAACATAAATAGTAGAATCTTTGGAAGTATCACAACTCAGCCTAAAAGTTTCGACTATGCATTCCCAATCATTATCGATAAAATCTACTACAGTACCGTAAATCATTCAATAATCTATGTAGAGTTGTTGTTGTACAATTAATGGGTGGATGCGATTTATTACAGAAAGCATCTGTATTGATTATTTGTGGTAAAATGAGGCATTTTTCGCCATAGGTTCGTCTTTGAAATTGTATTTATTTATCATTTTACGTTCATTGAACACATAATCTATGTTTCGGGAATATAATCTGCTAGATGTAGGGAGTGCCCCTTTAACTGAGGTTTTATGCCCATAAACATTCACAGCTAGTTTGATGAATACTGCATAAGAACTGTTGGAGTTCGAGAGCGGACAAGGCTAATTTGGCCAATTTTGGATAATTCAAGGGCAATAATCCAGAAATTGCCTTGGGCGATTTGGAGTGTTATCTAACTTGGCCCAGACATTATGCACACAAACGTGTTCAGCAAGTTTGGTGAAGGTCAGATAAAAACTGTTCGACTTAATTAGAGAGCGATTAACGTGTTGACGCCACCCGCCCGCCGTAGATGGTCCCATAATACGTCACGGGCATGTAAAAATCAGATTTACGTTGCACAGGAAAATGCTAGAAAAAATATGTTTTCCTTTTTTTTGAATGTGTATTCATAAAAAAGATAGCCGATCAATAATACACCTACAAAATAGAATGTTACATTAGTAAACAACAAACGTAATATGATATAACAAAAAGGACCTTGTACACAATGTCAACCTCTATATACCCTTTCAAGGGTAAAAGCGATTTTATTAAATTTTGCCGCAGCTCTATCCTTCATCTTGCACGCAAAATTAAAATCGTTTGGAAATTAGGAGGGTGACACCTCCTACCCAAAATCTCCTTTTAGACAATAATTTCAAGTTTAACAGTATTACCGGTATGGGAGCAATGCTGGGGTCGGCCGTAGACGCCCCTTCAGGACTAATAGGCTCAGACCTTATAAACCCAGTAAAGTAAGTTAAATACACCTACTTTATTGTTTTAAATTTACAGCAATTCTTTGTCAAACATTTTTCAAAGGTTTAAAAGGAACCAGCCCAAAAGCATCTTGTAATATCATACTGTCTTGATACCGTCTATACATTGGTAATTTACACATTAACATTTATTACTTCATATTCTACTAGTATATATTGTTAGACTCGGACTGGTGACCTTTCTACACTGGACCCAATATAATATCTTGGAGTAGATGTACACCATACAGACAGGTTGAATCACAATAAAACGAACTTACTATCCCGTAAGTTTGCTCAGACCGCATTATAGACTGTTTAAAGTTTCATAACTTTTATTTTCCACACAATATGCATTAAAGCATAACAAATACAATACCGAAATCAACCATTCGATGACTAGAATAAATTACAAAGTCCAAGTGAAAATTATCCACGATAGTTAATAATTAATACAATTTGGTAACATTCCCTTAACGCTTTATCAGCAGAGTGTAGCGTGGCTATATTAACGTACACCGTCAAACTAGCAATGGAGAAGATACACAGTAAGTATAATGTTAAACAAGAATACTATGTATGAAAAGTTGAATTTTAAACGGAGAATAAATGTCTCCTAAAATAACTTGAAGATTCAAATTATATAATGAGCTCTTACTTCAAGCCTTTGCATGTTTAACCTAAGCCGTTGTTCGTGTAGATGGACAATGTAAAATGAATGGCTAAAATTCTGATTTAAGCGGACAAGGGTTCGCCTTCTAGATTCTGGTACTGACTGAGCTCCAGAACGATAAAAATCGTCCCTTTTATAGTAACCCACCAAAAGTGACCCAAAACATGGTCAAAATGGGTTTCATCGGTCACAATAACTAAGTGACCCGCGGGTCACTGACCGGAACGCTGGTTACTGACCCGAGATCGGGTCACAAACTGTAACCAAACATTGTACTTAGTAATTTCACAAGCTAAAATAGAATTTAACACACGCTAATGATAAACAATGTTCAAAATACTAAGACATGACTACCATAGGAAAGTATTTGTGGGTTTTCTTGTATCTAAACATCTTTGAGGTTTTGTTGGTATAGTGGTCTGTAACCGTTACCAAGAGTAACCGTCCCAGAATGCAATGTAAACATGGGAGCTACCTCAAATACACGGAAAGGTGCATGGAAAATATTGAAAATAACTCAAGTTTTACAGCATAATCAATGTTAGCATACCTTTTAAACAATGTGATAAAGTGCTCTAGATAGTTTTACACTGAAAACAATAACATTCAGGCTCGGAAAATGATGGAACACGGTCAAATACCGGATTGCACTCGAAAGTCATGAAAACGGATGACATCTGTAAAATGTAAACAAATCATTTAAAGAATGGAACGGACATGCAAGGGTGCTGTATGTTGTTGGGCAGTATTTCATGCTTGACCAACACGTACTTGTACAGTTCTATGATCCGTGACTGTCAACTAAGAGAGTTTGATGGAAATACAGTCTTGACACTACAGGCAATTGATGAAGGTACATGTGCATAGAACAAATAAATTCTTAGTCAAGTGTTTAAATGTTAAGTGCCAGGTCCTAACACTACCCCCCTGTCTTAAGGCTAAGCTCCGTCAGCCTTAACATATCGATTAAATTTAACTTGTCAGCAATTATTCACATAGTGAATAATTAAACACTTGAATGACTAAAGAGCAACATTAAATATATAATAACACTTTATGAACTGGAAACGGTTATGACTAGAATAAGCGTTAAAATTCCGCATGCCCTTATGTATGTCACATTGTTTATGTCACACCTTAAAATAATCAATAACAAAGTTAGGTAATAGAACAGTTAGTTAAACTTTTAAGTCATTCCCCTAGAATGTATGAATTAAATACACTAAACAGTTTATAGTTCTCCAACTTTTCTAGATTTTCACACTGAAAATGTACTAAACTGAATATTAGTTTTACACCGTTAGCTTAATTTCTCCTCCGGCACTGACAATAAAGTCCAAAATTCATCTGTTTGTAAATGTCTCTATGTGCTCAGTACTTCAGCAATATTTCTAATTCAATTATAGTTTCCATGGTTATTAAATAAAACTGTCACCACAGAATCAGTTTCAAATAACACTAAATATTTACTCAAATTTTGTTGTTTAAATATAGTAGCAAGCTTTAATGTTAAATGTTCCTGTCGTCTTGATTTTAAAGATAGTTCTCCAAGTATAAAGTCTCTTCGATGATAAAAGTAAAGCTCCATCGGTAATGTTACAGTTAAATAAGGTCCAATTCTATAATATGTATGTAGAAATGTGAATAATAAAACCACTTTGGTGATACTGGGGGGGGGGGGGGGAAATACGCCGTTCCCGGCCATTTCGCGGTTAGTTGGGAAAGGCGAAAACAAAGTCGCTCTAATTTTCGTAAACATTGACAATGTTTTGAGTGTCAATCTCGATACGCACCGCCTACTCGCGCGTTAGTTAAATCAGCTTTCATTGGTCAATAAAAAACTGTAAGCCAATCAAAAGCGGCGAGACAACATAGCGATTTAAAGGTTGACATGTGCGGTTGACATGTGTAATGTTTATTGTCAATTTAATAGTTGAGTAAACATCGATTATTAAACGGATTAGCATTGATTGGGAACAATAAGGACCAATTACACATGCTTACAATTAAACTGGCTGTTTTAAGAGCCAGTAATTCTTTAATCGTATTCACACATTTTATTTATGCAAAAGAATATCTGACACGCTGTTCAGTTGGGGTTGGTGGCTTTTTTTCTCTCTTTTATCTAATTAATGAAAGTTTTTTTTTTTTTTTTTTTTTGTATTTAAATTTTTTTATCGGCCATTAAAATCAGTAGGAAAAAAGAGTTTTAATAAAATATTTTATGCAATCAAATTGCATTTCACTGTAAAAATGCTAAAAACCTTGAGGGAACCCACAGAACATAATATATTCACTCAAGAATGTTTATTAATGAGAAAGAATTTTTATAAATAAAAAAGTTTGTTTTATGCAGTCATTTTAGTATGAAAAGGGGTATACTGATCTTACATTAAAAGTTATCAACGCGTTGTACAAACTTCTCCCTGTTCTGAAAAACTTCTCCCTATTATCTCTGGAGGGAGAAGTCACTTCTCCCTATGAGTCTGGGCTAGCGTGATCCCTGTACTGTTCTTAAAATGTCCTGTAACTCTTTTTTTTTTTTTTTGGTAAAATTTGAATTATACTGTCATTTGTAGGTATTCATATAATACTGATCATTTAAAGTTCTTCCGCTGTTGTAAGTGTTTATATCTGTTTCCAAAAAGTTAATTCCAATTATATACATGTAGTTCATTTTTTTCTGTCTGGTACTTTGCTGACTGTACTTTTTAACACTGGTTTGTTTTCTTTTCCTTTAGATTCGTCCCTTTTGATCGACGTGAGATGTTCCAGCTTTCTGTCAAAGGTTCGCTCTATCCGGTTTAGCCCTGATACAATCTGGCTCAAACTCTGATCTTGACACCTAATAGCTCGGCTGTTGCGGTCAATAGCATCGACAATAGACTTTGTTGATCTCTCGATGGCATCAACTAAAATTGTGAAGTCTACAGCAGGGGTCGCTATAGGAATGGGCATCTCATCCCTGTGCCTCTTTGCCGCACCCTCCGGTTCTGTTTCTTCAGCATTCCGTTTACTACATGTAGCAGGTTTAGAAATGTGAGGAAGAGACTGATTTAACTTGGGCTCTGCCAAAATAGGATCTTCTGCAGAGGAAACTTCTCCCAATAGTTGAGGCATGATGTCTTCTATGCTGTCTGCTCTCTCATCACAAAGGGGAGTGTTAAGTGTGAGCTCCGGAGTGTGTAGCTGGTTCCTCTCTAAAGAAACTGGGCCCATGGAACTTGGTAATTGCTGTTGTGCCGGTATTGCCTGTGCTGTAAAGATGTCTGCATAGTTTATAGTGCGAAAATCTGAACACAAAGTGGAAGAAATGGGCACCTGAGTAAAAGCTCCAGATGAAACTCTTGGAAAAGTACCAATTGAAGGAGTGGTAGATACTAGAGGTCTAGAAAATGCCATGGTGGTAGCAGCTGTTGGCCTCACTGACTGTGGGTAGGCCAAAACATTAACAGGGGATAGAAGCCCCATGCCACAAACACTTGACACTGGTGGAAGTTGCGAGGTGCGTGCCCATTCGTTCGCTAGCAGCTGGTCATCATCCTCTACCTCAAAGATAGAGTCGTCATCAAGCAGAAGGTCCTCTTCACGTTTGAAACGGATCATGGATTCTTCCCTGGTGAGGACGTCCATATCAGTGTTCATGACATATCTTGGGTTGCTTGAACAATGCAGGATTGCTGCGTTGTCTACCTTGCCACCCTGCTTCTGCACACTGTCCCTGTGTGGTTTGTAATGACTTATGTGCGCCATCAGGGTCTCCCTGTCTTGACAGCGGAAATTACAAAGGGAGCAGAAGAATGGTACTTGGTCTAGCGTCACGTGGTACTTGAGAAAGTGAGCAACAGTCCTCCCTTTCCTGTCTACCTTATTACATTTCTTGCAACGGTAGGCTCTGCCCCTGTAGACAGTCTTACCTGCTGCAACAGACGTCTGAAAGATAGAGAGTGTGAAGTTATAATTACAGTGTGTTTTTTTAGGTTTTGCTCATTACATCTCCTTTGCTCAGTTTGACGTTGTTTTATTTTTCTTTTATTATTATTATTATCATTATGACTTGTATGCTTTGCAGATCAGGTTTAACCCTCGGTTATATCGTAAACGTCACTATGCTATCGTCAGTTCCAAGTTACCAGACGCTAATGATCAAATGTTACAGATGTGGTACGCAGTTTCAAACTGTACAAATTTCAGTTACCAATCAAATGTCAGCTAAGGTTATGAATCACATACAATTCACAGTTACAAATTGTGCACTCTCCGACATCAATTAGTTAACGTGAACTTTTAATTTTTCACGTCTGCACAACAGACGAATGTAGAAATTCCAGGTTGTACTCAGTTACATTGAGTTACTACGTTACAATGTTAAATGCGGATAAGATACCTAGATTACTTTTGACTTTTGAAACACTTGGAATATATGCGTTCTCCTGTTTTCAACTTGCCAGGTTACGTTAAGTTACAATTGGTTATCAAGTTACAATATTGAAGTTACATTAGAATAGCAAAATACACTAAATAGTGGAAATAGTTTATTGTCAATAATAACATTCTACATTTAAGTCTTGTTGAAGCAGCATCATCTGAGTCAAAACTCAATGAAATTGTAGTAACTGTTAAAATAGTTGAAGGTTATTCTTCTTTTAAATGTTGCTACTGCTTTTCTGTATTTCGATGTCCTCTCTTTAGTTTGCTGATCCATCTAGGAATGTGGGTTCCTTCATACGGTTTGATTTTATCGTGGTGAACTAGCTTTTGTTGTCCCTCTTCGTTTAGCTGAAGGAGATAATTTATCACAGATTTCTTTTCCTTTATCCAGAAAGGACCATCATACTTTTTTTCCAGTTTTGGAGTAACACCTACAGTCCTGGTCTCATGCAGATACCATACAATGTCGCCTACATTGTACTCTTTAAATACTTTTTTGGTGTCATACACAGCTTTACTTCGTTTGTTAGAAATTTTAAGGTGTCATCTAGCAACATCATGAGCATGAAGCATTTTCTGTTTTATCATTTCGACATAAGCTACATATTCTGGTTGTCCCTTTGGCGTATTAGGCTGGCCGTATATTAAATCTGCTGGGAGTCTAATCTCGCGTCCAATGCAGAGGAGGTTTGGTGTTAAATGCGTTGATGCATTTGGTGTTGAGCGGTATGCACACGCAAGGCATCCAAGGTTTAGGTCCCATTCGTCTTGCTCTTCGGTAAGGTATGCTTTTATCATCCGTACAAGGGTTCTGTTAAAGCGTTCAGATTGTCCGTTAGCTCTTGGGCGTCTTGGACTGGTGCGTGTCTTTCTAACCTCTAGCATTTGACACAGTTGTTTAAACAGCTTGCTTTCAAAAGTGCCACCTTGATCACTGTGGATTGACAAAGGTGTGCCCCACCGTGCTATAAATTCGTTCAAAATTTTAGAGGCGCATTCCTCAGCTGATTGACTTATTGTGGGGATAACTTCTACATATTTGGTAAAGTGATCGGTAAGCGTCAAGATATATCGGTTTCCACGTGCAGTTACTGGGAGTGGTCCTACATAATCTATAGCTAGTGTGTCCCATGGGGCTCCACTTAGCAGATGTCCCATTGGTGCTTTTGGTATCTTTTGTGGTATCTTATCTGCTGCACACGTGTCACACCGGCGAATATACAAGTTGATATCTTCTCGCATATCAAACCAGTAGTATCTCTGCTGTGTCCTTTCTTTCGTTTTTTTAGTACCTAGGTGGCCTGAAAGAAGGGAGTTGTGCATTTGGTACATAACTTCCTCTCTTAAAGCTCGCGGCAATATCAGTTGTCTATATTCATCAGTCTCGTTTGCTTTTCTGTAGACCTTCCACAGGGTTTTGTCCCTTAAAAACAAATTGTCCCAAATGATACAGTAGTGACGCGTTGCAGGACTCTCGCTTGCCATTTCTTCTTTGGATGGTTTCTTTCCATTAGCCTTAGCCATTAAAATAGGTGCAATGTCTGGATCTTCCCGTTGTTTTGTACTCAAATTCACAGTGGTGTACCCTGTTAACCAGCAATTGCTTTCTGCTGCGTGGTTGGTATCTGAAGAAGTATCTTTTGAAGTGCTCGGCTTTTCTGAATCATTGGCAGTTATCGCTTTCACAGTTTCTTGCAACTCATCTTGTGCTTTCTTGTTATTTGTACTTGAAACAATGTGGTTATAACAGCCGTCTAGGTCCATGGTTTCAGCTCTCCGTCTACATTTGGCACATGGGCCACATTTCAGTGGTTCTGTCATATCTACTTCTTGGCAAGTGCAATCATGGGGAGTCACGCATCTAGACAGTGCATCGCAGTGTCCTTGCTTCTTGCCTGGGCGATATTCAATTTCAAAGTCAAACACTGCTAGGATTTCTACCCAGCGGGCTATTTTACCACTAGGCTCTTTCAACCTGAACAGCCATACTAGGGCTTGATGATCGGTGCGTACTTTAAATTTTCGGCCAAGTAGATACTGCCTGAAATATTGTACAAAATAGACCACTGCTAATAATTCGCGCTCAGTTATGCAGTAATTCCGTTCTGCCTTATTGCAAGCTCGACTTGCATAAGCTAACACTCTCTCACGGCCATCTTGCATTTGCTGGAGTACGCCTCCAATACCGACACCTGATGCATCTACATCAAGCAGAAAGACTCCACCTTCGTTTAGTGGATAGCCCATTACATCTGGACTAACCAGTGCTTCCTTTAATGCTATAAAGGACTTTTCGCATGCTGCATCCCAAACAAAAACCCTATCTTTTCTCGTTAGCTCCACTAATGGTCTCGCAAGGTTAGCAAAGTTTCTAACAAACCGTCTATAATACGACCCAGTAGCCACAAACTGTTTCACTGTCTTAGCGTTTTCAGGTCTAGGCCACTGTACTATTTTTGCTACATTTGTGGGATCCGGTTTTACCCCGTCTTTAGTCACAACATGCCCTAAAAACACCACTTCTGTCTGTAGCATATGACACTTCTCGGGCTTCAGTTTCAGGCCTGCTGCTTCTATCCTATCAAGTACTTGACTTACCCTATACATGTGTTCTTCAAACGTTCGCCCATATACTATGATATCATCAATATAAACCAGACATGTGACCCATTGAAGGCCTTGCAATGCCAATTCCATAGTGCGCTGGAATGTACTAGCAGCATTATTCAAGCCAAAAGGCATCCGGGTCATCTCAAAATGGCCAAATTTGCAAACAAACGCGCTTTTTGGTATGTCTTCTTTCTTAAGGGGGATTTGAAAATACCCACTTGTAAGATCAAAACTACTGAAGAGACTGGATCCTGCCACCGCGTCAAGACAGTCTTGAATGCGTGGTAGCGGGAAACCATCAGGCTTCACTAGAGCGTTGACCTTCCGGTAATCTACACAAGGTCTAATTGCCCCTGACTTCTTGCGTACTAGAATTATTGGTGAGGCCCAGGGTGATGTACTCTTTTGTATAACGCCTTTCTTGATCAGGTCTTCTATCGCTCCCTTTTCTTCGTCGGCGTATGCCAATGGCACCCTTCGCGGCCTTTGCTTTACGGGCGGTGCTTCTCCAGTATTTATGGGATGCTCTGTTAAATTGGTAAGCCCTATGTCCCATTCATTTTTTGAAAATGTGTCCTGGTACTTAACCAGTAGTCCTGCTAGCACCTCTTTCTCGGTTTTAGATTTCCCTACACTTGACTTTTCTAGTAGCAATTTTAGGTGTTCCGGGACATCACATGGTTCAGCTTTTCTGAATGAGTTATCTCTTATTACCGGCCCTTCACTATGATTGGTCTGTACTCTTCTCACTCTGCTCATTTGATCGTCTTCATTTTCTTTCTCCTGGATCACACTCACTATTCGCTCGATTGTCTCGGCACGTGCAATTTCAGCATTTTGTCGCAGAAGCATCTGTGATGGAAACGGGTTCATTACTCTTAATTTGCATGTTGGTGCTGTGTTTATATCTACAAGAGTAGAAGCCATCAATAAGTTATACTCGTCCTTAAAGTGCTCCGTTGGTTCCACAAGGTAATCAGATTTCTCACTAAGGTCGTCTTCTTCTCGCCTTTCTACATATACATCGATCACTACTTCAGCATTTCCAGGTATTTCACAGTCATCTGCCACTGTTACTTTCCTGGCTTGCTGGGTGCCTCCAACCTTCATGCATGGTATATCAACCCCATCCAAGACAATCTTACTCTGACTCAAAAGGATGTCAGCTGGACCTTTCTTACTTGTCATGAGAATGTCGAATCCCAGAAGAGCATCATCTTCTATCTCTGCTACGATAGCTTCTCTGATGATCTCTAATGGACCCAGTTTTAGACAAAATGTCGCCTTACCTCTTTCCTTTATAGGCAGCCCTCCAGCTCCCTTTAGGCAAGCGGCTTTTTCTAACTTTGGTCTCTGACTTTCTTTTATGTTATTGAACACTCTGGTTGAAATAATTGTCTTTGATGCTCCGGTATCAGCTGTGAATAGTATTGGAATATTCTCAACAGCTCCCTTTATATATATACCATCACAAAGGTTTCGTTTCTTACCAATGGTCTGCATTACCTTATGATCACCAACAACTTTGGGACAGGTGTTTGCTTCTACTTCTTTATTTTGGCCTTCCGCGTCATCTAGTTGGACCTCCCTTTGGCCGCAAGAGCTGGTCCCTGTAAGTTTAAAGTTTGCCCTTCTCGTTGGCTGTAGACAGTCTTCTCTGGTGTCAGCCTTTTGTCTGTCTGACTCACAAAACTTCTCTTGCTGAGGCAATTCCTGGCATAGTGGCCTTTTCTATGACAGTTGAAGCATTCAACATCACGGGTTTTGTCTTCCATATGTCTCTTTCTTGCAGTTGGGGTAGTTCTCTGTGCTCCCTCTAGTCTTTCTAGTCTTTCCATGATCTGTGATAGGATGTCATTCCCGTTCTGTGCTGAAGCAGTAGCATGTTGCGTCTTGGAATTCTGTTTTTCGGGATTACTTTCCGTTTCTTCCCTTTTGTGCATCTTATACTCAAATCGTCTTATGGCTGTGTCATTCTCTGACCGACTTATACTCGCGTAGCCGTTGTCATTTTCAGGAACTGTGCGTCTTGTACTTTTTCTCGACCTTCTGTCATAATCACCTCTGTGGCGCATTTGGATCATGTTTACTACATGAAACACTGCCTCATCAATATTCTCAGGCTCCTTGTGATATTCAACCTCGAATTTAATGTCTTCGTCTAGCAATCCATCTAAGAATCGTCTCACCAGGTCCTCGTCTCTTGTGCGCCTGTCCCGATATCCGTGCGCTTTATCATACAACATCTTCAGCTCTGCTGCATATACCTCTGCCGTCTCACCATGCCTTTGCGCTCGCCTGCTGAATTTTGCCGCAAATGAGCGTGCTGTTTCGATAACGCGGTACCTGCTGTTCAGCTCTTTTATAAGCTCTTTGTAGTTTGACAAAATCACGCGTGGAAGCTGACAAAAAACAAACTGCGCGGCTTGCCCTTCGATTTTTGGCAAAAGTTGGTCTAGTTTATCCTCGTGTGACCACCGGTACCTATCGGCAATGGCTTCGAACCTAGCTATCCAGGTTGCCCAGTCTTCTCTACCTGTAAAGGCATTTATTTTCAAAGGTGTTCCACGATTGTGAGATCTATCTACTAATGGGATAGCGTTGGGCCTTGGGGCTGCCATGTATTCATAAGGTAAATATTCAGGCTCTCTTGTCAAAGGTTGATTATACTGGAAGTTTGGGACGGGTTCCCCTTGGTCAAAATACAACTGGTTTTGGTTGCCATTGTAGGGTAAATTTCTACCAGCGGCCATACCTGGCTGTGGGCACTGTTGCAAACCGTCGGGTTCGGATCCGGCCCGAATGTAAGATTGGTTAGGCAAGTTTCTGCTAGGAAAATGCGTATTCCGTTCTGTTGTGTTATTGCTAATAGTTACTCTAGGCAACTGTCTGTTAGATTCATTTTGATTGGGGAAAGTCCCATGAGAAGTTCTATTTTCTTTGTCGTCTTTAAGGATTTTTAATTCATTGACCACGTCTTTTAATACACCCGTGATATTATTTACCATGTTCTCAAGGGCGACATTGTTATTATTACTACTCTGAATTTGGTCGGGCATAATCTGATCAGTATCAGGCACTTCGACATAAACATCATCTTCTGAGGAAATAATGGACTGGTTATCATTGCAATCTGCGAACTGCATATTGTTTTGTACAAGTGAATCACAGTGGTTACTCGCGGTATTCACGCTTGACATCAAATTAAAGGTCACTTCCTCATCGCTCTGAATCTCGTCAGGTCTGTTTTCGCTCATTGTTGAATTTTGAAAGGTAAGGTAGCGTAAATAAAACTCTGGATTCGGATCTCTAGATCTGTTTCATGGAATCTACAGATCTCACCGCTGTGCCGCCAATAATGTTAGACTCGGACTGGTGACCTTTCTACACTGGACCCAATATAATATCTTGGAGTAGATGTACACCATACAGACAGGTTGAATCACAATAAAACGAACTTACTATCCCGTAAGTTTGCTCAGACCGCATTATAGACTGTTTAAAGTTTCATAACTTTTATTTTCCACACAATATGCATTAAAGCATAACAAATACAATACCGAAATCAACCATTCGATGACTAGAATAAATTACAAAGTCCAAGTGAAAATTATCCACGATAGTTAATAATTAATACAATTTGGTAACATTCCCTTAACGCTTTATCAGCAGAGTGTAGCGTGGCTATATTAACGTACACCGTCAAACTAGCAATGGAGAAGATACACAGTAAGTATAATGTTAAACAAGAATACTATGTATGAAAAGTTGAATTTTAAACGGAGAATAAATGTCTCCTAAAATAACTTGAAGATTCAAATTATATAATGAGCTCTTACTTCAAGCCTTTGCATGTTTAACCTAAGCCGTTGTTCGTGTAGATGGACAATGTAAAATGAATGGCTAAAATTCTGATTTAAGCGGACAAGGGTTCGCCTTCTAGATTCTGGTACTGACTGAGCTCCAGAACGATAAAAATCGTCCCTTTTATAGTAACCCACCAAAAGTGACCCAAAACATGGTCAAAATGGGTTTCATCGGTCACAATAACTAAGTGACCCGCGGGTCACTGACCGGAACGCTGGTTACTGACCCGAGATCGGGTCACAAACTGTAACCAAACATTGTACTTAGTAATTTCACAAGCTAAAATAGAATTTAACACACGCTAATGATAAACAATGTTCAAAATACTAAGACATGACTACCATAGGAAAGTATTTGTGGGTTTTCTTGTATCTAAACATCTTTGAGGTTTTGTTGGTATAGTGGTCTGTAACCGTTACCAAGAGTAACCGTCCCAGAATGCAATGTAAACATGGGAGCTACCTCAAATACACGGAAACGTGCATGGAAAATATTGAAAATAACTCAAGTTTTACAGCATAATCAATGTTAGCATACCTTTTAAACAATGTGATAAAGTGCTCTAGATAGTTTTACACTGAAAACAATAACATTCAGGCTCGGAAAATGATGGAACACGGTCAAATACCGGATTGCACTCGAAAGTCATGAAAACGGATGACATCTGTAAAATGTAAACAAATCATTTAAAGAATGGAACGGACATGCAAGGGTGCTGTATGTTGTTGGGCAGTATTTCATGCTTGACCAACACGTACTTGTACAGTTCTATGATCCGTGACTGTCAACTAAGAGAGTTTGCAGGGATTATTCTAGGTCAAATTTTCGGTGAGATATTTCTCCCATTTCTCAAATATTGGTGAGATATTTTTAATTTCAGTGAGATTTTTCAGTTGGAAAGCAAAAACACATTACGCAATACATGGAACAGTTCACTGATCTGATACAGATAGACTGAGTGATCTATGTTCACCTCTAACATTTGATCTTTTTCCTTATCATATTTGAGCCAAGAATACAGTACAGGCCTAGAGGATGCAAAAAACGCGAAGTGTGGAGTGAGTGAAAATAACGTGACTTCGCGTAAATCGGAGAAAAAACGAAAATGATGCCATTCAATGGAGTCACTTCGCGGCCGTTTGGAGTGAAAATTTTGATCGCGGGACTTAGCATTTCTCCGATAATTTTGGAGTGACTTCGCGTTAAAATATTTATTAACTTAGCATTTCTCCGATAATTTTGGAGTGACTTCGCGTTAAAATATTTATTAATTAAAATATTTGTAAAACACACCTGTAAAAGAAACCTGTTGAATTAAGAACCATTGAATCACAAAGATCGAATCAGACATCGCCGCCGACGTTTTTCGTTGAGAATCGCCGCTACTGTTTGCAGCGTTATGTTGTGTTTTTTTGTTGTCTCAAAAAGCATTGAGTTATTTTTTTGTCAGAACCTAAAAATTTATCACCTTT
Source organism: Saxidomus purpurata (assembly GCA_022818135.1). Classification (NCBI taxonomy): domain Eukaryota; kingdom Metazoa; phylum Mollusca; class Bivalvia; order Venerida; family Veneridae; genus Saxidomus; species Saxidomus purpurata. The sequence continues at coordinate 52,797,115 of JAFMSR010000005.1, read as the reverse complement.
ATGTTGATTTAAAAATTTATTTTCGTGAAAAATCCGCTGTAATTGGTCCCTTAGCATTGTCACTCGCGATTGGTGTGAAAAATATGGCCTGTCGTACTAATTCAGTCAATTTTGAAATTGTTTGCAAATCCAAGCTGTGTGACACCTCTGAGTTGTGAATGCAAAAAGTATTTATCAGTTAACTTTTCCAATTGTTCTGAAAATCACGGCGATCCAGCGTGTCCATTTTTTTTGTCATTAATTGTTTCATCAACTGTCAAAGCCAACGTTTTTCCAGTAACGATTTTCTACTATTTATTCTAATGAATAACCTTTGCCGAACTATTTATTTTTACTTCAACCTCTTTTATTCATAGAGATAAAGCTGCAGGTGTTACGAGATCAAAAGAACAAACGCCGACGCACATTGTACATGTGAGTTTTGTTTGATCTTACTGAAGCACGTGGCATCAAACAGACCGAGATATTTGACAGTTTGAGACGGAACAAGTAATTCTAGACAATAGTCGATAATTTTGGATTATAGGAATAATAGTTTGGAACAGATAATGTTATGATTAAGTTTTATTTTTGGTGATAAAATATATTGAACACGCTATATAAATGTACGTCGGTCGGCAAATATCTTTGAATGTAATATTTAGAGGCGCTCTGGTTGGATAATTGATACCCGCGCAAGTTATCGGCGTGTCAAAGGTCAGAAAAGCACCGAAAATTAAAATAATTAGCTAAAAGTCAACTGAGAGCGAGCGCGATTTTTTCTCTCAATTGATGATTTTCAATGCGATTTCGGCAATTTTTATGCGAAAAATCGCGGAAATCGCATCCTAAAATTATCCCTGAGTTTGATGGAAATACAGTCTTGACACTACAGGCAATTGAAGAAGGTACATGTGCATAGAACAAATAAATTCTTAGTCAAGTGTTTAAATGTTAAGTGCCAGGTCCTAACAATATTACTTCCAAGGAATTCACCCTAGCATCGTTTTGACTGCTTTACTATATAATTGAGTAACTCTCTGTTTAACAGATTTGCACCTATTATAGGCAATTCCTACTTTTGATAAAGACCAAAGTGTAACTTATGTTACAACGACTGGATAATTCTCTTTGTGGAAGCAATTGTTTGATGGTATTGAGTTTTAGAGTTTATAGTTTATTTCAAACAAAACCAGAAGGTCATAGACCCAAGTGGTACATATAACATTATGACATATATGGCGACAGTGTTTGATAGACAATGCAACATGCTAATGTTAATGTAATACATTCAAATACATATGATTACCCATATCAGCTGAAACTATAAATTTGATAGAGAATATAATTATAATGTATTGAAAATATTCCACAATTGACCTGTCTTGTTCGAAAGCGAAATCAACAAGACGTGTCTAGTGGATTACTATAAACAAAAGACAGCAGTAATGGTAACAGTTTTGTGCTTCTCCTGAAAAATTTACAAAAACATTTGATAAAGAAATGTAATATAAATAAAGAAAATTTGGGTAGATACAAACATATACGTGCTTGCACCTACAAAACACATAACACAGGAGTACAATACCTCGAAAGCAGGCGTTAACAAATATCACTTGATGACTTATGTAGGTTATTCTCTGTTGTATAATACATTTGTTTTACCTCTAAAAGCCTTTTCTATGTAATTTCCAAGATTCTTTAAAATACCGGTTTTATCAGAGGTAATCAGTTCTATAAATTTGTACATATTTGGACGCCTACAATAATAACGTGGTATAAAGGTTTGTCTGAGATCAGTATATAAACTACATTCTAAAACAAAATGATACTCATCTTCTAAAACATTATATACGGTTCATTTACAGGCGTACTAACTGGTCGACTCCATCTACCAGTTTCTATACACAGTCGATGAGAGGATAAACGTAATCGTGATAAGCTGATGCGAAATTTTTTAATGTTTACAATATCTAAATATGGCTGAAACTTAAAATTTGCAATATATCTGTAACAGAGTGCTCTGCTTGATTCATCCAGTCTACTATTCCAATTTTGTATAAACTGATCCTTTAATCTTTGTTTTACCGTAATTAAAAACAAATCACTATCACCAGTTGTTTGAAACAACCATGCATCTTGGAAACCAAGCATACTTAATAAGTTTTTTAGCAATGAGCACCAATTTTTTCTATTTGGGTAATCTAACGTATCTTGATACAACATATTATATACTTTTCTTATGTATTTTTCAACATTTGCATTTAATATTTTAATCCAAAATTTGATAATATTATAATATCTCGTATTTTGTAAAGACATTCTACGTAACTCGCCATAAACAAAATCGTTCTGCGTACTTCTTTTCACACCTAACAGGCGTTTGCAAAACTGTATGTGTACCCTTTCTACTGCTTTACCAGGATGGAAGCCCCATACTTCACTGCCATAATTTAGAATAGGCAATATCAACTTGTCAAATAACTCTAGTTTATGTTTAACAGAAATATTGGTAAACTTATATAAATACTTATTCATTTTAAATATTCCTTTCAAACTCTGGCCTGCTTAAGTATTTTGGGCGTCTGAAAAGGAACCACCGGTAGTAAATACAATACCAAGATAAACAAACTTCCTTACTATTTCTAATACATTATCACCATAATGAAAATTTATGTTTAATGGCAAACGACCCCCTTTCTTAAAAATCATAACTTTGGTTTTTGACGTGTTTATGGACAGTTTCCATGTGTTACAATACTCATATAACATATCTAAATTGACTTGTAGCTCTTCTTTACTATTTGCAAAAATACAATATCATCGGCATACAATATCAAAAACATTTTAAACATGTCAACATCAATACCTTCAATGCCATTGTTAATATAAATGTCCTCAATGTCATTTAAACATGGAAAAAAGAAAGGGAGATAAACATTCACCCTGTCTCACGCCCAACTGACACTCGAAGCTACTGCTTAACTGGTTTTGATGTTTAACTCTTGATTTCACACTGTCATACATCGATCGTATAATATTTAGAACATTTCCTCTAATACCTAACTTAATTAACTTTAACCATAAGTTATCGCGATTAACATAATCAAAAGCTTTACTGAAGTCAATAAAAGCACAAAATAATTGTTTACCATTGTTGATCATATGATTTATTAGTCCATGCAGAACAAAATATTATCCGTAGTACCCATTTGTGACCTAAAACCTGCTTGTGCTTCAATATATACACTGTAATTTTCAGCCCATTCACAGAGGCGGTTATTTAAAACTCTAGTGAACAGTTTACCTAATGTGCTAAGGAGAGTAATGCCTCTGTAATTATTCACGTCATTAATGCTACCTTTCTTGTGCAAGGGTACAACAAAGCCTTCAGACCAATAGTCAGGGAAGTATCCCATTGCATAAATTTTGTTAAATAGAGACAAGAAGTATGGTAAGAGTGTCTGTTTACCATGTATGAAGAATTCGTTTAAATACAAATCTGGTCCACCACTTTTATTTGTTTTTAGCTGGTTAACAGACCTCAATAATTCATCATTTGTGAAAGGCATATTCAATTCTTCGAACATAATATTAAACTCATTATTTTCGTAACGTTCAATAAAATGCAATACATCTTCATCTGGAACATAAAAGGGGTCATCGGGATTATTCACCGATTTAAAAATATTTTTCAGAAATATCAATCGAAATATTAGTTTCTTTTACACCAGCACAATGTTTTAACATTTTCCAGTACAATCTTGCATTCTTTTGTTTCGTTTCTAACAATGTGTGTGTTTCTTTTCTATCAAATTCATACTTAGCCTTGCGTATGCACCATTTGTACTGAGAACGTGTATTTACCATAGTTATTCTATTCGCTTCTGTCTTATATCTGCCCTATACAAATTTAAAGCACTGTAAAACGAACATCGGTTTTCTTCACATTCTGGCGTGTACCATTTATTCATGGAATACATGTTGTTATTTGTAATGTTATCGCAACTGTTATTTAGGTTACGTTTAAACAAAGGGGAGGCAATTCCATAAAAAATGTCACTTAACTCACTAATACAATTATCAATTTCGTTGTGAGTTGAGGCGTTACATATATTTTCATTAAACACATTCAATTTATCTTCAGTATCCTTTGTCGATAGCATATTTTTGTAATTATCGACATTTAACGTATTCCACCCGTATTTGCTATTTACGCGTTCATATGACTGTTTATTTTGTATAATGCTTGAAGTTGGTCTATTAAAACACAATGTAAAATCAATTAAACAGTGATCCGATAATATGTCTGGATCGTCAACATGAAAATAGTCTACATGTTGCAACAAATTTTGTGTGCTAATTACATAATCTACCACGCTTGAACCGCTATGTCCAACATAAGTATACCGACCAACATTCTGATCATTACCTTTACGACCATTTAAAATACGTAGACCAGTCTGCTTGCACAAATCTAACAAAAGCAAGCCATTATTGCTCAAGCGCCCTTTGTCTTGTGAAACACGATTGTACATTGTATTGTGCCCGCTACTTTACATGATGATGACACTGTTCCATTGATTTAGTGTCTCGAATCTCTCTTCATAACTACCAAGAATGTAGATATCGACTCAGTCTTTTTCATAAATAAATAAAAAAAATCATTTTAGGAGTTTTATTTATTTCATTAAAATTAACCGTGAAACAAATTATTCAATTTTCTGAACTGATATTTTATCTAGTATCATGTGTGAACGTGCAATATGTCACAGTATTCGTACAAATAGGTAGAGTATTTACATTTGGATGTCAGTTTGATTTTGTACATAACAGTTTACAATGTATTATAATCATCTGGCGCAAGTAATATTTCTTTTTGGGGAAAACGATCCACTCTAAACCTTAATTACTGACCGGTAAGTATTCTTCTCGTGGAAGGTTCAGTCAGGAAGAATTAATGTGGAGAAGGTGATCTAGCTGTCGTCTAGGAGCTATTCTAGAATCTAACAAAACAGGACTTTTCAGCATATGGGGTACTTATGTGGTTAAAAGTAAACTAGAACTATCACTGAAGGTCGTGAATACCCACCGAACACCCCACTAAGACAGTACATTGTGTATATAAAATTTATGTAACATTTGATACTTTTGTTATTGGACCTGCACAACTGAAATGAACGGTACTATCACTTCTGTGAAGTATAATTAAATTCTTATCAGGGGTTTTGGAGATTAAGCGCACACGAATTTACTTTCTCGAGCCCCTATGACATTGACCTTTGACCTAGTGAACCGACACATGGACCATGCACAACTCTGTGAAGTATCATTAAATTCTGACCAGGGGTTGTCCATAAGATTCCGTCTACAGACAGACGGACGGACAGACAAGCTGAATCCAGTATACACCCTTTACACTTTGTGATCGGAGGGTTTTATCAAAGTTATCATCTGAATGACTAATTAGTTTACTGTCAACTTAATGTGTACATCATTGCTAAAGGAATGCAATCAAGCTAATTGGCAAAAGTAATGCCACATGCAAGTAGTGTATATCGGTGTGTCTTATTCTTAAGGCCCTGACACTGCTAAACTTGAACAGCAGTTTTTGCTAAGGGTGTCTGCCATTTCTACAATTTGTGTTAAGTTGCACATCTAGTAGTGGGTAAGTGATGTGTTTCTTAGGTCTGTTATCAGTTCATTTATAATGCCTCAGATACGATTAGGTGCAATATACATCACGCCCACATGGCTACCTCAAAGGTCAAGGTCACACTGGTATCAAAACCTGTTATGAAAGGTCGTGTACCAGTATTATGTGTACAGGCTGCAACTTCTACAATCCTACGTAGATTTAGCGTCCGCAAGATTTTACTATCTCAAGCCCCTGTGACCTTGACCTTTGACCTAGTGACCCGAAACATAGACCATGCACAACAAAAGTCCGTCTACAGACGGACGGACGGACGGACGGACACACGGACGGACAAGCTGAATCCAGTATACCCCCTGACACTTTGTGTTCGGAGGGGGGGGGGGGTAATAAAGAAACTACCAACGGACAGACAAACAGATGAATGGGACAGACAAATGGAAGAGCAGCGCCACACCAGAATCGTACAAAAGAAAACTTGAAAGTTGAAAAACACACCCGGACGTATAAAAAGATGTTAAGAAAAATTAATAGAAATTAGATTTTTAGGGAAGTAGGGTGAGTTAGTAACATTTTTATTTCTTTGGTTTTGTAAACAAACACGATAACTACAATACTTTGTTGATAACGATGTAAACTATGTTTTAATTCATTTATTTCCAGTGATTCTGACACACTGTCTTGTTCGTGAACGAGCACGATAATACATGTATTTCAAAATGTAATATCTATTAAAGATTACTGCGTGTTTGTCGAAAGTAATGAATATGTTTATATGTTGGTATGCATGCATGTGTGAACTCTTGTGTATGTGTGCGTGTGAATAAATCTACCGATAGGGATATTTAAATGAAGGCCATACTGGAAATAAGCAGTATGAAAATTTTTGTACACTTAGTATGCAACCTTCACAAAATAAAGTTATTGTTGTTTTTGTTGTTGTTGTTGTTGTTGTTATTGCAATACACTACTTTCTATTTTTCTTTACATTGGATACTGCATCATTATGACATATAAACCAAGGGAAACACACTTGATATTAAAGGAAAACAAGAACTTTAAAAAATATGGTTTGCACGATTTTAAGTATATGAAAGAGATGGATGGGTAAAATTCATAGTAAACATTTCTGTCAAGTTTAAGGCGCCAAATGTCACAGGGTGAGAAAATGCAAACCCTGGGCAAGAGGCGAACCAGAGACCCTTCGATTACAGGACAAAAGCTCTCCCGACTGAGCTAACTGACCGCTTATACTCCCAAATTGTGATTTAGTCATGTGTCATGTGTATTAGGAAAACAAACTTAGTCCTTGTTTTTCTTATCAAATATGTTAGTATGGAAATATTGACCGTTAATCACTGGTCCAGAAAGTATATTCACTACTTAATACCTAATATTTAAAGGACGAATCCTATATGGACGATTAGGATGAAACTACAATGTACTATAATTGTAAAGTTGATGATGAAATAAAGACCATTGGTGAAATATATGATAAACTTACAAAAGGCGAGATAACGCTAGAAGAGGCATGCAGCAACTAATGAAAATCTTCTTCGTGTTGAAGACGGGATTTCACATCAGAAACTTTAGTTACGGAGCAATAAGACCGCATCTATTTGGTTTCAGTATATGGATATAGTTTCCATTCTTCAACGGTTTTTGATTGCAGAGAGAACCGTTGCTGCGCACTTGAGCGCACTAAAGAGTAAGCTCCCTTGGACGAACGATCTATTTGGTCTCTGCCTACATCTATTTGCAAAATATGTTGAATCTATAGAAAGAGCACAGATGTTTACCAGGCATTTCAAGACGAGAGAATGTAGTAAGAAGAATTGATCGATTTGGGGCAGTATTGTCTACTGATCTTGTTATTGAGCAGGTACTAATGCGAAGTCTAAAACGGGTCGTACCGATTATAGCCTCTTTAGAGGATGGTGGACCCAATAAGCACAATTACAAACAAGCCTAAGTCTAAAGACAACAGGTGGACGAACTCGTGGACGTGGTTTGGCAGACATACAAAGAGCAGAGTGGATCTTGTCGATGCCAGCCTGCACAGACATGAACAACTCAATGCAGTAGATAACAAATGTAGAGTATCAGACGAGTGAACAACATAAAGAAGCCGCAGTACCAGGGATACAAAGACCCTTCCACAAATTACTCATTCCTTAGCGAACGGAATTCATTTCATGACGACGAGATGTGTCTTCGAAATATTGCGCTGTAATGTCTTGTAATGTATAAATAGTGCCACACAACAACTACGTGTGTTGTACTGAAGTCGTAATATATTGATTCCTATTTTACTTTCTTAACAAAAAATAATAATCTAGCGTTTTCGTAATTTAGACAAAAATGTACATTCTCAGCGGTTGATGTCCTTGTCACATTCTGTAACATCAAATTTCGCGATGTTCCACCCTTGCAAAAGATTGAATCTTTTTTGCAGCAAAAAGTACATACTAGGCCTATATTCTAAAATCTAAACATGTCATATTCGTTTCTTTCATTCATTCCGAATGTTTATTGTAAGTACTAACAAAACCAAAATATACACCTATTTTTGCATTTTGTGAAGAGTTTAAAGGTCCACTACTAAGCGAAAATTAAGTGACAGTTATTTCAATGGCAAGTACATTACCTTATGCAAGACACTAAATAATGAAGATTGTCAGGTTAAAATTTACAGAAAGTGTTTGGAACACGAAGAAAAGTATGTGTATTATGTTGAAATCTCAGTGATTTGACAAAATGACTACCCAGGTCTTTTTAACTTTCTGCATAATGCATAGAAAAATAAGTGTACATTCACTGTGGTTTATTTAGAATTTTTACATACCAACTTTCATTTTTTATTAAAAATAACTGATTTCTGTGTTTTTTAAAGTATATTTGAATTTTCGCTTTCCTTAGTATTGGACGTTTAAGACAGCTATCTTCTGGTAAATGAATTTGCTCTTGATGGTGAAAATATCAGTCAATAAAATTAAAGATTATGGGTAAAAATTTGAATAAATATGCGGAAAATGATACAATTTGACACTTTAAGCTATATAATCCTATGGAAATTATTAAAGTAATTAAAGTTGCCACTTTCTCTGATAGAACTACACGTAACCGACGGACGAATATACGTTTCACTTACCTTTTTGGTGCTTTTGTCGGCAAATGTTGCATTTACGCGACCGAGACAAGTATTTGGAGATACCGCTGACGATCATCGATTACAAGCAATAAAAGCAGGTATACCAACTTCGTCATTGCAAAGAACCTCAAACTCCCCGCAGCGGTTACTTCCCCTTACAGTATATACATTTGAGAGCGAAGCTCACCAAATTAAATCGCTGTGCACAAGTTTGAAAGAACCTAATACGTGTATTTCTTCCTTTTTTGTGCATGGGAATGGAATGTTAACATTTCTGACGTGTAGAAGCGGGTAGGGGCATTATTGCACGAATATTTGGCTTTGTCCCATAACCCATGTTGCCCCGTCAAAGTATTTTTGACGCACGAAAGTAATTTTGTTCCAGGTAAGTAAATAGACCTTAATTTGACATAAGATTTTTTGGCAGTGAAGATGGAATAAAAATTGAAGGGTCGGTGTGGAAAGGTACACGGTTCGGTTTGTCGCAAACACACAGTTTATTTGTATTGACCTTGATCTGTATACCCTGGAATATAAACCGTTTTTGACAGTGTTTTAACTTAGCAGAAACAAATTTCTTTTTGATAGAAGAATTTGGAAGTAAGAATAGCAACCTATAAAGAATAGACTAAACGGCATTTCAGCTGAACAGAATCTTAACATTTCCTCGGTATTTCTATATAGCTCCGTATTTCTGTTATGCATAATGTATGTACAAGATGAACTATGTAAACATGCTTACTGTGATGTTGAATCTTTTGTCATCGAGTGTTCGGTACAGTACAGTATAGTATAAAGTTTAGCAAATTCATACACTATACTACGGCGCCCGTGAAGTGACATGTGACACTTTTTTCTTATTTCGTAATTACGAAATACATTTCGTATAAACGAAATAAGATTTCGTAAAAACGAAATAAGATTTCGTAAACACGAAATGTTTTTTCGTAAAAACGAAATCTTATTTCGTAAAAACGAAATGTTATTTCGTAGAAACGAAATGTTATTTCGTAAAAACGAAATGTATTTCGTAATTACGAAATAACATTTCGTTTTTACGAAATAAGATTTCGATTTTACGAAATATATTTAATTCGTTTTTACAGAATCTTATTTGGTTTAAACGAAATGTTATTTCGTTTTTACGAAATCTTATTTCGTTTTTACGAAATGTATTTCGTAATTACGAAATGTTATTTCGTTTTTACGAAATCTTATTTCGTTTTTACGAAATCTTATTTCGTAATTACGAAATACATTTCGTAAAAACGAAATAAGATTTCGTAAAAACGAAATAACATTTCGTTTAAACGAAATAAATACATTGCGGTAAAACAAAATGTTATTTCGTAAAAACGAAATGTTATTTCGTTAAAAACGAAATGTTATTTCGTTAAAAACGAAATGTTATTTCGTAATTGCGAAATAAGATTTCGTTTTTACGAAATAAGATTTCGTTTTTACGAAATAACATTTCGTTTTTACGAAATGTATTTCGTAATTACGAAATAAAAAAAAAGTATCACATGTCACTTCACGGGCGCCGTACTATTCTACATTCACCTGCTGTATTTTATAATAGTGTTTACTTATTAAGTTTTGCATCTATAAATACTGCACGATAATGTGACTGTTGTCGAAAAATTTTATATTGTAATATCAGGTAAAACAGGTATGTTTATCAGTACTATTAAATGTTAATGAAAGCTAAATGTGACTTTATCAGTAGTAAAAGAGCACTAGCTCAGTAGTTTGGGCTTGGCGTTGGAAGACTTGTATTTTATAGTCACCAAAGGGGGTATGAGTTCGAGTCTTTCCTGAACCTTCAATATTTTTTCTTTTTAAAGTAAGTACATCTAATAGATCTAAATTTGGCATATTTTTACGCGGCATTTTTTTTTTTGCTATTGTTTTTCGTTTTTATTTTATAAATAGCATTTTATTGAATGAAATCAATAATTATGCATATTCAAATGCGCTGTCTGTATCAGAATAGTTGCTACAGCTGCTGGCAGTGCCTGTTGCTTCTTCGTCGCTAATATCGACAATAAAAGATTTTTACGATGTTTTCATAAAATACAAAAAAAAACAACTTCGACTGAGATTCGAACTCGACACCCACCGATCTTGAATCACCTTTCATACCACTAGGCCAGTGATCATTTCTGCTGGGTACGTTAAAACTTTAATTATAAAGACCATCGTGTGGCTTATATCAACATATCGAAGATTATTATTGTCACGGTTTATGGTTTTATATCTATTCCCCCATATCCAATAATGTTATGGTCACGACAAGGTCCAAAATAGCGAATTCTAGTTATATTTCTATCATTTACCCTTATATTTGTGTTTTAATTCAGATTTTTATATTATTTTATTTTTATTAACAATTGTCACTTGTACACCATGTATGATATTGTATCAATTAATGTAAATGGGTTATGCAATGATAAGAAACGAAACTCAGTGTTTAACTGGTTTAAGGAAAAAAAGTTTGATATAATTTTAATGCAAGAAACGCACTGTAGTAGTGATATCGAAGCAAACAAATGGACGAGGGAATGGGGTGGGACATGTTTTTGGAGTAACGGGAAAAAAGCTACTAAAGGGGTTGCTATTCTAATCAAGTGTAACCTATCGGTTACAATTGAAAATGAAAAAGTTTTAAACAATGATGGACGGTTTCTTTCTATCGATATTCAATATTCAGATAATCGAGTCGTAACAATTTCTACGATATATGCGCCTAATCAAGCATGCGAGCGCAAACATTTTTTCAGTATTCTTTCTGAACATTTTTCAAATAATAATAACGCAATTATAGCCGGTGGTGATTATAACTGTGTACAGAATATAAACGCCGACCGTAAAACGAAATCGGTGTCACGCACACGTCATGACGACGAAGGTCTTCGTGAACTATCATATCTGATGTCAAGCTTCGATTTAGAAGATATCTGGCGCAGACGAAATCCTTGCGCGACCGTATATACATTTAATCGCAAGGAAGCAAAATCAAGAATTGATTATTTCCTAACTTCTCTTTCGATTGATAATGAAATAGAGAGTACAAAAATAATACATTTTCCTCATTCGGATCACGATGCGACAACTCTAAAACTGTATCAAGGTAATGTCGAACGCGGACATGGGTTATGGAAACTGAACTGTAGTATTTTAGAAAATGAGAAATACATTGAACTTATAGAAAGTTTTTGGCATTCATGGAAAAAAAAGAAAACAAGATATATGTCTTTAAGAGAATGGTGGGATATGTTTAAACATAACCTCAAAATAATAAGCATTGATTTTTGCTCAGAACTAAACAAACACGAAAGGAACATTAGTTTTCTAGAAAATAAAGTACAAATTTTGAAACAGAAGGAAAATTGCGAGGTTTACAAAACACAAATAGAAGACATTACATTAAAGGTCTCTAGATATTATGAATTAAAAGCAAATGCTGCAAAGATTCGTTCTAAATCGAAGTTCATACAGGAAAATGAAAAGTCAACTGCGTATTTTTTTAATTTAGAAAAGAAAAATGGTAAGCAAAAACTATGGTCGAAAATAAAGTCTGAATCAGGGGAGATAATTTTCGGTATTGAAAACATTTTAAAGGTGCAGAAGGAATTTTACCAAAAACTTTTTACATCAGAAAATATAGACCTAAATGCTGCGGATACATTGTTATCTACCATTGATAAACGCATAAGCAAACACCAAATGCTTGAATTAGAATCAGACCTTACAATACAAGGAATTGAATCCTCAGTTTGTAAGTTTAAAAGATCAAAATCCCCGGGTGAGGATGGGATACCAGCGGAATGGTACCAGCATTTCTGGTATCTAATAAAGTACGATTTTTTTGAACTAGTAAAAGAAATACTGAACGAAAACACTCTATGTCAGTCTCAGTATAAAGGACTTCTGTCACTAATTTACAAAAACGGCGAACGTGAAAATTTAAAAAACTGGCGTCCCATTACTCTTCTGAATGTCGACTATAAAATCATAGCAAAAAGTCTTTCCGACAGACTAAAACCACTTCTACCTTCTTTCATACACCAAGATCAAAAAGGATATATAGATGGGAGAAACATAAATGAGGCAAATAGGTTTATTCAAGACATAATTGAGTATACAGATAAAGAACTAAATGAAGGTATTATTATTTTTTTAGACCAGACTAAAGCGTTCGACAGATGTGAGTGGCAGTGGATTAATTTATGTCTTGATAAATTCGGATTTTGCAAGAAATTCAGGGGTTGGGTCAATATGTTGTTAAAGCATTCAAAAACTGCAATCCAAACGAACGGGTTTATTTCCGACTTTTTTTCTATATCGCGTTTAATAAAGCAAGGCTGTCCGATTGCGCCGATTCTGTATATCATCCAAGCTGAACCGATGGCTTGTAGCATTCGAGCTAATAATAGAATCTGTGGAATTACACTACCGTCATCAAACTGTACAAGTGTTGAAGCCAAAATTAGTCAGTACGTCGACGACACACAGCTTTTCGCAAAAAATCATAATTCCCTTCCACAAATTTTTAAAAATCTTAACACGTACGAAAAAGCATCTGGGGCAAAGTTAAATAAGGAAAAAACTATCGGTCTTCTCATTGGAAAGCTCAAAGGACACAGCCCAAAATTTGATGAAATAAGATGGACGAAATCGAATGTTAAAACACTAGGCGTTTATCACGAATACAACATCAGTAATGATGATATTTGGAGGGAAAAAATTAAAAAAATAAAATCGTGCTTAGAAGTATGGAAATCAAGAGACCTTACAATTCAAGGAAAAATTTTAATAGTGAAAACATTTATCTTTTCATCTATCATTTATGAAATGGAGACAAGGGGGATATCTGAAAATTACGAACGTGAGCTAGAGCTGTTAATCAAAAATTTTATATGGAAAGGTAAAAAACCAACAGTTTCCAGACTGACTTTAAAACGTGATAAAATGCAGGGCGGGTTTAACTATTTTAATATAAACGATTTCAGACTGGCTTTAAATGTAAGGATGATATACAAAATTATTAATTCTGACACTCAAAACTGGAATGTTATAGGGAAGCATTATCTACAGTCACTGGATAAGGCTTTTGGTCAACCTTTTTTCCTATGCAGCTGTTCATATGTTGGGAATGTCAAATTAAACAAAGTTAAAATGCCATCGTTTTACGAACATGCGATCAAAAACTGGAGACTTTTTTTGCAAAGCTTTAATCCAAATACGCAAGAGCAAATTTTAGAGATGAATCTGTTCGGAAACAAAAATATTAGTTTTAAAAAAAGACCTCTGTTCCTGAAAACATTTACCCTAAGTGACATAAAGCTGATAAGAGACATCTGGGACTTAAAAGCGGAAAAATTTATATCAGAGACTGAACTTATGCGCAAGCTTAAATACAAAAGTAACTGGATTTCGGAATGGTCTCGATTAAAACAAAGCATTCCTAATGAGTTCATATTAACTCTGAAAACAGGTTACGTACAAGCGAAAAGCAATTCAAACATGATATGGTCTAACATGCAGTTCCGAACAAATCGGAAAAAAATAATCAAACCAAAAGAATTAAAAACAAAAATGATCTTACAACAATTATATAGTAAAGAATCCTGCGCGAAATTATGTTGCGAGGTTAAATGGGAGCAAAAATTCCCGGAGCAGAAAAATATTCGCTGGACGGCTGTTTGGTTAAACATTTACAAAGCATACGCCTCCTTAGCCGCTCAGCAATTTCAATGGAAGTTTATCCACAACGTTATCTTTACGGAACATAAACTAAATCTAATGAAAGTTTCAAACGGGTTGTGTAATATATGTAAAAATAAAAGGGAAACATTCTATCATCTTTTTTGGGAATGTAAAAATGTAAAAATTGTGCTGGGAAAAATGATTAAGGTTATAAACACAGTTAAATTTTTGCTAATTGACTTAGGCTTTCACCACATAGTATTTGGTTTTACTGAGTCTATTGAAGGAGTACATTTTTTAATACCATCCTTTTTTAATCTAAATGTCATATATGGAAATATAGAAATGATTATAAATATTCTTCCTCAATAAAATCACCAGAAGTTTGTTATAAACAATGTATGTATAAAATAAATGAAATTTGTATGTTTCACAATATAAAACGGGAGGATTTTAACTCAGTTAAATGCTTTACTAGTCTGATGAATGGTAATCATTAGTTTATGTAATCAATATATAATTGAAATTTAAAAAAAAAAATTCTGCACGCTTTTCTTTTTAAATGTTCACTTTTCGTTTCGGTGAGGATTGAAAACGGTGTGTTGGAATATAATACATATACATATATATGCATTTTAAGCAATGTTGTTCTTAGCACTTCGAATTCATGCAAGTGTAGAACAAAGACATTGTAGTAAAAAGCGATCCATTGTGTCACTACTATGTAAAACTCCTAAATTATAGATAGAATTTCATTTCCATTATAAGCATCATTAGTACATAAAAATGTACATAAAATGATTAAAAAAAAAAAAGATAAAAAAAAAAATAAAAAAAATGTAGTATTGTTTTAATAACCCATCAGCAAAGTTGAACCGCTCCGACAGGTACGGGAATCACCTGCGATGTAAAGCTTAAGTATGTTTTATGCACATATGATAAAATTCTTTTAAAAATTGACAAATTCTGTTGTGGCTGGAGGTTATCCCTAGCAGATCATAGATGCGGGTGGGACAATGAGAACATTATCTATCCAATATTTGGCCCTGTCACGCCAACTATTCTCTCTTGTATGTGCTGTGACAATGGGGCCATCCCAAACATAGCATATTTAAGAGCTTAAACTACTTTGAAGAAAGATATGGAATATCTGTAGCACGGTTCCTTCAGGCAGGCAATAGTGTTTTAACCTTTAGGCGACACCTTAGTTGTAAAATGTGTTTATTACATTTAGCGACTTTTTTCATTTTGTATTCATTTAGTTTACAGTTTATACTAATTTATTTTAGCTTGATTGTGAATAAAGCTTATAGCTTATCGTGTCACTCTAGAGTCCGCTTCCTGGAAAAACCAGTACTGGTGTCATATGAGGAGGTACGGTCGTGACCCCAGTGGGGCTCGAACCCGTAACCTCCTTGATGAGTGGCTGACATATTAACCTCTACATCACCGCTCCCCTGTTACTTTTGTTTAATTTACTACTTTTAATATTGGTGCATAAGACCTTTCCAAAGGTGTATTGGTTTACATACTTACAATGAATAAGATATAAGTATTGGTAAAATACGGTGTTCAGTCCAAATAAAAGGTAATTTCCAACCTCCGGTATTTAATTTCATACTCATATTTACGCACTCGTTATACCATTATATTACACTTGGTTCATTACACATCATATCCATTTTATGGCCTTTGATAGACAAAACCGGCGAGAATGGTATCTACGCTGATCGTAGCGGTAGCCTAAATTCCACACACGTCTCCGAACAATTTATCTACTATTATTGTTTCTTCGTTTTTAACGAAACAAAAGTAATGGCTTATTTACTGAATGTTTGCTTTTCATTTGTTTTGAAAACATATATCTTTATTTATTTACAATACAAGCTCAAATTTTGAAGACAAATGTTCCAATCTTCGATATTATACGATAACGTGATAATAAACACCTTTTTAGCTCACCTGAGCTGGCTCAGGGTGAGCTATTAGGATCGATGAATGTCCGTCCACACTTAGTTCGTTAACACTCTAGTGGTCACATTTTTGCCTCAATTGTCACGAAACTTGGTCAGGATGTTTGTCCCAGTAATTACTCGGACGAGTTCGAATATGGGTCATCTCGGATGAAAAACTAGGTCACATGACCCAAAAATAGAAAAATCTTGTTAAGGCTCTAGAGGCTACTGTTTCAGTCCAAATATCCTGGCAATTTGTCAGAAAGGTTGTTTGGTTGATTTCTAGCTCAAGTTTTAATATGGGTCACCTGGGGTCAAAAACTAGGTCACACAGCCCAAATGTGGAAAAACCTTGTTAACACTCTAGATGTAACATTTTCAGCCCAGATATCCTTGAAATTTGTCAGAAAGGTTGTTTTGATGATTTCTAGCTCAAGTTCGAATATGGGTCATCTGGGGTCAAAAACTAGGTCACACAGCCCAAATGTGGAAAAACCTTGTTAACACTCTAGAGGTAACATTTTCAGCCCAAATATCCTGAAAATTTGTCGAAATGGTTGTTTTAATGATTTCTAGCTCAAGTTCGAATATGGGTCATCTTGGGTCAAAAACTAGGTCACAGAGCCCAAATGTGGAAAAACCTTGTTAACACTCTAGAGGTTACATTTTCAGCCCAAATATCCTGGAAATTTGTCAGAAAGGTTGTTTCGATGATTTCTAGCTCAAGTTTCAATATGGGTCATCTGGGGTCAAAAACTAGGTCACAGAGCCCAAATATGGAAAAGCCTTGTTAATACTCTAGAGGTAACATTTTCAGCCCAGATATCCTTGAAATTTGTTAGAAAGGTTGTTTCGATGATTTCTAGCTCAACTTCGAATATGGGTCATCTGGGGTCAAAAACTAGGTCACACAGCCTGAATATGGAAAAACCTTGTTAACACTCTAGAGGTAACATTTTCAGCCCAAATATCCTGGAAATTTGTCGGAAAGGTTGTTTTGATGATTTCTAGCTCAAGTTCGAATATGGGTCATCTGGGGTCAAAAACTAGGTCACAGAGCCCAAATGTGGAAAAACCTTGTTAACACTCTAGAGGTTACATTTTCAGCCCAAATATCTTGGAAATTTGTCAGAAAGGTTGTTTCGATGATTTCTAGCTCAAGTTTCAATATGGGTCATCTGGGGTCAAAAACTAGGTCACAGAGCCCAAATATGGAAAAGCCTTGTTAATACTCTAGAGGTAACATTTTCAGCCCAAATATCCTGGAAATTTGTCAGAAAGGTTGTTTCTATGATTTCTAGCTCAGCTTCGAATATGGGTCATCTGGAGTCAAAAACTAGGTCACAGAGCCCAAATATGGAAAAACCTTGTTAACACTCTAGAGGTAACATTTTCAGCCCAAATATCCTGGAAATTTGTTAGAAAGGTTGTTTCGATGATTTCTAGCAACTTTGTTAAAAGCAGTTGTACTCGGGTGAGCGATAAAGGGCCATCATGGCCGTCTTGTTATGTCTACTTTTACAAATTTCTTGATTTATGAAATAATGCTGTTGAAACAAGTTTGAGCCCTGAATTTATGTCACAGAGCCTAGAATTTCTTGGGACTGACTTTTGTGATCAACATATTTACCTTTTTTCTTTGCCTTTTTTGTTTCTTTTCTAGAAGGCCATATTGTAAATAAGTTTTGTATGTTTTGAGCATTGCTTTATGTGTAAACTTTCTTCAAATAAAGATATTATTATTATTATTATTATTATTATTATTATTATTATTATTATTATATTTAAACCGGTGCATTGATTAAATATCGCTAACTGAATACAGACCGTACAGACGTTCTACTTGTAAATTAAATTTCATGTCAAGTCGTATCCATATTCAAATAACAGTAAATCAAGCAAAGTCAAGAATATTTTAATCACTTAAGTCTTGTTCCGTATTTGCAAATGGCGGCACAGTTTGAAAATATGTTGTGTGCATAATTGATTAAGTGTTTGACACATAAGTAATATTTATATTGTACTGTTGAATTGCATTTGCACATTACCGTATTTTGGTGTATTTTATGCTTTGACATTCAATAAATCACAACAAGCAGTTTGAATTAGTTGATATAACATCCTTGTTGGAAACATGGTCATTTTAATCTGGATAGACTAAAGATGACAGAAATTTCAACTTAAACAGTATCGTTGGTTGTCTGTCCATCCATGAGCTAGATTCATATCCTTCGCATACCGGGCATATTTTGATACACAATAATTCAGGGGCGTATCTGGGCAAAACAGTTTGTAGGCACGCAGTTTCTAGGGGTTCCGGGGGCATGCTCCCCCGAAAAATTGAGATTCTATATCGCCACTGCTGCATTCTGAGACATATTTTGACGAAAAATAAAGACCATAATTATTGTAGTTTTTGTCACAGTAAAGGGGATTTATTTTCATGCATTTGCTAAAAAAAACTTAACAAGAGTTAAAAAACGTATTTCCAAAATCATATGAGAATACATAACTGAGCAAAAACTGTTAACAATACTTAGGCTAACCTAAACATAAACGGCTTTTTTGGGTTTACAAATTGCCAAGATTGTATTTCAATAGCTATGACCAACAGATGGAGATGGAAAACATGCTGTATCTGATAAAGCGGTATCTGATTGTTTCCGTTCTCTAACGCATTGAGAGAGCCATACTTTGTTTTATAACAAACAAATGTGCAGATCACGATGCATATTCGTAACTACCACATATTATCTATATATGTCTGAATCTTGACTGTTCTGTTCTATTTTTATGTTAGTTTTGAAAATTAGTGAATACTGGATTGCATGTACGTACGTTGTTTTGATGGACGAAGCATCTTAAATAGTTTTAAAAACACATTACAATCAAATCCAATGAGAGGCGTCAATCAGCGCCCCGATAGTCAAACTCTGCTTCCCGGCTAAACAGCTATACCATAATAAGATAAGACTACAGTAGTTGTTTCAATTGCTTTAAGTGGTCAACAATGTTAAATATCAAACAAAAAGGGTTGAATATTTTAACTTTAAATATGACCATAGAGTGTATACTTAGCTCTCAGAGAGTGCACTTCGTCCTGTATTAAATATATATCCTTCAATGGTGTTCTTGTTTTATACCTTTAATGGTGATACTTTAGTGACTATAGTATAAAGACACTATATTAATTGGCGACGAGGATTATAAAACACAATTTTGGATTAAATTCTGGACATAGAATATTTGTGACAATGGCAAAAGCGGTTACAGATGTTTCAATTTTGGAACCTTTTAATTGTAAAAGGGAAACATCGACATTAGCGCCAAGGTGGACTAGGTGGCTAAGGAGTTTCGAACTTTTTCTTGTAGGCATGGATGTACAAGACATATTTTTCACGTTTGAAGATACTGGTGAAGAAAAGGACTATACGAAAGCAGTGGATAAGCTGAATGCTTATTTCAGTTCACAAGGGAATGTTCCGTATGAGCGACACCAATTTCGCCAGTTATGTCAAAGTGAGGATGAGACAGTTGATCAATTTGTTGTGAGATTAAGACACAAAGCCGAAACATGTGAGTTTGGAGACAAAAGAAATGAACAAATTAGAGATCAGATAATTGAAAAGTGTAGATAAACCAGTTTGCGTAAGAAATTCTTAGAAAAGGGAAAAGACTTAACCCTGACTACACTTTTGGACATTGCCAGAGCATATGAAAACGCGGACACACAAGCGAAATCGATGGTGTCTGGATTTTCGAGTCTCCATACCGGCACTGTTAACAAAATATCTGGGAAGAAGCAGCCGAAAGGACAGCCAAAAAGACAGCCTAAGAGAAATGATGTTATTTGTTTCAAATGCGGTTATCGTGGTCATAAAGCCAAAGATCCATCGTGCCCAGCAAAGAATGAAAAATGTAGAAACTGTGGAAAAATTGGACATTTTCAGTCAAAATGTCAGAGTAAGAAAACAGAGAAATGGAAGGGTAAAGTACGATCTGTGAAAGAAGATGAAAGTGATGAGGACTACACCTTTAACATAAACTCACAATATCAGAAACACACATCAGTGCAGGTTAATGTCGGAGGTGTAAAGTTACAAATGATAGTTGATTTGGGAGTTCAGCGAACATAGTAGACAAACAGACCTGGGAATATCTAAAATCAAATAAGATCAAATGCATCTCAGAAAAACGTTCCAAAATCTATATCCGTATGGTTCCCGTACAAAACTGGATATTGCAGGAGTATTTTGGGCAGACGTAAGCTATGGAGAAATTAAGCTGAAAGATAATGAATTTGTGGTTGTAGAGGGGCAAGGTCAATCCTTATTAGGTCACGAAACAGCCATGTCGTTGGGGATATTGAAAAGTGTCACACAAATCACGGAAGAAGCAAATAAAATGCCGGAAATTGTTGAAAAGTATACGGACTTATTCCAAGGACTTGGGAAACTGAATGACTATCAACTTGATATTCCTACTGACGATTCGGTGACCCCGGTTATACAGGCAATACGACGTGTTCCATACCAGCAGCGAGAAAAACTTGAGAAAAAACTGTCGCAGTTACAGGAATTGGACATAATTGAACGGGTAAATGAACCCATTAAGTGGATATCACCGATCATGATTGTGCCAAAAGGAGATGATGATATACGATTATGCGTTGACATGCGACGAGCGAACGAAGCAGTGAAACGTATTAGATTTTCTATTCCGACAATTGATGAAGTTTTTCAAAACTTGAACGATAGCCAATATTTCAGTAAATTAGACATAAATATGGCATACCATCAGATAGAATTATCACCTGAATCCAGAGAAATCACAACATTTTCAAGCCATATTGGAACATTTAGATATAAACGATTAATGTTTGGAATATCTTGTGCTCCGGAAATGTACCAAATGACTCTTCAGCAAATCTTGCAAGGATGTGAAGGTGTTCACAATATTTTGGATGATATTATAGTGCATAGTGAAAGGAAGAACATGACAAAAGATTAGATAAAGTGTTGTCAGTGTTGCAAAGCAAGAGTTTAACATTAAATAAGGAGGAATGTCAGTTTTATATGTCAAAACTTGTGTACATGGGCCATGAACTGTCTGGGAGAGGAATAGGACCAACTGAGGTCAAGATCAAAGCTGTTGTAGAGGCTACAGAACCGAAAAATGCGAGCGAATTGCGTAGTTTTCTTGGTTTAGTACAATACAGTTCTAGATATATATCGGATCTCGCGACCGTCTCCGCGCCATTACGTGAATTATTACGTAAAAATGCAAAATTTCACTGGCAGGAACGGTATAGGTTAGCTTTTCAGGAGCTAAAGAACAGATTGGCTAGAGCTGAAACTCTAGGATAATATGACAAGAACGCCGAAACAAAGGTCATAGTCGACGCTAGTCCGGTTGGATGTGCCGCAGTCCTGGTTCAGAAACAGAAGGGTGAATTTCGAGTCATATGTTACGCGTCAAAAAGTTTGTCTGATGTAGAACGTAGATATTTGCAGACCGAGAAAGAGAGTCTAGGTTGCGTTTGGGCGCTAGAGAGTTTTCATCCATGGTTATACGGTATTGAGTTTGAGCTTCTTACGGGTCCGGACTGCAAACCGTTAGAATACATATATACGGCTAGGTCGAAACCTAGTGCTCGATTAGAGAGATGGGTTTTAAGATTAGCGCCATACAAGTTTAAAGTACGTCATATCAAAGGTACGCAGAATATTGCCGATTCATTGAGTAGACTTCTGAAGTATGAGCAGACCAAAACGCTGGATCGAGTTGACTCATATGTTAAATTCTTAGCAGGGAGGCAACCCCAAGTGCTATGACAACGCGCGAAATAGAAAAGGCTTCAAGATTCGATGATGAAGTTAGTCTTGTTCGTGAATGCATACTGTCCGGAAAATGGCCTAAGTCTGAGAAACTACGGCAGTACATTTCTATAAAAGATGAACTGTGTGTAATAGGTTATTTGATTTTGCGTGGAACGGGAATTCTTATTCCGGAAAGTTTGAGACAACGAGTTTTAAAATTAGCACACACAGGTCATCCCGGTATCGTGTCTATGAAGGCTCACGTACAAACGAAAGTATGGTGGCCAGGTATAGATAGACAGGTAGAACGATATTGTAGGTCGTGTCATGGTTGTCAGTTAGCAGGTCAAGCATCAAAACCTGAGCAAATGACTAGAACTGCTATGCCAACAGCTGCATGGCAAGATTTGGCTACTGATGTTCTTGGACCATTACCGTCTGGAGATTACATCCTTGTGTGTATTGATTATTACAGTAGATTTTTCGAGATCGAAATAACAAAATCAATTACTTCCGAGAAACTTGTGAGCATACTTACAAAATGGTTTGTTACGCATGGTTTACCATTGTCATTGAGAACTGATAATGCTCAATGGTTTGTTAGTGAATATTTCAGAAATTTTCTCAGTAGTAATGGAATTGAACATAGGCGTAATACTCCATTGTGACCGGCAGCCAACGGAGAGGTCGAACGCCAGAACCGATCAATTTTGAAACGTCTTAGAATTTCACAATCAGAGAAACGCGATTGGAAATCGGATTTGAACGATTATTTGTTAATGTACCGATCAACCCCGCATACAGTTCTAGGAGTCAGTCCTAGCGAGCTTTTATATGGTAGGAAAATCAAAACAAAAATTCCGGAAATTTCACAATTTCATCCGGAAGATAGCGAAATACGCGATCGAGATTTCGAGAATGGGGGGAAGGAGAAGGTATACGCTGACGAAAAACGTGGTGCGAAACAGAGTAATATAAGTTCAGGGGATACAGTGCTTGTAAAGCAGAACAAATCGAATAAATTGGACACACCGTTCAGTCCAAATACGCATACGGTACTTGCGAAGAAGGGAAATAGTGTATTGATTAGATCAGACACAGATGGGTCTGAATATCGGCGAAATATTACGCATGTTAAGAAATATGATTCAGATTTGTCACAGACAGATTCTGGGTCATGCACTCAAAATAAGCGAACGAAAGAAAAAGACAAAACAAGAAATCGAGGTAGTGAGAACATGATTGACCGAAAGAGACACGAGTGGCATACACAAGACCAGTGGATTAGTAGACGCCAGAAAACAAAGAATGAGACTAAAAACGTCACAAAGCCTGTGGGATTTTCTAGTGGTTCAAATGTAGTTTTCCCAGGATGATTAAGAAAAAAAAAGTTGGTATTTTGCTGGTATTTGAGAATAATTCATTGATGATAAAATGGGCGATGTCAGCAACAATTATTAAGCTGTTGTTTTATCATGTTATTGTAAACTTTATATTGTATGCTTTCTAATTATATTGCTTTGTATTTGTTGTTATCAAAGTGCTGTTGATAAAATTCAGGGATGTGGTCATAATTAGAAATTATCCTGTAGGAGGAATGGAATGATAGGTTTAGGGACTATTAGGCAAATCATATTTTAGGTTGGGTTTTCGTTAAAGGAAATTTAAAGATTTAAAAAGAAATCGTATTCATGTTTGGACAATAAGACTTTCCAAGAGATTATTAATTAAAATACTAAAAAAATGAGGGATGTAGTATTTGTACCAAGTCCCTGTGGTAGACATCATATACGCTGTTATTTAGTATCATTGCAGTAGTGTATACTTAGCTCTTAGAGAGGCACTTTGTCCTGTATTAAATATATATCCTTCAACGGTGTTCTTGTTTTATACCTTTAATGGTGATACTTTAGTGACTATAGTATAAAGACACTATAATAGGGATTCATCCTTCTCGAATAAAATGACAGTAAGACTTTCAAAATAGGTTAAGTATAATATTACTGACGGCAAAAGAATAAGGAAAAATAGTAAGACATATGGAAACGTTAAACTTTAAACAAATATGCAAAGAAAGTCATATACGTAAGCATGTGAGTTGTACAACTGAAATGTAACCATGCAAAATTGCCAAACGGCGGGTGCGTCTATCCTTCTGTACATATTGTCTCTTGTGTGGCAAACAATGAACTTTCAAAATTAATAATCATGAAACTTTTTTTATTTCAAGGCTTTATGAATCACAGTGCATAAAAATGTATCTTCTTTCCTCAGAATAAAGCTCTTGTAAATGTGATTTGGTTTCAATTTAAAAGTACGTTAAGGCGCTGCTGCTTTGATAAGAGTACCAACATACTGAGCATTATTTGAAGCTTGAACATTTTTTCCGTTTCCATAGGGAGAATGCACATGAATGAAATATCCGTCAGTGGTAGTATTGGGACTCCAGATTCTAAATTCCCCAGCTGAGTTAAACGCATACACAACTCCACCAAACGGCGAATCAATAGACTGTGAGTTTCCGTAACCAATGAATCGATAACCCTTGTTAGGTCCATCATTTGCCTCCACATAAAATGACAACAAATCTGTATCAACAGAAACGTGTTCAAACGCTGCCCATTCCGGAAATTCTGTGTTTCTTTCAATATTTTCTTGAAATTCAAAGACATTGTGCGTTGTGTGCCTATCGTTACCCCAAGCAAGGATTCTGAATTCCCCTTGTAGAATGTTTACTCCAGCTATTGGTCCAGAGCCCCATCCATCGCTATGTCCTAGCAGCCTATAGTGTCCATTTCCCGATGTCGAATTTAAATAACCCGACCAGAGGCGAACATTTTTGTCATTAAAGGCATACACAATTCCTCCAGCGTTTGACCACTTCCGGTGCATCATGGTGGCACCTAGTCCTTCAGACACTAGGTTATAAGTGGAGGAATTGCAGCGCACTTGAACATTTATGAATGTTGGGTATCCGATTAAACCGTGTTCCAACTCGTAAAAAGAAAGAGATGTCTTTGTTACATCCAAAGGTAGCCAGTTCGTTTTAAAATCTGATTTTGGAAAGTCAGATGGTGCCCATACCTTTACTCGAACATAGGCTTCTTCTGCTGTTTGGTGATTATTTCCAACACGCCGGAAATTCGCATAACCAGTGTTAATAACCACGCCGGCATTTTTGTTGTTACTTTGATTTGGTGCTACAAGAGTAACATGAGATTCGTTATACAAATAAACAATCCCTCCGTAAACCTCCCCATAATCATCATCACTTTGGAAGGCTGAATTTCCGTGAAAAGTCCAGCCAGAGTTTGGTTCTGTTGTCGGTCTGATTTGAACTTCTACTTTGTAAGGTAATACTCCTAGGCCATGAGGAACAAACCTCTGAACATACTCCTGGTCCTGGGCTCGCATTAACAACCACTGACTTATAAATGACGGTCTGAGGAATCGTTTGCTGATGTTTTCGTCCAAATTACAACGAGTATTATTTATAACAGTTAAGTCTTTTCTGATATCATCATTTGAAAATTTCAGATCATTGATTGATGCATTGATATCGTTAACTCCATCGACTGCTCGTTCAAGATTTTCCGCATGAATTTTCACCTCTGACTTTAACTCTTCTGAATAACTTTTGAACGCATTGAGTTCGTTTTCAAGGACCGATAGTTTTAAAAGTGTGCTATTTAGTCGTTGTTCTGTTTCCCTAGATTTGAGTTTTTCTTCTATGAATCCTTTTAAAACTTGATCAAATTTAGCACTTGATATAACTTCATGACCATCCGGGTCGTTTATAGCAGCCGTCTTCGTACAATTACACGAATTTTGGTTTGTTGTAATTGAATCTATTTTTCTGGATATAGATTCAATCTCTGATGAAATGTCAACCCAAACCTTCCTTTTGATAGCAGCAATTTCGTCAAATATAAGTTTGTGTTCATAGTCCTGATGACCTAACGAGGTTTCTGAGACAACAAAAAGGTGTGTGAGAGAAAAGACGAGCATTAATAACACAGCAAAGTTCTTATCCTCCATTATCTTAAATTTCTTGTCCAAGTTATATCCAAACTTTGCAATTGTAAATAAACAGGATGCAGATCAAGTGTGTTTACCATTACTACTTGTACGTTAATTGGATAATTTCGTGCCAAAAATTTATGACAGCAGTGATTTATTTGATCCTCAAATACGGAAACAAAATAGTTTCGAATTTCATATAACATGAATGGGTTGCAAAATAGTCCTTTTAAGTCCTTTTATGGTAAATCGCGACCTAGGCCTCAACAATTATATTTTGGTTATCGTATTCAGGAAATAATCCGAAATATGTTAACCTAGATTATTTGTTAAAGTTTTTAATTTCTAAACAACTATAACCAAACAAATGCATGATAGCGCTCATTTAGTCTGATCAGTTAATAAAATCATAACTAGCCGAAACTGAGTAAGAATGGGCCGCTTTTTAAGCAATTTAATGGCCCGTACATTAGAACTGGTAAACATTGTAATCTGAGATATGATTAATTACATACATACGTGCATACGTACATACATACAATCATATGCAAGTTTAAAAAATAAGTCGACAGTTGCGTGCATATATGTACTTTTTTTCATTCATCTTGTTTTATTTGCATTTTACAGCCCACAACGCTTTTAATTCATTTTATCAAACTCGCACGCTCCTACCTTACTACCTACATAAAAATAATCCAGGAAAACCGGGCTTAATTTAATGGGAAAAAATCGATATTTGGGTTTTGACATTTTCTGATTTTTCAGACTGTTTGATCAAGGAAATTAAAAATCGTTTGATTCTAGACCAATGAATTTTAATTTTATGAAGGTTTAAAGACGCCTAGTACTACGCGCATTCTGCGTCATGACGTCGTCCGTAATGCGCCAAAAAAAGACTTCCAGCTTCAGCTTCAGGCTAGCTTATTTTTGCTGCCAAGGCTTATGAGAGTGTTTATTGATCACAAATAAACATGCAATGACATTAACTAACCTGTTATCTTAACATTTTATATTTCACAAGAAACAGCAGAAAACGTTTTAAAAAATAATTATAGGTATATGCTGGTTTTGAACTCACGCAAACAAGTTCTTCAGTAAAACAACCTGCAGATAATCAGCGCATTAGACCATTCGGCTACAGCAGACTTTTTTTTCTATTAAGATTCAAATTTTATTTATTGCAACGTATACGCATGTATATAAGGTATTGTTATGGTATACAAACAAATACCTTGACAACTTCATCGTGGTATATATGAATACAAATATAGAACTGACTTTTACCGGGTCGTACCGACTATACCTCGAACGAGGATGGTGGACGGTGGACCTAATAAGCACAATTACAAACTGACTTTTACATTGAAAAAAAAGCATTATAGCATGTATAGAAAAAATGTATAGAGTATGTGTCTCCAAAAGATGGGCTATAATATCAATAGTTCAATTGTAGTGTATACCAGAGTGACAAATTGGTATAGTAATTATCATAGGAAAATATATTTCATTTACATATTGATGACAAATAGTCATGTCATGTCCTATTTGTCCCATTTTCCACATTGTAGGGGAGTCAGATCTATAAAAGTGCCATGGTCGCTTTGAACTTCATCATATAAAATGAATTTACTGATAGAATAATGCTACAGCAGACTTAATTTCCTTATATCGATTTTTACTATCCCTGTTTCTCATATTCTCAGGGTTTCTCATATTCTCGTTTTTTACATTAAAGATGTCAAATTGGCAAAATTTTGTTATAATTTAGTATTTTACAGAGATATGATACAAAACTGGCACAAAAAATTTTCAAGTGATTTGACTGAAAATTAATGAAAATATTGGCATTTTACTGAAAATGCTGAAATGTCCTTATTTTTTTGTGGTGGGGTTAGTAAAAGTGCACACATTGTTTTATTCTGCTGTTTATCATTATTATTTTAATTTTATTTGTAACATATTATGCCAAGCTATGCACCTTTGGCGTTTTAAGTTTTTGGATTCTACAATGTGGCAATGCCCGAGACTCAAACATAAATCCCTGAGAATATGAGAAACTTTCTTCTCATTTCTGAGTATGAGGGTGACCTCACATACTTTAGCAAAATTTACGTAAGGAGAAAAATCATCCAATTTATGATTACACCAACTGAAAGATGAGTATTTTTTCTATCAAATAACATGTAAATAATGTTGCTAAAATGTGTACTGTTATACGTAACAAATTTACACGCTTAGCCCCCTGAGAATACGAGAAAACTTGTAATTAAATTACACGAATCCATCCGATAAACTTTTATAACAAAAGGAATTTACATTTTTTTCAATAAAATAACTATGCAGTACAACTGCATTGCTATTTATTCATATTTCATGCTGTAAAGTCAAAAGTAAGTTCGTTAATCTGATTAACGTGTACGTACGACCAAAGCTATCAAAATGCATGGGTGGGGTAAAATGAAGCTGGCGATTTAGACAGCAAGTTCTTTGGTATTTTAGTTTCTTTTTCGAAAAGAACACAAACACAGATCTACTACATGAATGTTTCGAAACTTTAAACTGCTTTAAATCTGAAACTGTAACACAAATATCTACAACAGCATAGAGTAATTCGCCCTTAAGCCGAACGGGTTACGGATTTACGATGGTCACATGCAATTATGTCCCCTACTATACCGTCTGTTTCATTCGGATGAGGTCAAGTGTCATCCCTGAGTGCATTATTTTCGTAGAGTATTATCAATATCTCGGACTTATGCATCAAAGTACCTAAAAGACTGACATCACCTATTTTCGCCTTTAAATCGAACACTTTTGCCCATGAAGCGAACAGGCAAAATAAATTCGCCCTTGAACCGAACAACTCATTTCGTGAATACTACCAATGAAATTCCCTTTCTTTTGTTATATAAAAACGTTTCTAATTGGACAGATCTTTAGAAGTTATTAGCGCCATTTTTGTTGAACAAAGTTAAATTTGTATCCTTTACATAATTTTGTTGATTTTGGCAAGCTATGCAATTGTTTTGAAACCATAACCTGGTGAGTTGATAACGCCAGTAATAATATTTGTATTATAATGTTCAAATTTTCTAGTTTACTGTAACCATGCTACACAGTTTAGTTTACATTTTAAAAGATATATAGCCGAACTATATCTATCCGAATTAGAATAGAGAAATAAATTGCAGTTTTGCTTAGAGGATGTTGACTTTGAGGAGATGCATGACGTATACGCTGACAAAATTGCCAAATTAAAACGTTTGAACATAGAGTTCAAATCACAATTTATTCCCGAGATTAACAATGATTCTAGCATAAAATGTGCTGTTTTTGCCCATTTTGCCGGTGTTTTAACAGGAGAAAAAACGTGTGTTAACGGGGAGATTCACGCGCTGTTATAACCCGTTTTCATTTATGCGCAGTACAGGGCCGTTGTAAACAATGGACCTGTCTCCCAAGTCTTACATCATGTACGGCGTCAACAGTGCCGGGCTTAAAAACCACTGGTGACGTCATAAATCTGACGTAAACAACACGGACGTTGTCCCGCACATTATTGAACGTCGTACCAGTAAGAGCGTTTCATTTTTATTTTAATGATTTTTTATGTTATTTATGCTAGAATAGCGTTAACGCACGTTTTTTCGTGTAATAACACCTGCAAAAGCCCTCGGGATATGTTGGTGCCCTCGCCCTAACGGGCTCGGGCACCAACCATCCCTCGGGATTCTGCAGATGTTATAACACTAAAAAACGTGCGTTAACCCTACATTTCTAATTATACGTTCTATAATCATTACAGTGTAGATCGATCTAAAAAAGCAGCGCAATTGGCTTAATAAAAAATGCGAGTCGTTCCGAGTGCGATTATGAATGGTTCTAGAGACTTATGTAACCACGAAAGCAAATCAATTTGAATGTATTTTAATTGTCAGGTTTTTATTTAGCCGAACTTTTTTTTCATAATGCTGTTTGGACCTCTGTTCTGATTTCCTCTCAGATTTGACTGGATTATGCTTCTTTATACTATTAAACGTACGTGCAAACATACCACTTTCCTTACATCTATATCATAGAGCTCCGATTATGGCAAACATAACCAAACTATTGCTTAGACGTGAGATGTACGGAGGTGAACACGAGGACGAATGGTTGGCGAATCAACTTCTAGATAACCTCTTTTGGCATGAAACATTTTTTTATCATGACTCTCTTTTCAGTTTACATGTTATCATTAAGAAATTATGTGCAAGGTGTCCTGTCATAAGGAGCACGGTGATACATCAGATACAAGAATGGGAAAAGAGCTTGATTGCTGGAGATTGCGAAGAATATGTAATACGTAGCCACGTGTTTCTTGTCAAAACTATTGCTGAGCATCTATGTGACGCCGAGTTGAGGACAATTGAGAAAACAGTGGATGACATAAAACAAAACACCAATTAAAACAATAGTTTGTTGTAGGCTACCATGTAATATAACAGATACATGAATAAATACGCCAACCTGTATATTTAGAGTTGACAGTGTATGATTTTTTTTCAGACTCCACAGTTACTTTATTCAGTGTCTGAAGTCGGTTTAATTCTTTACACTGGTCTTTTCTTCTTTGATTTTCTTTTCCACAGTTTTTTCTTTCAACTCTCGTTTTAATTGGCGCTGGCGCTTTCTTTCTTCTGCATCAGACAGTTTCTTTTCTCTCTTAACCTTTTCTTCTAATTTTGATTTGAAACATTCATCGGATGTTATTACAAAATACTTGCCTTTTTTGTTTGCTTTAGACTTGTACTCTTGTTTTGGCAAAACAAGCATTGGGTTGGCAACGGACACAGGCACTGAAACGGACTTAAGAAATATTTGCCCCTTATACATCATCCAGGTCTCAAACATAGAATCATTCAGGCTACAGCCTGACTGGTACGCACTATTATAGAGAACCATTTTCTCATCTGTAATTGCCGATTCGACAACAAAATCAAATACACCCAGGTCTGCTGTTTATTCCCTTTCTTTGTTAGATCTATATTAAAAGAATTCATTTCACACAAGACATGATCTGAAAACACGCTTTTGTTTCAAAGTAAGCGAAACATATTTACGCGCCAAATTCCGACCTAGATTTTCATACTGACGCATGCGTATTAATGAAAAAGAATATTTGCTGAAGGTGTGATTTCATAAATGATTATTCTGTCTTCAACCGGTCTGTCACAATAATTACAATCTTAAGTTAGTTTAACAGATCTTTAGTATTTAAATTTGTTAGTTTGGCATTGTTATTTTGCCTTAAAATCACCGAAAACAATGCGTGGCCACCTTTTTTTCGTTGACAGTGACAGTTGTCTTAGCGGTTATGCCAACTTCCGGTTGTAAACAAACATTGAACATTTCACTTTTTTTCTATGAGAAGTAGAAGTGTCATATTATGACAATTTTAACCCCCTATTATAAATAAAATTTTCGATGAGTCGTACACATAAATGAGTGTCATTTGTTTGTGATTTCACATTTACATAGCCGAATTATCTTCGCGGATTTTGAAGAAACGTGCCTGGTCCTGTTCTGTGTTGTGCTGTTTCCTTTGGTACATGTCGATGTGTATAGGATCGAAATACTAGTAAAACTGGATATTACAGTGATGATATTATGAATGGTAAACACGTTTTAGTGGTCTATAGATTCATTAAATTTAATTACAGAACCGCTGTTTGTAACATAGACAAATGGGGCATTAATTTACACAAAGAATTTGGTCTATGGTGGTGAATGTGCGGGATAGATAGATAGTTCAGCTAGCTTTCTTGTCAGAAAATAGCTCATGAGCTGTTTCTTTGTTGTTCTCATACCGGGGGGGGGGGCCAAAGGACGTCCTGAACGAC
Source organism: Saxidomus purpurata (assembly GCA_022818135.1). Taxonomy (NCBI): domain Eukaryota; kingdom Metazoa; phylum Mollusca; class Bivalvia; order Venerida; family Veneridae; genus Saxidomus; species Saxidomus purpurata. The sequence goes on along the minus strand of JAFMSR010000005.1, from coordinate 52,764,941 downwards.
ATAAGCAATAAAGCTTTCCTGCTTCTTGTCTTTTTTTGAGGGGTTTTTTTTTTTTTTTTTTTTTTTCAAAATAAAAAAAACTTCTTGCGTCTGGTCAATGATTTCTTCTTTTGTAGTTCAGTTACTTCATTGGACAAAGGAAAAGCCATATCCAGAAAGTGAGGTTTTAAATGTAACATCCTGTTGTGTCAGGCATATAGGTACAGTTTTAACTTTGTACACATGTATGATGTACCAGAATTTTTGTCTCTGCACATCAGAATGCTGGTGAATAACACCTGACCAGAATTCTTGTCTGCATATCCGATACTGGTGAAATTAGTCTTTTCCAGGAGAAAAGTTTATTCGAAAGCTCCTGGAGAGCTTACGTTGTACTTCTTAGTTTTCTTGCAGACTCAAAATTAAAAATTATTTTTTTAGAGTGAACTTGTTATTTGATTTGCAGTATCAGCTTTTACTAGGTTTGATGTAATATTTATGAAAGAAATCAGTAAGAAATTTTTTTTTTGAACACAGACAACACCAAATTCCATGAAAATAGAAAATTTCTTCATGTTACTTTTCTTTAGGGTCGTAAAAAAATTTAGGTCGGGGTAAAAAAGGAGGGTCAGTAGGGTAACAGGAAACAGACTATATTTTTAGGCCTAATGAAGAGTCAAGATTATTTATCTTGTAATGAAAATTATAATACAAAGTTTCAAGTTTATTCAGCATAATCAGCTAAAAAATACCTTTGCATTCTGTTTCTTTGGCCAATGTGGGCTTGATTCAGTTTTGACATAAATGTTCCTAATGACTGAAAGGCCTTGTGTACCAGCCCCATTCAGCACAGAAATTGACCACTGTCTCTGCAACTGCTCTTGTCTGCTAGCTAAGTTACAATGATAAAAAATAAATCAGTGGTAAATTACATGATTTTCCTCTAGACTTGTTTTTATGATGCTGCTAATGCATTTAATATTTAAAAGACAAACTTCCACAGGTAAAATCTGTAGGTTTTTTAATGATTATTGAAATATGAATTAATTTATAGCTGTCTCTGTAAAGTTATCATTTGAATGTGCTATATGAATTAAAAGCTATCACTTTCATGTATTGGAATTGATTTGTAAGTTGAATTGTAAAGAGTATTGAAGTTTTATTGAATTTGAATAAGGCTATTGAATAATATATGTTTTGCATAAATGTAACACCAAAATAAACAGCTGTAATATTAGAGATATTGCTGGTATTTATACTGAAAATGTACAAATCAGAAGGACTGCATCTGTGAGAATAATTTGATTAAGACAGTTAATTGTGGACATGGTTCTAAAGGAATATTTCAGAAATGTAATGTAAAGCTCACAGGTTTGTAACTGTTAATTTATGAGATTTTTCTGTCTGTAAATGTAGTTCACATTAAAATTCTGTCAAAACCTTAATCTGTGACCAGTATAGAAAACAATGATACTGGAATTGCCTGTCCATGTAATTTCAAAATTACTAATTGTTACATTTGACAGCCTCTGTTTGTTACTAGTGTGTGATTTTTTTGGTTGCAAAGAAAACTGTATATTGTAAATAATTGCTACAGGGATCTGAAGTGTTTACACTTGACATAATCTCCGATGACTAAGATTTAGACTGTTTCTTCTTTCCTTCTAAAGTAAGTTTCATATAGCTTTCTGCTTTCAGATGCTGTTCTTGTTCAGTCCTTGTTTGATTTGTTTTCATTAAATGAAGTTAAACAATTATTTTTGTAATTGTTATTTTGACATAACATGTATAATTTTAATACATGCACTTGCATGCACTGTTCAGTAACAGTAATACTGAAAATCTTTCTGGAAACGAGGGCAAAGGTCAGTGCATTAAAGGAGGTTGTTGAATGAAAATATTTGTGTTTCAGTGTTCAGTATTAGATGGCAGCAGCTTCCATACAAATAGACAATTTACCAGACACTATACGAGCCAAATATGCCGGATCTGATGTAGATAAAATACAAATGGCTAGGGAAGTTCCACGACAATATCAAAGGTTTGTTTTATTTAATGTTATAATCATTAAGCTTATAGCGTTTTCCTGAGACCTTGTTGTTAGACATACCGGTAATGATTGAATTCTCAAAATGGTAATTTACTTTACTAACAAGAAGTATAGTGCCTTCTGAATGAAATTACTCAAACCACTTTATGGGTAGTTTTAATATGCAGCATTAATTAATTTAAAAATAACTTCTTTATTGATGGGGAAACTGGACTATATAACAGATTTTTAGACTAGACTTTCATGTTAAGTGTACACCTGTGATTGCAGAAATGCTGAAGATGTTCAGTTATTGAAGTTTCCAAGTACAAAGAACATTTTATGGGACCATTCAGAGACTGGGGAGCCACAGACATTACACATCTCATACTTCAGGTAAGTTTATGTAATAGATCGACTTATATATTGTATAATAATACTCTTTTATTTTTTAAAGTCGGCAAAATACAATAAACAACAGACATAAGCTTGTGCAAGCCTTTGAACACAGACGATGTGTTGGTGGTTTTACTTTAGGAGGATAACCCTTAGAAAACCCACCTGTCAGATTTGGTGACCGCCTACATGTCGTCTCACATACTACCCAGTGCAGGGATGGAACCTTGGTCCTGTTGGTGAAAAGAGTGTGCGGTAGCCAGTACTATCAGGACAGGGATGGAACCTTGGTCCTGTTGGTGAAAAGAGTGTGCGGTAGCCAGTACTATCAGGACAGGGATGGAACCTTGGTCCTGTTGGTGAAAAGAGTGTGTGGTAGCCAGTTCTATCAGGACAGGGATGGAACCTTGGTCCTATTGGTGAAAAGAGTGTGTGGTAGCCAGTACTATCAGGACAGGGATTTTGTATCCATCCAATAACAGGTCTCTGCCTCTGTCTCAGTTTTAAGAATATTTCTACAATAGATATACTAAAGAACCCCAAGAATCAGTAAGTTGATTATGGACTTATAAAGATATAGCTATAAAGATATAGCAAAAGCCTTGTACTTCTTTTGTTTTAATATTTAAATTGGTTGACTATTTCCAACAGCAGTATAGTTGTGTACAGGTAGTCTATTAATCTAACCAGTTCTCCAGGTTTCCTAACCAAGGCAAGCTTCTCTTTGCAAGTAAGGCCAAGGAAAAAGAGTTCTGACACGTAATCCAAAATTATGGCTTCATATGCATCAGTATTTTTATGACATGTTTATGATGAAGTAAACATATGTCTTGTAAATACTGTTGTGTAAGAAAACTTGATTTATAAATGAATTGATAAATACTCTGGATAGGAATTGAGTGTGCTTCACATGTTTGCCCAACTTGACTTGCAGCATGTATTTTGATAGTTTCTAACTTTTCTTGTAGAAAACCGAGACTGTGTATAACAGAAAAGGTTTTGAGGTTTGCTCAGAGACATGTTGAAAGTGGTAACCAGACATCATGTAGCTGTGTTCTAGTTGGTTCACTCAATATTGATGATGGTAAGTGTTTTAGGAGGGACATATCAAAGGACTTGTCTAACAATTTATGGGTACTAGTACTGTTTATCTCTTACAAAAAAAGAAAGACAGAAAAGAAAGTTCATAGTGTTAAAAAAAATCATAAAACTAAGTATTTTCTAAAGCTACTCGTCTATTATTTGGAAAAGGAACTTTTTTAAAGAGCAGCCTTTAGAGAATATTTCTGTTGTAGCACACATAAGAGTTGACTTTAGGGTCTGCTTCATGTAGAATACAAGACTGGTGCTATATGTACAAGAATGGGTCAGGTTTAGAAGGTACAGGAATAGAAAACAATTATTGTTGAGATTTAAAGTTTGATTTTAAAATAACTTCTGATGTCCTTGTGTCCTGTTTCTTCTATCATGTACATCAGTTTAGCGAAATGTCATTGTATGTTTTATTTCAGATGGTGAAGGTGTACTTTTTAATGTTGAGAGACTGGATCCTGTAGGAGACCCAGACAGTTCCACAAGTCATGCTGCAGGGGATATGCTTATACCATTCACTGTAAGCTTACACACTCACCCACTTCATGGAATAGCTAAATTTGCTGTTAATGTTCCACTTTACCTTGTACATATAAAAAATATAGCAACTTTTTATTAAAGAAATGATTACAGCAACAAACTGTGAAAGGTAAATAAATATGCAGGAGCAGCACTGTGTACATATATTTTGGAGAAGTAATAAATTTGTATAACTAGTTACGACTGAACGTGCAGTATCAAATTGGAGAATCTTTCTTAATGCAAAATAAGCTGTGTTGTCCCATAAGATCAATATTTCACTTTCGTTAAGGCAGTTTGGACTGTCTTAAGAGTATTGACACAATATTACAATTTCAGCACTTGTTCTGAGAAATACTGTTAAATTTGCACATTGAAAATGTTTGTTTTTCCTATCAACAGTTGAAGAAGTTCATATTCAGCAAGAAAAAGTGAAAAGAACATTATTTTGTATATTCACTTTATATGAAATTTCAGATTCAAACAGGAAGTAAAGAAAGGGGTAGCACTACTGAGGACTACTGCAATGCTTTACAGGTAATGTCACACAGCATTTAACTCTGGTAACTTCTTTACGGAAAAATTTGTGTATACACACAATTGCAAATTTGCTCTTACGAAGTTTTTTCACATAAGCACCCTAATTTTTGTTAAATGACCATTGAAATTTTGAAGTGTTCAATTTCAGTTACTGAGACAGAGATGTTGTTCAAAAGACCCTGTAGAGCTGGGAAACTTTCTACTCACTAAGGGCTGGTGCAGTTTTTACACAACTGGAGAAACATGTGTTCATCATCTGGAATTTGAAGTTGTTACCCTGGGAACTGAGATTCGAGCACTGCCAATTGGTCCTGTTCCTATTGTGCCAACTGCTCTGTCTAAAAATCTGTCGGGTCCTATGAGTATCAGTCATATGCAAGGGACCCCCAAGACTGGGTAAGGTCTTACATGAAACAAATAAGATAAGAAGATTTGTTCATCTTTAAATATGGTAGTAAAAGGTCAAAATTTTACTAACTAGTGAAATAGCAAGTGTATAGTTGTTATAAAAGCTGCTTTGGTTTATGAAAAGATTTGTCAAGTTGTTTCTGTGAATAGGCACAGGGATTTATTAAACTCTGTAATGTATGCATGCCTTGTCCAATAATGTGGCTTCTTATGACATTTCAGGTACCTAACAATGGATCATACCCGCAAACTTCTATTGGTGCTAGAATCTGATCCTAAAGTGATTAACCTACCTCTTGTTGGCATGTGGGTACAACTTTCACATTCTTTTTTTTTATATCCTTTAAATTAACAAGAAGATAATGTTAGCCTACTGATGTAATGTGAGCAGGAAATTTATATGTTCAAGAATAACTTTGTTTACATTTTATATATATTGTTTTCATGCTGGACTGTTTTGGTTTGTTATATTTGAAAGTTACATACTGAAAAAGGTTTTCGTTGCACATGAAGCTCAGTGTAAACAAATAAGTTACGTGTAATTTTCAATGTGTGCAGTGATTGTACATGTAGTCAAGTGTCACAAAGTCTCTACATGATTTTCATTACAGTTGGGTGAGCGGTGTGTCCTATGTATATAGTCCTTATGTGTGGGCGTGTTGCCTGCGATATCTACACAATTCCACAATCCAGGACAGGTACGTGTATATTTAAATGTGTAGATGGCTATGTTCTCTATCTCCGTTGAATTCATATGGGAAAGTTGTAATTTATACGTAGAGAATAGTTTTTTCTTGTGAAAATTCAAGAATCTTGGTTAATTGACTTAAAAAGGCATTTGGAAATGAAAAAATAAGACCCACTGAAATTAATGAAATTTGAATACTGGGTTCAAATTTTCAAACAAAGGGATAATGAAAAGAGCTTAAACTGAAATGTTTTACTTAAGAAAGGTTAGGAGTGAAATGATGCAAACTGTCTTTGTGAACCTTGGTTCCTTTTCGTGGAATGACATGTCGCCCACATGTTACATAGGAAAATGGTATTGCACTAAATTCCTCAAATTGAAAGCATTTTAAGAAAAGATATGACTTGCAAATTGTTTCTTGCAATTTTATAATGTTGATCTTATTTCTTGTATTTCAGAGTTTGCTCCCCGCCAGATCCTTTCCTACTAGTGCTGTATAACCCCACCCACTCAAAACCAGAGTTCTACGAATGCTGTACTGGCACAGGGTCAAATAAGATGACATTTGACTTCTACACAGGTTACGATGCTGTACAGATTAGTAAGGTATGTACAACATATCAATTATTTCCAACTTAGTTCGCTTGAACTTGAAGGGGCTGACAATTTGAGAGATTGGTAGTTCCAGTGGTCGAGTCTGCCAGTAAATCTGACACGAGTGTGTTACAGGTTCCAGAGTTTTTCAGAGGTGGAACAATATGATTTGTATAGAGATTTTGCTATGACTCCTGGAAGGCAATGTTGTGTGTGCATATAAATATTATTTAACACATGAATTATAAATACTTAAACTCAACCTGAATGAAATAATTTCAGAACTCCATGGGTAACAATGAGACACTTGAAGTTGAAATGAGTTTGATGCGAGATGGTCAGAAGTTTGAGCTCTTCAGAGAGGCCGTTCTTAATAGTGCTAATGACAGGTATACCACACTAGAACTCGAAGTGCACCTAAGGGGTCATGAACATTTATCAAGGTCTTTTCATCTCTGAAATCAAGGATAGTCTGAAATTTAGTTAAACAATAAATACAAAGGCTCCGTAGAGGTCTTTTGAAGAAATTGAATGACTAGAAGTAAAAATCGTGTCAGTGAAGTCAGCATATGTATAAAAAGCTATGCAAAATTAAGGTCTTAAAGTATGTGACAATAGAAGTTTCAGAAAGCCTTTCTTACTGTTAAAAGCCTATTAAAGGGTTTGCTAGTGGACAAATTTAATGGATCTTTGACTAAATCACAATAATTTGACATCACAGTAATTCATATGTTACTTTTGTTACAACAATAAATTCCTCTCTAGTTGATTGTTTAAATGCACTAAATGTTTTCATGTTTGAAGTGGGCTTGATGTGAGTAGAAGGTCAGTGTCACCAGACCCAGTCAGTCATGATGACATTACGCCAAGGTTGAAACCAGCCCCTCACAGATCTAAGGTATGTAGACTTTTTGAAACCTTATCTATTTATTTGATAGTTGCTTTTTCGTAATACGCATGGTATGATGTATTCATAATACACTTCTTTATTTCATAAATATATTTTAACTATATATTGGTAAAACTGTTATTAAATACACTAGATATTTTCATGTTTGAAATGGACCCTAACCATCATCGTGCTCAGAGTGGGCAATTTTGATCACCTAATGTCTGTCGTTACCTGATGAACACTCTAGAGGCCATATTTTATAAGCAATCATCATGAAAGTTGGTTAGAATGTTTGTCTTGATGAACTCTATGTTCATTTCAAATCTGGGTCAACAATCATAGAAAAACCCTTGTGGGGGGGGGGGGGGGGGGGGGGGGAACACCCTAGAGGTCACATTTTGATCCCTATCATCATGAAAATTGGTAACTGTTTGTTGATGAACTCTAGGAGGGTATGTCAGTGGGCCAGGTAGGATAAAAAAGGGGGGGGGGGGGGTTTTATCTAGGTTACTTGGTCAAATCATAGAAAAGCATTATGAACCACATTTTTGGTTAATTATAAAAGTATTGAATATATAAAGGTATTGGTTTAAAAAAAAAAAAAAATTTTTTATAAAAAAAAAAAAAACAAAGGGAAAAAAAATCCAAAACTCTTTTTTTATTTTTGACAGATTTATACCCCTAGATTGGTAAAGTTTGAACAAATGGGGGGGGGGGGGGGGGGGGGGATCTGAATTTGGGGGTGGGGGGTTGGGTTTGGGTGTTTTTTTTGGGGGGGGGGGGGTGTGTTTTTTTTTTTTTTGGGGGGTTTTTTTTTTGGTTTTTTTTTTAAAAAAAAAAAAAATTTTTTTTTTTAAAATTTAAACCTAGGGAAAAAAACCCCATAAATTTTTTTTTATTTTTGACAGATTATCCGGAAAAGTAAAGCAAAACTTGAACTTCAAAGGTTGACTGAAATCAAAGTATGTGTCACCCCCCCTGACATCCCCTCGTTTGTTTGTGTCCTCTGTGTAGATAGACAGACAGTGAAACTTAAAAGTATGTACTGCAACACCACCAAGTTTTTACAGCCCTTTCTAATTTGCACAGTTTTGCGCAATATGGAAATACCAAAAGGCTTCGAAAAGCTAGAAAAAGCAGAGAGGCACTTTACCATTTTGAAAGACAAAAAAGACAAAACAAGGTCATGATTCTTTGAAACCCCCCCCCCCGTGGTGACCAGAGTAAGGCTGAAGCAAGTATACAGGTAACTCTAAGTAAAAAGGCTGAACAGTTTCATATCTATTGACCTTAATTCGTATAGACAATTACACAATACTCCTGTTTTAGACAAAAACCCCATTTAATACGGGGGGGGGGCACAGTTTGAGATCAAATTGGGGATCCCAGTCATCATGATGTTTGTTTATTAAGATCAACTTTAGTTAGATCAGGGGGAAGGGAGTTTTGGGCCTTGATTAAACTGGTGGAAAAAGAAAAACAGAAAACTTGGGGGTATATTCCTAAATGTGGGTTTGGCAAAACTAAGTCCCTGGGTCAAATAAAAGAAAAAAAACGCTCTAGATGTTCTCTATTTCCTACTCAGCTTGAAAGTTGGTGAGAATGTTTGTCTTGATGAACTCTAGGTTGAGTTTGAAATGTGGTGACTTCAGGTCAGAAACTAGGTCAGATCATAAAAACACCAAAGCTCTGAATTCTGTAGTTTGGAGGGTTACCCACACAGCTTTTTTTATGTGGCCCTTTTTTTTTTATGAAGAGGGGGGGGGGGATACGTCGCGGGCCCTTTTTCTTACATCTCTCAAGCAAACCCACGCTTCATAAGTGCCCTCGAGGTGTGTGTTGGGTGGGTGTTTTTTGGTTTGTTTTTTTCTGTTTTTTTGGTCTCTTTTTTTTTATACATGTAATACGAAGAGGTCTTATTAGACTGTTTGTCTTGATCAACCTGGTTTTGTGACAATTTCCTGTCACTTGTTATGCTTTATTTTGCATTACCTTTTATTTGGGTACATACTTCAATCTCTAGTTATTTGTATTATGTGGATGGCTAACTTGCAAGATTTGCTGTGTAATTGATCCTATATTTTTACAGTTGCCATTGATGCAGTCCATGGTACCAGAAGTGTCTCTTTTCTTTGGAGATGAGGACACAACTTTTGTGCCAAGTGTTCAGCATCCAAAACCAGTAAAACCTGTCCCAAGAGTCGGAATGCCACAGAACCCTGCACCAGCACATTCATCTACAGGACATACACAAACTCAGTCTATACCAAACAGTAGTAGTATTCAGAACAGACAAGCACCTGTTAGTAATTATGTTAATAATGCCCAAGGCATGAGAACTACACCAGGCATCAATGCAAATGGAAACAGAAGTCCACCAAACAGTCAACCTCAGTTGAACCCTCAGCAGGCAATGAATATTAATAATATGGGGTCTGGACAAATCATTCCCCAAAGCTACCCATCATCAGTGTCAGTAAACCAGCACCAGCACAATACAAACATTGTTCAGGCATCACAAGCTGGATACAACTCTCATACAGGGTACCAACCTGTGCCTGGAGCCCCTATGGGGTCTGGACCTAGACCTGCCTACTGTAGCTGTCCAGATTGTCCGAAACCTCCACAGTTCTACAACAGGCCGCAGTATGATATGAGGGGAGGACTTGTTCATCCAGGTAGTAGACCTACTTATTCAAATTATGGACCACCGCCACCAAGATTAAGTGGACATTACCCTGGGTACCCACCATCCCACCCTGCAGGTTATTCACATCCTCAGGGACCAACTCTAGCAAGTCAGCCATACCCTCAGTTTACCTATGATCAGCCACAACCAACCCCTGCACCATACCCAACTTCACAAGCATCGCATATGAATGGCTACCAACATGACATTCCACATTCAATTCCAAGTGAATCCGTCCAGAACATGCAAATGGCAAACAGACCAGTTCCGTCCTCCAGTCAAAATGAAGTACGGCAGTCTGCATACTCAAACATGGTCCGTCCAGCTGTTCCGCAAGGACAGCACATGATGAAACTAGCAACCAATCACCCAGCACCACGGGCCAGTGGTGGTCTACCTGTAAAATCTGAAGAAAAAGCCATTTCACCTAAAACACCATTACAGAGAAGTGAAGAAGCAGTTTCTGACAGCAATGAGGTTAGAAGATCAAATCCAAGTTCTGACGGCAGTACAAGATCCAGTGACGATAGTGGTCTTAGCTTCACACCAGAGAAACACCACTCGCCCTTGAATCCAAGCCCAAAATCTGCTCAGCCCGCAAATGATTTGAACTCTTCTCTTACAGCTGTGAATTGGGAAAATGTTCCACCAGAAATATACCAGCTTTTAATGCAGCAAGATAAACAACTGAAACAGCTTCAGGCACAGATTGAGGTCCTGACTTTACAACAAGCACAGTCCCTTAATAATACAGTCGAGAGTACTGTGAATGTAAAATCCGTTGCTGCGGCTCCTGGAGAGAAGTGCACTATTGCAACAAATACATCAATTGGTTTAACTGAGAAGAAAGAACAAGTATCTGCTTGTATGCAGACCAGTCAACAAGAAGTGGATAGTTTCTATCATGAAGCAGAAAAGAGGCACCATCCTGGTACTGTTTATCCAGGTACAGTCAGGGACCAATCAAACTCTAGTTCTAATGGCAGTGGTTACGATGCAAGGACTCCCGCAGAGATTAGACACCGTGGAAGACTGCCGATGAACAGTACACAGAGAGAAGATGCTGATCTCGACATTTCCCAAGGAGAGCTGGTTGCATTGATGAACAACATGCATGACAGGACAATAGATAGTGTACAGTCAGAAATGATTGTTGATCTTCCCAGTTTCCAGTCATCTCCTACAAGGTTGGAATAACATTTTTTATCGTTAAGTTATTAACTTTACTGATACTTTGTTCTATAAAAGTGAAACAGTTTGCCATATAAAAAATTGAAGTATGTTTCATATTTCACATTAATGTCTTTACATTTGTATCGATATATTCAGCTGCTAAGGATGTTTAAATCAAGTACAGAAGCTTTGTTCTCAGACTTTGTAAAATATAAAAGCAATCTTGGTATATTCAAGTTCCTACTACTTGTGTAATTATAACTTAATGTATGTTATTTCATAAAGGTCACCAAGGTCACAGGAGTCTTGTACAGACTCGACAGCATTTAACATGTCACCGAGATCTCCAATATCAGCGAGCATGTGTGAGCAGGAGCAGAATGGAAGTGAGACTGAGTACTCTGATGATGAAGGGGAAGAGGATAATACAGCGGGTACAGATAATCCCGAATACTACAACAAACTTATGGTATTACATAATTATTTGCTATATTTATTTACAAGTATAAGATGATTTAAAAATGTAAGAAACATAGGAAGTAACACACTCATTGTATTCACTGACCGATCAAGAGGAAAGCACCACAAGTTAATCACAATAATTTGAACCCTGATGTTCAAAATATTTCGTAGGCCAACTTATTTTGGTTCTACTACAAAGAAAGCTTCTGTAGCTTATTGAATCACTCCAGAACACTCATTCCAGAAGTCATGTTTTTCACTGAGTGAGAGGCAGTGAGTTTTTCATTGCTGCTACCGGTTTACAGCTTGGTGGACTAAGGCACATGAGCGATCAGTGTCTTTGGCCTAGATCGCACCTTATGCAATATGCTCCTGCTGGGATTCGAACTCGGTGCCCCCCGTTTTGTAGATGAACACTAACCACTGAGCTATTGAGGCCATTTTGGTGTGTTCAGAGTAAAAAGTGACACTAGTGTGTATTGAGATTTAATAGTAGTAATAGTGAAAGGCATGAATTTGTCAGCTGTGTTTTAAAGATGATGTTCAGTACTTACTTGCATTGTGATATTAATATAGGACAATATCAAGAAGTTGTTAAGTCAAAACACAACAGAAAATACGACGGATGGTGATGGTGGTTATTCGGGAGATGTTTCCTCAGATCCAAGCACACCAGTGAAACTGGCCAAAGAGGATATCAACCTTGGTGAACATCTCCAGTCATTCTTCAGGTCTGTTTAACGTCTTTGAATGTAGGATATTTTTTAATGAGAAAGAGTCGTTGTGAAATATATTGCAACAGCTGTTATCTGTTTACATTGTATGAGTCGTTGTGAAGTATATTGCAACAGCTGTTATCTGTTTACATTGTATTTTACTTTTGAAGGCAATGAAGATGCTTTTCAATTTCATGATCAGCTTGGATGTTACAATTTCAGCACCTGCAAAGATTTCATACTTCAGAATTCTAACATGACTCCTGATTTTGTCTATATACAAAGAGTAGAAAAATTATGTTATATTAAACCATAAACAAAGCGGGAACCGATATGCCGTAAACATGACGTCACATTGCGCCGCATGACGTTAAATGAGCGTTCGCATAGAAAATAGTGCTTTGCATTTATTCACCTTTTGTAATATCTGGTCATGTTAGAATCAAAATAACATCCTTTTCAGCATTGTTATTGTCTAATAAACAATAATTTGTCGTACTGATGCGCAGTTATAAACCACTCAGGTCTTGAACGGATGTTATTTCATAAATATTAACTGTTGTTTTGTACAAAAAACATCCCCAGTGTTACTTTTTAAATCGGAAGTACAAGTAATGAATATAGTGTAGTCTTTCTAATACATGTAATATTGAAAGAAAAGAAAGATTTTCAGGCTTTTCCTGATGACATGACATGACCATGATAGAAAGGCATACAGAAGCATTGTTTAAGAGTAAATGGAACACAGATCTATCATTATTCTATTAGCAAATTCAGTATTCTGTCCAATCAGGTTCAACATGATCATAGGTATCGTATCATCTGGATCTCTCTCCACTTTCAGTCTATGTCACCCCAGTCACAGCAATTAAAGAAGCTGTCTTTTGGATCACCATATCATCTGCAACAATTTTATTTGTTTCAGATTTGAACCAAGTTCAAGCAAAGCTCAGACTGACACAACATTCATTCCAAAGATCAACTATGTCTCGATGTTTCTAGACTCAGACACTGATACATCAATGGAGATAAATGCTATGGCAATGAAATACCTCAAAGATGAGCAGCTCACACAGCTCACAAAACTACAGGCCAAAAATAGGCTGTTACAGGGGTCAAAGAAAACATCAGAAAAAACTGCACTACTTCAGAAAATTTTGAAAATGGAAGACGATTGCACACCAAATGTGACATCTGTTGGCATGTCACCAAATGACTTAACATTTGCAACGAAAAAGTACCTTGAAAAGCATGGCTTGTTAGAGGGAGGAGCATCGAGTGGAAATACTTCAATCAGTGATGCTACTCAAAATGATAGTTACCGATTAAGAACTAATTATAGCACATTGACCTCAGGGTCAGAAGATGGCCCAGCTCAGATTACTCGAGAAGTTCTAAGTACACCAGCCAGTACACCTACTAGTCGCCGTAGTACTGATGCTGTGTACAGCAATGGAACAACACCTACTAATGATAATTCACGGACACCTTATGATTCTAGACCAAGTGTTGGATTTAATAGAACACCTAAACCTAATCATGTTCAAAGTAGGCTCGATGATCACAGAAGAGTTACGCCAAATGGTTCAAATGCTCACAATAGTTCTGTACCTCCGTCTCAAAAGGCGTCTCCATTTTCACAAAACTCTTCCCCATATACCCAAGATTCTTCTCGTAGAGATACTGGTGCTATTGGTCGCTACGTCACTCCACAGATTACCCGTCCACCAAACCGTCCAAATCATTCCCCACCAGAAAAAGAGATTCCAAATGTTCCTTCTCCACAGGATTTGCGAGAAAATGAAAGATTTGGGACTAATAGGCCAGAGAACTATGGAAAGCAAATGACTTTTCCTCAGAAACAAATGGTCACAGAAGAAAGTGAAAGTGTTCACAACTATTATGATTCTAGACATCGTCAAGAGGCAGCCGATGATGATAGAATATTAGATATTACACGTCTAAAACAACTCCCAAAATTACTCCGACATTGATCAATAGTCGAAAATTGTTTTTAAAGGTATCGTAGCTACAAAAATACGTCTATTTATAAAACTGATATTAATCTCATTGATCATTGAGTATTAATTAAGTGAAAACTTTTTTCCATATTTAGCTGTAACTTACGGCATTTTATACAAAAACCTACAGAAACATGAAAACCACACAGAATTTAAATTCAAAGGGCATTTATTTGTTTTTAATGATTTTTTAAATTGTTGGAATTAATTACATTGATTTGGTTTCAAATGCATTTATTAGTGTTATGGTATATTTTAATTTAAATATGAGAGTGGCTGAGAAACTAAATTCTTGCAAATTTAACCTTTGGGATCATGAAATAAATAACAAAATTCTAGGTTAATTAGTTCTTTTTATTGTTCAAACAAGACTGGTGTTTACAGTCAGTTTAGACATTAGATGGCACAAGTGATGATGAACTTACATAATGTGAACTGTTGTAAATACTTGTTTTTCTCAGTGCCATTTATTAGTAGTAAAATGTACACAGTATTTTAGTTAAAGGAGACGTGTAGTTGATACCTAGTTTTAAAGAGAAATAATCTCAGATAACACTTTTTGTGATTTACAAAATCAAAATTTTGAAATATTTGAAGCACCACAAGACCTTGATTTGTGTACGTCCCATATTTGCCAATATATATATATACAATAGACTGTGATATCTATATATTCTATTGTCTCATGTTGTCTTTATTATTAGATATTTTATACTCATTTCTTTACATTTATGTCAGGTTTTATTATACCCCCGCTTTACATAGTAAAGTGGGGGCTATATAGGAATTACGCATGTCCCGTCAATCTGTCCTGTCACACCTTACACAAAGTCAAGTAATACTTGTGCTACTCTGCTTAAGCCTACTCAACATGTTCATTGACACAAGATTAATCACAGTGACAAGTTATATAATAATATAGAGTTACTGCAATTTTGTACTTTGCAAGAATAATATCCTAAGTAACGAGATTGGTACTGCATTGAAACTCCACAGTGTACCCTATAATATCTATGCATGCAAAGCTACAATGATAAGTTATATAATTATTTCACATTTTATTGAGTTATTATCCTTTTTGTAAGTAGCAAATATCTCTGCATGCAAAGCCATTGTGTCTGCACATTTATCATTTATTCATGGCACCATTCAAGCTACATTTATCATTTATTCATGGCACCATTTAAGCTGTGTTTAATATGTTTAGTAAAACAGACTTGTCTCTCCATGTACTTTTGAACTGAAATGTCTTTCGTTTTATCGCCAGCGCATTAATGGGGGTATTTATCACTTTCAGTGATCACTCTAGTTTATTTTATATTTGAAAGCTTTTTATTTTCTGTCCAGTATTTGAAAGCAGCTGTTTATTTTCATAGATTTTATTTTTAGGTTTAGAAGCAAAGATATATTCTTTTTAAGTATAAACAATTACACAAAGTTACCAGAGTAGACAAAATAGTCCATAATTACAGGAACAGTAGTAAATAACCCATAGTGCTAAAGCAGTTTTCTTAGGTAGAAAGCTTCTAGAATAGAAACTGGCTGATTTAGAAATGTAGAACATTTTGTACTAATTATTTAATTGTAATAGAGATACGACACAAGAAAATCATATTTCGATCCTTTACCAATGTAATACGAGTCTTGTACAAGAATATTACACGAGACAGCGATTCTTCTATGGACTGAATGATAGTCTGGGTTGAGCAATTCCTAAAACTGTTTACAAAAGATTTGCTGAAAATTGCTATTTTCTTTTCATGAAATTTGCTTTGATGTGTAAGTTTTCAGTTTTGCTGGTGCCGTTATAGAAGATAATTATTGAAATGTGTTGGACCTGACTTTGTTGTATCAGTTTCATGTTAGATGTAAGTTCTCTAAAATTGTAAGTTTGTAATTTATGTATATCCCAGAACCAAGATTTTGTGCCAAAATACAAGTTTTATTGCAGTGGCAATGTTGACTCATAATGACTGCCTGTGTGGTTACGGTTACTGTCAAGACTTGAAATCACTGTATCCTCTTGTTCTAGGCATACTACTACTGACATGACTGACCAGGTCTGTGTGAGAAAGTTGGCAGTTACTTATGGAAGATAGGGTTCTAAGTACTGGTCCTTCACAGGAACGATAGATGGGTAAACTGCCTGCCTGTAAAATACTAGACACTGTTGAAACAAAGCTGAGTTATGGTGACTATTAATGTAATTTTTTCCCCTAAAACCGTGGAATTTCATTGTTGAAATAGAAACATAACATGTCTTTAATGCAAGTACCAGACAGAGGATATTTTTTCAAATAATGACAGCTTTTCTTAGCACAAAGTAAACATAATTTACAACAAAAAATTCTTCTCTTAACTGAAATCATCTGAATATCACAGGTTTGGATTAAAAACCTGACTGTGGAAATAAGAATGCTTTTGAGTTCACTGGGAATGAAGGTTAGTTGGAGACAGGAAGTGTGCATAGAGTTGAAATGATATCTGGTAATGTTTGTGGGTAGGTTTTTATTGGCATCTTGCCTGTTTTGCCTGAAATGAGGAACTTTTTCATTTAAAAAAAAGACAAATTGGTGCAAAATACCATATTTTTAATAGCATTCAGTAATAAATGTGATGTTTAGCTTGTTAGAAAATTGTCCTCTAACTATTTTAGTAAAATCACCAAAGTGAATATAATATTATATATGTCCCTGAATTATACTGGTGTGAGTTTAGCTGAAACTAGTAACTTGTTTCGGTGTAAAAAGAGCAAATGTCCTCAATGAAGTTTTACTGAATTTTAGAGGAAATGGCACAAACTGAAGACCTTACAATGAATGATACATTGTCATGTCTCAGATTTTATAGGTAATACAAGATTATTGAAATTAAATAGCTGTTTTAGGCTTTATCAGTTTTACTTGTTAAATTATTAGTGTATATATCTTAATAAATTATTTATCTTACAAATAACCCAGTCTTTGTTTTGGTATATAAAGTATAGAGATGATCCATTCAGTCCCTGTGTTCCAGTATGAATTGTTCAGTTGAAAGAACTTTAAGAGAAAACAGAATTAGGTTTGTGGTTCTTTCAGAACATCCAGATTGTCATGACCTGAATTTTTGGTCTGTTTTCCCGACTACAGATGATCTACACAATAACTGGGTTGCTATAGATGAAACTACTTCACTTGGAGGAAGCCTAACAATGACGAGTTATTTGGTCACAGGTCAAGATGATCTATAGTGATCTTAACTCTAGTGGAGGATTAAGACTTTGGTTGTTTCCTTTGAAAAAGAACCTGGCAGACCTTCGAATCTATGAGAGCAACCTATTTTGTGGGTGTATTTTACATAAAACACTGGTGTATCCCTTGTTACTGTGGTCAGTGCCCTAAAAGCAATCTGTAGTATACATGTACTAGAACAACTTGAGCGAAGTGCACCAATATTAACAGCTGTATCTTCCAAATCATTTTACAGTGTAGCTCTACTGGTCTGACTGGATTGTTTTGAGTAAGTTTGGCGAAAATCTTTTGCAATTTTATAAAGGAAAAGCAAACGGAAGTAACTGACCTTGACCAACTGACCCCAAAAACAGTAGGGATCATCTACTCAGTAACACCAATCATCCTATGAATTTTGAAGACTGTGAGTGATGTAGATTTCAAGATAATCAGTAAAAAAGATTTTCAATGTTCAGGTCACTAACCTTTACCCCCCCCAAAAAAATATTTTTTTTTTTTTTATTTTTTTTTTTTTTTTATTTTTTTTTTTTTTTAAAAAAAAAAAATTTTTTTTTTTTTTTTTTTTTTTTTTTTTTTTTTTTTTATTAAAAAAATATTTTTTTTTTTTTTTTTTTTTTTGTTTTTTTTTTTTTTTTTTTTTTTTTTTTTTTTTTTTTTTTTTTTTTTTTTTTTTTTTTTTTTTTTTTTTTTTTCCCAAAAAAAGGGGGTTTTTTTTTTTTTTTTGGGAACTTTTTTTTTAATTTTTTTTAAAAATAAAATAAAAATTTTGTTTTTTCGAATTTTTTCAAAGAAAAGTTTACGGAAAGACTGTTAACTTTGGTAATACCCCCCAAACAGCGTAAGAGGTGTACTGGATTCAGCTTGTATGTCTGTCCGTCTGTCTGTAGACAGAATCTTGTGGACAATAAATCTCCAAAACCCCTGGTCAGAATTTAATGATACTTCACAGAAGTGACTAGTCAAGTTGTGCAAGATTTCAGGTCACCAAGTCAAAAGAGCTCGAGATAGTAAAATCTTGAGTGCTTTTAATCTCCCAAATCCCTCGTCAGAACTTAATTATACTTTACAGAAGCACAAAGTTAAATAATTAAAGTAATTAAAGCATAAAATATTAGATAAATTTTATATTCTGTCAGTTGTGGTGTGGGGGGTATTCATCACCTTCAGTGATAGTTTTAATTTTATTTACTGCTCATCACCTTCAGTGATAGTTTTAATTTTATTTACTGCTTACCTAGAATTTAAAGTTATTGACATCTATTTTATTAGATAACCAGGCTAAGTTTTGCTTATATCAACACAAACTCAATGTGAATATTTGTGCTTTAGTTCAACTTGTGCGATATGTGAGGTTGAACTTTTTTCTCATTCTTATTTTGAACGACTTGAAACATCTTGGCGAAATCAATTTTTCAATATTTGACTGCTGTGAACCATAACTTAACTAGAGCTATCACTAAATGTGATTAATACCCCCAAAAGGATTGCTTTATAAACTGAAGAAGTTCGTAGTAACATAATACCTTGCAAACAAACTAAAAAGAGATATTGTTCTTAGCAGTTCCTCTCATTGTGCTTGACCATTGTATGAAGTTGTATTGAATTCCAACTTGTAGTTTTCGAAAAATGCACCAGACAGGGAAAAGTAACAAAGGGCAAAACCCTGTAATTAGTCAAGATGGAGTTATGGTTACTTGCACTGCACTCCCTCTCACTGTGCTTGACCATTGTATGAAGTTGTATTGAATTCCAACCAGAAGTTTTCAAGTTATGCTCCTGGACAAGGAAAAGTAACAAAAGGGTAATAACTCTGTAATGAGTCAAGATGGAGTTATGGTTCCTGTGCACTGCACTTCCTCTAAATGTACTGACCATTGTATGAGGTTGTACTGAATTCCAACTAGTAGTTTTCAAGTTATGCTTCGGACAAGGAAAAGTAACAAAAGGGCAATAACTCAGTAAATACTCAAGATAGAGTTATAGTTCTGGCACACTGCACTTCCTCTGAGTGTGCTTGATCATTGTATGAAGTTGTATTCAATTCCAACTTGTAGTTTTCAAGTTATGCTCCGGACAAGGAAAAGTAACAAAGGGCAATAACTCTGTAATTAGTCAAGATGGAGTTATAGTTCTTGTGCACTGCACTTCCTCTCAATGTGCTTGACCATTGTATGAAGTTGTATTAATTCCAACCAGTAGTTTTCAAGTTATGCTCCGGACAAGGAAAACTAACAAAGGGCAATAACTCAGTAAATACTCAAGATAGAGTTATAGTTCTTGTACCTGCACTTCCTCTGAGTGTGCTTGATCACTGTATGAAGTTGTATTCAATTCCAACTAGTAGATTTCAAGTTATGCTCCGGACAAGGAAAAGTAACAAAGGGCAATAACTCTGTAAGTAGTCAAGATGGAGTTATAGTTCTTGTGCACTGCACTTCCTCTCAATGTGCTTGACCATTGTAGAAGTTGTATTGAATTCCAACCGTAGTTTTCAAGTTATGCTCCGGACAAGGAAAAGTAACAAAGGGCAATAACTCTGTAATTAGTCAAGATGGAGTTATAGTTCTTGTGCACTGCACTTCCTCTCAATGTGCTTGACCATTGTATGAAGTTGTATTGAATTCCAACTAGTAGTTTTCAAGTTATGCTCCGACAAGGAAAAGTAACAAAGGGCAATAACTCTGTAATTAGTCAAGATGGAGTTATAGTTCTTGTGCACTGCACTTCCTCTCAATGTGCTTGACCATTGTATGAAGTTGTATTGAATTCCAACTAGTAGTTTTCAAGTTATGCTCCGGACAAGGAAAATGCAACAGACCGACCGACCGACCAACCACCGGGTGACTCCTATATACCCCCCTAAACTTCGTTTTGGGGGAAAAAAGAAAGATAGGCTGGTGGTGCTGAGGGGAAACAATTTCACATGGTCATCTTTGTGAATATGTGCAAGAAAGCTGTCACATCCTACCAAAATGCTGAACTCAATGTCTTTCTAAAACATGACAAACTGCTAATGAACCTTTTTGTAAGAATGTATTTAGCTGCATGACTGTACATACATCATGTTATAGAATTGCAAATGTTGTCAACATTAAATAAATAACGTTTACATATAAACACATATAAACCTTCAAAGTGCAAAACATTAGCTTTCTCTCAACAGATGAGGTGAAACATAAACACAAACTAAATGATATCATGATACAAATCACTAATAAAATGAAAAGATACAAAGACAAAAATCTCTAGAATGTTTGCAGGTTTTTAAACTTACATGATTAATAACTAAGTATTATGTATAGGAAACCAGTGTGTTATAGGCTATCTAGCTCATGTATTCACAAAAAAGAAAAACACCAACAGACGCCCAAATTTCAAATTGTTGCCAGATGCATATCAAATAGAAAAGGCCACCAGTCACATGAGATTGTAATGCTGACAGTATGTAGGAATTTCCAGATGTATTGACTGAAAGTAA
Organism: Saxidomus purpurata; assembly: GCA_022818135.1. Classification (NCBI taxonomy): domain Eukaryota; kingdom Metazoa; phylum Mollusca; class Bivalvia; order Venerida; family Veneridae; genus Saxidomus; species Saxidomus purpurata. The sequence continues at coordinate 52,744,035 of JAFMSR010000005.1, read as the reverse complement.
AACATGATCTGGTATATATACAGTGCAAACTCTCCCAAACAAGAACAAACCTGTTAACTGTAATGTGGTTTCAGGGATGCTAACTGTAAACTGTATTGATGACTTGTAGAGTATGAAGCAGTGTACCATGGGTATTGAATATCCCCTTTTTTAATAAGCATATTTTAGTAAAATTATTCACAATTTGTTTTTCTCATACTCCCGTTTGTACCATGTGTAGTAAAAATGATTTATGGCACTTCATTGTGTAATGCATGCTTAAAACTTCATAGATGTTGCATTAATTTACATGTTTCATAAGCAATGTCAGACTTTTTTTGTATTCTGATGAATTTTCTAAGATCATGATGTACTCTGCAAATAAATTTATTTAAGGGTTAGACATGCAATGTGTGCAGGTAATTCCAGGCACAAAGAAAACCTCACTGAACCACTTTCTGTGTGTTAGAAAGTTCAACTAGCAGATGGACCCTTGCAAATAAAAGCAACTGACAATGATATTAAGTAAAACAGCAAAAGAATGTACATTTTATATACCCATAACAAGAAAATGAACATTTTCTACACACCCATCTATACACTTTTGTGTAAAAAATAACCCATGGTAATAGATGCACAATATATTTGTAAACTGATTTCCCTCTAAAAACATATCATGGTTTGAACCAGTGACGCAATAATGCCGTATCATCGCATACAGAACACACATGAACACAACAATTATTACTATAAAATTATTGCTCGAAATGCATAAATGGATGAATTTGCCATAAAAAAATTACTGCTTAAGAAAGCGAAGAAAAAACACACGTACAAAATAAAAAAAAGAAAAACATTTTCACCAAGCGCATACATGATCACATGGTTGCTCAAAAGGTTTAGCATTCTACTGCATGTTAAAATGAACCCAAACTGGTCATACCTTGGTCACTTTTGTATCTTTGAATGGCTCACATGCATATAGATATAGAAGTTGCAAGTGCCATTTCATAACTACAACCCAAAATCTATTGCAACACATACAATATCTCATCCCGACAGATTTGTTGTCCATACATGTTTTTTTTTTAATTTCTGGCCTTCAGCTTTTGCCGATATAAAGTAAGCATTGCAATGGAGTTTTGTGAGCCAAAAAAATAGACAAAATGTCATATGTGCAATCAATTATGAAGCTTATGCTTTTGGTTAGTTTTATGTATATAATGTACCTTTTGAATTCAAATACCATGTCTTACATAGTAATCAATTAGTTGAAATGCTATAAATTATGTAAACTAAAGTTTTACAGTTGCACTGCGTGTAATCTTCACCTGCTTCTTGAAAATTGCATATAACTTGATGTACATAACTCAGAAGTCATTTAAACTACGAAAATGAACTTCTTTTTATGTAAATTTGGAAAAAGCATGGTAGAAATAGTTCTGGAAAAGTCTGTGGCTAAGGTGCATACACAAGCAACATAAAGAGCAACATACTCTCATTTTTTTTTTTTAACTGATGGATTTCACTGCACCAGTCTGTGAAGACACATTTGAACAAAACAAATACCTTTCTCACATGCTAAACAAATAACCTTGCTTTAAATGAGCATTTGGAGCTATATCTGAACTTCACCATAAACATTCCACCATAAACATGTCTATAAAATGCTATCAAAAATGTTCAATCTTCATTTTCAAAAAAATGCCTATGATGAAAACTGGAGATTTGTTGGCTGCACTAGTCTTTGGTAAAATACCAAGGGAAATGGTGTTGAACAACTTTGGTTTCCTCATCTCTACTATAGCAACTCCACCATGGCAGCTCCTTATATTCCAAAATTTTCATGGTTTCCCCTGGTTTGCAAAAATGTGTTTCAACCTTTTGGCCAAAACTGTAGTTTTCAAGTAAATAATTAGAATTTTGGCCCTATATAACTAAAATTGATGTCAACATTTTCTAATTTTTCCATCTCACTGTAGAATATGGTTCATTTTGCTATACTGGCAAGTAGCACTGGATACTTAGACTTTATCTAAGCCAAAAAATGTCCAAAAAAAACCCCAACAAGTAAAGCAATTTACCATGCTGTTACGCATAGTGTAAGGATTCAGTTGAAATCTAATCTGTAACTCTTTTTTTTCTCTCAATACAATGTTGTTGTTTTTCCACATAAATCATCTTATATAACATTAGTGAGATACATTCTCATCACAAATTACTTAGGAACTTATTTAGCTTGTCCTTTCACAAAATATCACAAATGTCTTAGCCTTAATACAGCACACAGTACATCACTTGATCATGTGGTACCTCGTAATACTTAATTGCTGGAATGTCATAACACTTAATTGTTCAGATTTAATGTTTTTGGTGACTTTTACTGCAACTAGATCAGTCACTGAAGGTATCCAAATTCCAAAAATGACTCCCAGTCAAAACCTGTGATTTTAATCCTTAAAATACGGGACCCAGAATCAATGGAGGTCTTCTACTAACCTCAATGAGAAGTTGGTCATAAAGCCGCTTAATTATACAAAATGTACCCAGAAACTAAGACCTTTGACCCAAAGTTTTATAATGTGCACAACTAGACTTTATTTTGATGTTTCCTGCAAAGTTTGGTGAAAACCTAACTAGAACTATCACTAAATGTGATTAATACCCCCGAAAGACTGCTTTATAAACTGAGGAGTCGTAGTAACAGAATACCTTGCAAAAAAAAACTAAAATAGAAATATTGTTCTTGGCAATAACTCTGTAATTAGTCAAGATAGAGTTATGGTTATTGTACACTGCACTTCCTCTCATTGTGCTGGACCATTGTATGAAGTTGTATTGCATTCCAAACAGTAGTTATACTCTGCGACAAGGAAAAGTAAACATGGGCAATAACTCTGTAATGAGTCAAGATAGAGTTATGGTTCCTGTGCACTGCACTTCCTCTCAATGTACTTGAGCATTGTATGAAGTTAAATTGAATTCCAACCTGTAGTTTTCAAGTTATGCTCCGGACAAGGAAAAGTAACAAAGGGCAATAACTCTGTAATTACTCAAGATAGAGTTATGGTTCCTGTGCACTGCACTTCCTCTCATGGTGCTTGACCATTGTATGAAGTTGTATTGAATTCCAACTAGTAGTTTTCAAGTTATGCTCTGGACAAGGAAAAGTAACAAAGGGCAATAACTATGTAATTAGTCAAGATGGAGTTATGGTTCTTTGACTAAGTGCTTGACCATTGTATGAAGTGTATTGAATTCCAGCAAGTAGTTTTCAAGTTAGCTCGGACAAGGAAAATGCAACAGACCGCCCGACCGACCAACCACCGGGTGACTCCTATACACCCCCCAAACTTCGTTTCGGGGGTATAAAAAGGGAATGTAGACAAGGTTTACTTATTAGACACTTGTGTGACCTTTAACTACTATATATAAGACAAGAGCTGTCAGTGGGGGGGCGGGGCCGGCATTTTAGTGCTTGCCTATAAAACAAAACTTTGATAGTTAAGGGCACACAAGACTTTAACTAGGAATTTCTAAGTACAAATAAAGAAACATTTTCACAGAGTTATCTTCTCTTGCTTACAGATAGGTGTCATATGGTACATAAGTAGCAACTTCAAAGTAAATCTCAAATGGTTAAGTCAACAAGTGGACAAGAATGAAAATTTTAACTGAGTTTCTAAGTCAAAAAGGGCCATAATTCAAATAAAATCCTTGACAGAATTACCTTCTCCTGCCTATGTTTGGGGATCATGATGGTAAACAAGTATTCCAACTTTCAAATTAATATCTCAAACAGTTTAGTCAAAAAAAGGACTGGTACGAAAAACTTAACCAAGATTCCAAGTCAATAAAAGGCCTTAATTTTTAAAACAAATCCCTGACAGAGTTACCTTCTCTTGCCTACAGATGGGGGTAATGATGTTAACATGCATTCAAAGTTTCAAAGCAATATCTCAAAGGGTTAAGGCAATAAGTGGATTTTACCCATATTCAATGTATTTTCTAAGTAAAGAAGGGGCATAATTCTGTCAAAAAACTTTGACAGAGTTATGAACTCTTGTCTGTTGATGTAGGTCATGATGGTTAACAAGTATGGTTAGTTTCAAAGCAATACCTCCAATGGTTTTGAAATAAAGTGAGGTGGTACGAAAAACTTAACCAAGCTCAATACACTTTCTAAGTCAAAAAAGGGCCATAATTCTGTCAAAAACCTTGACAGAGTTATGTACTCTTGTCTGTAGATGGAGGTTATGATGGTAAACAAGTATGGTAAGTTTCAAAGCCATACCTCTAATACTTTTTAAATAAAGTGGGGTGGTACGAAAAACTTAACCAAGGTGCGACACCAACGCCGACCGAGTAGGATAGCTCCCCTTTTCTTCGAAAAGTCGAACTAAAAATGCACAAGATTTCATACTGATGCTCCCTAATCCAACAGGGTCCATTGAAGATGGAGATATTTTTTGCAGGTCTAAATTAATTCCATGACTGCAGTACCTTGAATCCTGTTGGAATAGGTTGCTCCATGACCTTTAATAAGGTACATTGCATATGACTTCTTCACATCCCCTTTGAACAAATTATTCATGCGGTGTATAGACTTATCAAGAAAAACAGTTTGCATGTCAAGAAAAACATGTTTTAACTGTATTATATCTACCTTTAAGGCAAAATGGTGTGAATACAATAAAACATAAGCATGTTCATCCCATTCTTCATGGATAAAAGAGATATACATCTGCCATAAAAACATCACTTAATACTGCTTAAAAATACTTCAAAATGTTTGTTACAATGGCAGAGAGTATCTTATAGGCATCAGAAAGAACTCAAAAATCAAAACATGATTTCTAACCACCAGCTACCATATTGTCCTGAAGGGAAACACAAAGGTCTTACAGGGGTATCTGATTTTTATGACACGGTCCCAATGACACTGGCTTTCAACAGCACAAATGCAGTCTACAAGCAATAAACTCTGAAAATAAAGGACTACTTATTATGTGCATTACTGTGACCCATATTTTCTACATGCTAAATCCAAAATCAGTAACATCTATTGTCTAACCAAAACAAATTTTTCCTAAAACTATTTGTGACTGGTCAACAAAGGTGACCTTCACCTACTGATTCCAGGAACAGTAGGGATCATCTACTCATTAGACCAACCATCCTGTGACATTTCAAGACTGCCTTTGATAATCAGTTTTACGAAAATCGTGATCTGTCAAGTGTTATCAAGTAAAAGCTATCCAATCATCCTATGAAGTTTGAAGACTGTGGGTGATGCAGACCTTGATCCTTGACCCCAAGAACAAAAGGGATGATCTACAGGTTGCAGGCAACCTTCTGAGCAAGTTTGATGGAAGTTGAATGAAAATTGAGACCTGTAGAGTGTTATCAAGGAAAACCTAACAGAGGTCACTATGACCATGACCCACCAAAAAATAGGTATCATCTACACAATGTAGCCGGCCTTCTGAGCAAGTTTGATGAAAGTCAAATGATATTGAGACCAGTCGAGTGTTATCAAGGAAAATCTAACAGAGATTACTGTGACCATGACCTTTTACCCACTGACACCAAAAATAATAGGGATCACTTCAACAATGCAGGCAACCTTCTTAGCAAGTCTGATGAAAGTAAAATGAAAATTGTAACCTGCAGAGTGTTATCAAGGAAACATTATCATAGGTCACCGTGACCTTGACCCCCAAAACAATAGGGATCATTTACAGGTTGCAGGCAACCTTATGAGAATGTTCCATGAAAGTCAAATGGAAACTTTTAAGTGTCATCATGGAAAAGTTTACGGACAAACCACCATGGCATGAACTCTAGACTTTGTCCAGTAAAGCAAAAAAAAAGCACATCTTCCCTCACTGGATTTGGGGTAGTTCTACACGTAAATAGAAATGTTAGTAACAAAATGGCACCGTTGTTGGATTTGAAGAACCTGTACTAACCCATTACCAGGAACCCCAAATTGTAATGTTTTCAGTTTTAATATATTGTTATGCATAATATGCATATTATCCTGTAAAATTGTTACCACACAAACATTTCTAGTTACCCTGTTAGAAATAAAACATTTCAATGAAGCTGTCTTTGAAAACTGACATGCCACAACATAGCAATACATGTTGCCTCCAACATGAGCTTTCAGTAGGACTGCAGCCATACACGCCTGAAGGATATGACCGCAGCCATACACGCCTGAAGGATATGACCGCAGCCATACACGCCTGAAGGATATGACCGCAGCCATACACGCCTGAAGGATATGCTTAAGTATTTACTCAGTAACATGCTCAACTTATTTCAACACTTATTAGCCCCTTGCATGTTTATAACTTTAAAGAATTCAAGTTTGTCAGAATTGTATTTATTACATTTATATACACTTGTCAGTATTTGTGCAGATATTGCTGTTTCATAGCAAGTAATTTATATAAGTAAATTATTAGAATTCTTGAGTTGTACTAAAATGAATTTTTCACTATATCTGACTTGCATTTAGTATTATACAATATTTTATCTTTCAACATGTTAGTTTTATTGAAAAATAAGACTATTGTTGAAAATGACAACAAGAAATATCTTTATTTTTAGTGACAATTTGACTTTGAAAAAACATACTCAGCTGAGCAAATACTAAAGTATTCTGTGAAATCAGGGCCTGTTATAAGATTAAAGTGAAAGGCTTTGTGCCAGTAATTTGTTTAACAAAGTATCAGCTACAAGTTAAAGAAATTTCAAATACAGCATAATGAAGGGTCAAAATATTTTCACAAAGTGCAAGTGAAAATCGTATCACTTTGAGTCCAGATACAGTATATTCCATATCCACTCAAAATAGAACTTATTTTTTATTTTATGCTAACTTTTAAAACAAATGCATAATTATGTATATGCAACACTGAAAAAAGTAGTTCCAGCAGACCTATAGTATATAACCCACACTGTGACTGCTATGGTATCTATATTATCATGCTACATTTCACTGATCAAACAAAATATTTCATTAGATAGCATAAAAATAAAACATTCCTATTCATTGACCAATGCCCATGGCAAAAGCAGATGGTTTTAAGCATGTAATAGTCTATGCCTGGCAAGCAAGACAGCATCAAGCCTTTAAGTTTTCTTGCAAATAAAAATGTATTTCATTTTGTATTAAAGTATATCTGCAGATACAGAAGTACATCAACAGAATAAACAGTTAACTTAATTTACAGCTTAAACAAATGAACAATGCAGATGTACCTTACTTGTTCATTTACAAATAATATCAAACATAATTTCAACAGTAACAATTACTTACTAAAGACAACTGCAACCTGTAACTTATAATGAAACCTTGTGGACGTAGACATGTACTGATGTAAAAACAAATGGATTTGCGAACAAATTTTTTGTTCCTTCAAACCCTGGCATTGTCTGGTTGGAACAGTTTCACTGAAATCCAACTTCAGAAAGAGTTCTACCAGGTTCATTTTTTGAAGTATGTTTTGCGAGTACAAAATCTTATTTGTAAAATACAAAGCAACTGAGACTAATTTCATTTGCATCCAACTAATTATCGGTGATCACATAGGGCAGAATGTGTAGGGGTTCAGAGCTGTACGACTGTGAAGAAACTGACTGCGTCCAGTCCCGCCAGGTACCCCAGCTGCTATAACAACCATTCATCCCTGTCCAATGCTGTGTGTGAAGTCTACTCACATCTTCGTCAGTAATCTCCAAAGGTTCAGGCATTTCATATGTATCATCGTCTAACTTAAAGTTTTCAATATCTAATGGTGGATATTTACTATAAATTTCCTCTAAAGTCAATGGTTTATCCTGTTCATTGGATGTACCAGGCACTGGATCAGGCTCTGCATTTGGTTTTAATTTGGAGTTAACACCTTTTTTAGAGATCACAGATTTGGAATCAACACTAGGTGTTGCCGACCTATCGAGATTACCATTTTTTACCACAGATTCTAGATTACCATCTACATTGTCCTCAAAACTGGTTGAGGCACTGGGGGACTCTGTACGAGGTAATTCATATTTTAAAGGGCTTAGATCTTCAGGGGTCACCTGACTCACTGAACTTTCTAAGAATTTTTCAACCATTTCTGTTTTAGAGACTGGGGTACTTGGTGGTATTAGGTCATTTTTGGCACCCTTCTTGCGATGGTGCCGTGGCTTTGCACCTTCTGGCACAACAGACTGAAAGTCATCATCAGCCTCTTTTCGTATTAAATTGCCTTTTATTTGTCTCACTGTATCTTTTCCAACTGACAGTTTGTTATCTTCCTGTAGCTTTTGCATAAGCTCAGCAGTGCTTTTCACTTTTGGTGTAAGGCTCACTGCCCTAACTGGTGTATCCAAATCCGTACGAACATTTAGTTTAACTTTTCGTTTATCACATAAACTTTTAGCACTCGACACAGATCCATTCTGAGGTTTTACTTGATCACCAGGGATCAGAGGTTTCACTTTAGGAGGTCTACCTCTTCCCCTTTTTTTAGGTGTTTCAACCACCCCATTTATAGGTGGGGCTGGTGGAGATGTTTTGTTAAATCTGATAGTGGTTTTCAGTCCCTTCGTTTCAATGGAATGAGTAGGCGTCAATATTTCTTCGCCATTTTGTTGAATTTGTGACACAACCATGCCATTTGGCCCTGAACTTGTTTTAAATTGAGAAGGCAAATTGCTTGTTGATTGAGTTGGCCTTATATCATTGTCAGGTGGTTTCTTAGAAAAACTTTCACTTGAACGAGTTCTTTTCAATTTTGAAGAGTCTGTTGCACAAGGGGCAGTCTGCTTTTGAGACGATGATAAATGCTGAATTTTGTCAGTATTAATAACAGTACTAGATGCACGACTGCTCTGACTGCACATACTATCTGGAGTGCCAGGCTGAGATCCTGCAGCACTTGGTGATATGCAAGAACGTTTAGCACTAGCACTTAACTGCGGAGAGGAGATGGACCTCTTGGCTGCTTGCTGAAATTTGCTGTTCGCATTTGGTAATGATGGTGTAGTAGGTTTATTAGATATCTGTCCTTGTGAAAGACTAGATTTTACACTATTCGGTGAAACAAGTTTATTTACAATGGCTGCTGAGGATGTTCTGCCTATATGTCCTGTTGCAGGGCTTATTGGTGGTCTGTTCGGAGCCTGCAGTCTACCTTGAACAGACCCTTTATTTATCCCCTCTCCATTAACTGTACTGACCACCTTCTGCCAACTTTTAACCAGTTCCTTGGCCCTCTTGCCCAATTGTTTATCTGTTGACTTCCTTCGGACATCATTGACAAGCCGTCCAATTCTTGTTTCCTGAAATTATTAATTAACAGAGGAAAAACTTATAAATTGCCATTTTCTTTCAAAAGAATTATTACGAAAATAACAAGCATCCTTCAATGGTGGAAGTTTCAGTTTCACTGGCAATCGTAAACATGCTTAACAAATCTAGCATTATGTACTACTTTCACAGAAAAAATGAAAATTAACATTATTTTAAGCTTCAAAAGAGCCATTCAAAATTATGGTCAAGAAACATAAAAGATAGGAGTAACATTCTCTAGCGGACAGAATGAGATATCATACAAGAGGGCCCTACATCACTCACATAGTTACTATAATACTAATACTGTCTGTAGCCTGTAATACAAATTCAACAACAGCTTGTTTGTGAGAAGCCATTTAAATGTTTTTCTATTTTTTGTCCCTCACAAACCATGCTTAATAAATCATCCACATCCTTCAGCTCAAGGGTGTAGCCAAATTTTGTCCCCAGGGCATAAAATAAACACTCTTCAGGGTTTTGGACAAGATTATAAAAAGTATCTCCTTATAAGCTTATATAAAACAAGGGGTCCCTGGGTATGGGTTAATTTTGACACAAGGGGCATAATTTGAACAATCTTGGCAGAGGGACATCAAGTCTACCAAGTTATTAATATCTAAGCTCTTGGCTTTTTGGTATCAAATTGAAATAAGTAGATTCGTAAATTTATGTATTATTTATTTACTTATTTCAAGTATATGTAAAACAAATGACCCTTTGGATGGTGTCAATTATGACCCCAGAGGCATGCACTGAAAACACTTTACAGAGGACAACAAATAATACAGTAACTAAACACCAAATATCTAAAGCTCTAGACTTTACAGTTTCTAAGTTTACAATATATTTCTATGTACATACTGTGTAAGACATAATGACTCCCACCATAGTTGGGGCCGATTTTGAGTTCAGGGGTATAATTTTAACAAGAGGGCCATGATGGCCCTGTATCGCTCACCTGTCTACCATTGGCAAAAATAAAAGGTTATTAATAGCAGAAAGGATCAATTTTTACCTTTGGCTCATGATATCCTCTTAATAAGCTTATGTAAAATCAAAAGATCCACCCCCCCCCCCCAGTCATGATTTGAACAATCTTGGTAGAGAGTCAATTATTGCCACATGCTGAATATCTAAGTTCTAGGCCTCATTATTTTGCTGTCTGATCATGATCTGCACTTTCATTATTTAGCTGTCTGATCATGGTCTGCACTGTTTGCTATGCATTATTTTGCTGTCTGATCATGATCTGCACTTTCATTATTTTGTTGTCTGATCATGATCTGCATTGTAAGCTATTCATTATTTTGCTGTCTGATCATGATCTGCACTGTAAGCTATTCATTAGTTTGCTGTCTGATCATGATCTACACTGTAAGCTATTCATTATTTTCCTGTCTGATCATGATCTGCACTGTGAGCTGTTCATTTTTTTAATAATTTATGGTACTTTCCAAAGTGATAGATGGAAGAGTAAGTCTTGTGATGTGAATGCAAAAATTACAACTACATTCTTTAACATGTAAGTTCAACTAGGGGTCAAGAACATATATTGCATCATCGCTATTTAAAACTTTATAAGTGCCAATTTTAGGCCAGAGTTTTTATATTGCTTGGTTTATGGGAAGTTTTCTAAAATGTTGAGTATGAAGGACTTTTCCTACTGTATTGAACAGAGCACATATTGAACATCAGTCTACTGCACCTGTCAATAATCGTCATTTTCGAACAAAATAAACACTTTAAAATAATTACTTTCAATTATATATCCCTACTATTCTGACATTTCATTAACTGGTCTGTGAAGTCGGAACAGCGGAAATAATACAAATAAAATATCAGTTCATAATGTCATTGTTATTCATAGGACAGGCAGTCGCATAAACCAAGAGATATAAAAACTCTGGCCTTACCATAGAGAGATCCAAGATGTGTACTGATTACAAATCAATCTTATGGTGTTAAAATACTGCAATAAAATTAGCAAATGAGGTGTTCAATAAACAACACACTATTAAAACTAGAAATCATCAAAACAACCTTTCTGACAAATTTCCAGGATATCTGGGCTGAAAATGTAACATCTAGAGTGTTAACAAGGTTTTTCCATATTTGGACTGTGACCTAGTTTTTGACCCCAGATGACCCATATTCGAACTTGGGCTAGAAATCATCTTAACAACCTTTCTGACAAATTTCCAGGATATTTGGGCTGAAAATGTTACCTCTAGAGTGTTAACAAGGTTTTTCCATATTTGGGCTGTGTGACCTAGTTTTTGACCCCAGGTGACCCATATTAAAACTTGAGCTAGAAATCAACCAAACAACCTTTCTGACAAATTGCCAGGATATTTGGACTGAAACAGTAGCCTCTAGAGCCTTAACAAGATTTTTCTATTTTTGGGCTCTGTGACCTAGTTTTTGACCCCAGATGACCCATATTCGAACTCGTCCGAGTAATTCCTGGGACAAACATCCTGACCAAGTTTCGTGACAACTGAGGAAAAAATGTGACCACTAGAGCGTTAACGAACTAAATGTGGACGGACGACGGACATTCATCGATCCTAATAGCTCACCCTGAGCCAGCTCAGGTGAGCTAAAAATCATGACAGACATTCACTAGGCAATGCCACACCCACAATTTCTAAACTCTTGGGTTTGCAGTTTTGAAGAAGATTTTAAAAGTTTTTGTTTGTTTGTTGCTGTAGCAACCAGATTCCTGAATTAAATGTTATTCTTTGAACAACTCTGGTAGAGCTTCATGCAAGGAGCATCCCTGCCATAATTCATCAACATTGGCCAAGCAATTTCATAGGTGTTGTGTTGCTACTGATGTATGCTCACAAAGGAAATCTGATTTTTTTTATATATTATTTGGCATTGAATACATGCCAAATAATGGCTACAAAAACACCACCCCAAATTCCCAACAAAACTGTCTTTACCTCCAAAATCTCCCTTGTGATGGGGTATTTTTCCAAAAAGCTGATAACCGCCAACACCTTTGGCATGTCAACCACCTGAAATACAAGTTTAAAATCATACAATATGAAATTATATGTTTAGTCTATTCTACCTTAGTGTGCAAAACACCATACTCTATATAAAAGTGTGAAGTGTTTGCTTATTATAGTGTCACCCCTATTTAAAGGGCCAGCCATTTCTGACTTATGAGACACTTTCTTTTTGAGCACATGTACCTCCCGAATCCTATCCTGTTGGTATGCATACGGTAACAATTATTTAACTAGCTGGCGGCTCACCAACCGGCCATGTCAGAAAAGACCCCTACTGGCCTGATGCACAGTAAAGTGCCCAATTGTGTTAGCCTCAAAGTCAAAAAAAAAAGTTTCAGGTATAACTTCAAGAAGTTGCCACTTTTGTAGAGCAATATGTCCTGGACAATGATCAGTAATTAAAAAGATAACTTTTTGAACACTTTTTTGTAAATTTCATTTTTTTTGTGTCTGGTCAGGGTAGGGGACGGACATTACATAAACATATATTAAACCCTCTGGTGAAAACATGTGTCTGAAAATAAATATTTTTCATTTCTTCGCGAATAAGAATTGTCATACAGCAGTTCTAATTTACCGGTATAGCAACATTGTTGAAACAAATTACTGCACCATCTAATTTTTAGCAACATTGTTGAAACAAAATACTGCACCATATAAAATAGCATGTACATTGAATTTAACAGTCAACATTTAGAATGTTTTTCGCACAAGTAACGGTCTATTACTAGGATGAAATATCTGTCTTAGTAATTTATTATAAGAGCTACTTGTACTGGGATTCGAACCTTCAACCTCCCGCTCCCAAGGTGGATCCCTAAACCACTAGGCCAAGGGAGCAGTGAATATATACACTACAATCCCGTTATAACACGATAGTCGGGGTCCAAGGGTCAGACCCCTGTTATAAGTGACACTGTTTTTTATACCGCAGTCTGATCATCGGCCATTGTTTTCTTGCATAACGCGTATACCCCACCCACCCAACTAAATTGAAGCATTTTGATGTTTGGCACGCATTATGTTTTTTTATGTAATCGAGTGGTCAAATTGTAGAAAATAATGATGTTATGGATATAACTTAATATAATTAATCACGAAATTAAATTTATAAAAGAGGAATTCTTAGGTAAATATTTGCTATTGAAAACGAAAGTACATCCATTTTCAGAAAATGATACAGATAAAGTGAAAGTACACTCGTATTACATTTCACACGCCTGACATGCGCAAACTGTAACAGTTAAATTGTTATTGATTAATTAAAGTTCAGGTAAGTCTACAACCACAGATGTGCAAACAAATTTAATTTGCTCGATTTACAAATTATTGTCAAACAAACACAGAGATCAGCTTGTGAATAACGGAGCTGTGAAAAAACAATAGTCAGCCTAGTTGTTTTAACACTTCTGTATTAGTAGACGCTTGATAGCACCTACCTGATAATGATCAATTAACAACATGCCATGTTGTTTATATACGTTTTCGAACATAAATTTGCTTCGTAAAGGGACAATGCTATTCTGACAAATTTTTTGGTAGCCAAGACGCAACCGCGTTATACCAGGATTCGCGTTATAACAGCACGCATTACAATGAGGTTGCAGTGTATATGTGAAGGCATCCACTAAAATAACACTGGTCTCGGTAATTAAAGAGCATGTTCATGGTTAAATGTTAAACTATTATTAACTACTGTTATTGCACATGAACAAAGAAATATAGAAATATCGCATGCTAAGTAGGTTAGAACTTTGCTCAATTATACTGCACAATGAAATACTGTGAGCATAGGTTCCATCACACTCCACAAATTTTAATCTAGCCAATCATTAAGATTTCTTGACAACTAATTTCAGTGACTGGACTTATTATAATTAGGGATAGCAATGAATACCCAAATTGGTATCTAGATATTTGGTCAGCGTCCCAAACAAACATCCAGTTGTTGTACGTAACAGTATAAATTGAAACGTTTTTCAATCAATTTGTCGCATATTTTAGCAAAATTAGATTACTATTAGAAACTTATAACTTTAGGCGAATATTTTATCCCCATCACTTACATTTATATCCTTTAAAGTGGGACAGTAAGTCAGGGGTTCCATTTGACCCGTGGCTTCGGGTTTTGACCAGGATATTTTTAAAACTTAGGCAAAATGACCCGTGATATTTTCGGCTTGTGCATCACTGTAACCCGGGGGATAGTTAACTTTATCTACCCTGTGCGTCATTGATTTTTCCAATATACGTCTGTTCCGTCTACTTTGTGTCAATCATTTACACAGTCTCGCATATTGCTGAATTTCAGTGGCACAAACAAAATGATGTCGGCAATTTCCTCATGTGAATTAAAAATCGATCATGGTCTGTTGGCTAGTAAACGAAAGAAGGCTGAGTTAATTAGACACTTCCTGCCAAGGAACACGTGGCCGTCTCGGTCGTTATCGAAGGTGTTAATTGATAACAATCGTAAAACAAAAATTAGAGACCTCGGCGAGTATATTATTACGTTGATTGTTACACTGATGATTAAATTAGCAATGCTAGGTTTTTGACACGTTTTTTGTAATTTACAGATTGTCGGAAATAAAAAAAAATGCTTCGTACATGTATGCTCATAAAAATAGGATAAAACGATTTTTTTTCTTCTCACTCCCACCTACCTCACAAATAAAAATAAATGTTTTTTCGGATTCTATGCATCTTGTGCATGCAAGTCATGTCGTCCCGCAATTAGAGACAATCAAACTGATACCAAAATTCATAACTAAAGGGCGATATTAATAAGCATGTTGGATGATTAGGGTTTGACAGTAACGCAGTCCTGCGATCCGGAGGACACCAAAATTTTGCGAGGGACTCCTAAACTTCCAAGTCAGTTGTTCCGTCAGGACTCCTTTTCCGGAAATTCGTGTTAAAAATAACCGCAATATACAAAACACAGCTTGACAGCTGATAAAATGTAAAGTCATGGTCTGTTTTGTGCTCTCAACCAATGAGAACACAAGGTCTTCCAATACTTAATAATTGCCCAGGTAAACACCTGACAATCAATTTAACAGGATTAAATGATGCTTTAATTTGAGATGTGTCTGCTGTGAAGTGACATTAAAGTAAGTGTGTTTTCCGATTAATTATCGGCTCATTAGTCGTTTTTTGGAATCGTCG
This sequence comes from Saxidomus purpurata, assembly GCA_022818135.1. Taxonomy (NCBI): domain Eukaryota; kingdom Metazoa; phylum Mollusca; class Bivalvia; order Venerida; family Veneridae; genus Saxidomus; species Saxidomus purpurata. The sequence continues at coordinate 52,728,513 of JAFMSR010000005.1, read as the reverse complement.
ACAAGCTAAATGCCTAATTTTTATTAATAACAATAAGATCAATTAGCGAAGTCTACGCAGAGAAGAAACTGTATTTTCAGGACCGTTAATGAATTAAGTGACGAAAGAAGTAGCTCATGTGTAAATTCTTCAATATATACTGGCGTGTATGCACTGAAGTGACTAGAAAATTATTGTGTTTGTAGACTTATGACTTATATTTTCGCCAACGTTTTTGAAACTAAAACTTAATGAGAAATAATCACTATTCAATTTAATATAGTTTAAACTACTGTTTGGACTGTTTGCAATTAAAAGTATGTCCTTTTTTTCGACCTGTTCACATTCTACCTGTATATTAATTTTGTAGGTTTTTTTTATAAAAATAAGGCAATTATTTTGCTTATAGTGAAGGAATTTAACACCCTTAACATTTTGAATTTCTGTTCTGCATAACCATCAAATATTTCTTATCCAATCCACATTGCAGTGCCTGCTTGAATAAAATAGTTTAAACAACCTTTTTGTCGAGTTTTAAACATACTATTTCAGGTTATACTTGCATGATACGAGTGAAATGATAAATAGGTGTTTGACACAACTTGAGTAAAGTAGGAGGGATTTCTCATTTTGGAGAAGTAATTCTGATTTTAAAAGTAGAAGTCCCATCAGGATTTCTGGTTTAAAAGTTAGTGTTGAACACTGTGATTAAAGCATATGTTAGTATCAACAAGAGGATAATTACTGGTTTCCATGTAATATTGAGTGGGCACCGAAAGTGGTATTTTCACGAGGGGTGTGCACAGTTATTAGTGAAAATAACTACACTGCAACCCCGTGTTAACGCGCCGTTATAACGTGAATCCCGGTATAACGCGGTTAGGTCTTGGCTCCCAAAAATTTCGGGATCAACCAAAATCATTTCTGTCAAAAAAGCATTGTCCCTATACAAAACAAATGTTCGAAAATGTAAATAAACAACATGGCAGGTTGTTAATTGATCTTTGTCACTTAGCGGTACCAAGCGTCTATTAACAAAGAAGTGTTAAAACAATTACGGCTTACTGGTATTTTTTCACGGCTCGATTATTCACAAGCTGACCTCTTTGTTTGTTTGACAATCAACTTGTAAATCGTGTGAATTAATATTTGTTTGCGCATCTTTGATTGCAGGCTTACCTGAACTTAAATAAATCAATTACAAAACTGTTATTGTTTGTTTAAACAAAAAAAGTACTTTCACTTTAGCCATCATTTTTGGAAAATGGATGTACTTTCGTTTTCAATAGCAAATATTTACTTAGAATTTCTCTTTTATATATTTAATTTCGTGCTTAATTAACTAATTTATTTTACATAGAATCATTATTTTCTACAATTTAACCACTCGATTTCATAAAAACATGATGTGTGCTAAACATCAATATGCTTTAATTTAGTTAGGTGGGTGGGGTACTCGCGTTATATACGCGTTATACAAGAAAACAGCGGCCGATGATCAGACAGCGTTATAAAGAGAGTCTCACTTATAATGCGGTCTGACCAATTGGATCCTGACTACCGCGTTATAATGGGGTTGCAGTGTACTTTTTGTGTTCACAAGTGAAATTATTGTGATATTATATCGATACCAACACAAAAGGTATTTCTTACAAAAAGAGGAAGGGACCCTATTTGGAGGAAAAAATTGCTCGACTAGTGTAAAAGGGGAACAAACAAGAGCTGTCAGTAGGACAGCGCACTCAACTTTTTTAGTGCTTGCCAATAAAACAAAACTTTGACAGTTAAAGGCAAAACAAGGATCTGTATAAACAAGGGCCACAAGTAGCAAGATATTAAGTCAAGGGTTATCAAATTTAAATGTTTGATATCCCTGAATACTACAGCAAAGTTGTAGATTAATATTTCAAGTGGTTAATGATATATGTGCATGACAGTGCCAGTTGCACACAAGACTTTAGCTTGGAAGTACAAATCAAGAAACATTTTCACAGAGTTATCTTCTCTTGCTTACAGATAGGTCTCATGATGGTACATAAGTACTCCAACTTTCAAAGTAATATCTCAAATGGTTAAGTCAACAAGTGGACAAGAATGAAAATTTTAACTGAGTTTCTAAGTCAAAAAGGGCCATAATTCAAATAAAATCCTTGACAGAATTACCTTCTCCTGCCCATGTTTTGGGATCATGATGGTTTACAAGTATTCCAACTTTCAAATTAATATCTCAAACAGTTTAGTCAAAAAGTGGACTGGAAAAACTTAACCAAGATTCTAAGTCGATAAAGGGCCTTAATTTTTAAAACAATTCCCTGACAGAGCTACTTTCTCTTGTCTACAGATGGGGGTAATGATGTAAACAAGCATTCAAAGTTTCAAAGCAATATCTCAAAGGGTTAAGGCAATAAGTGGATTTTACCCATATTCAATGTATTTTCTAAGTAAAAAAGGGGCATAATTCTGTCAAAAAAGCTTGACAGAGTTATGTACTCTTGTCTGTTGATGTAGGTCATGATGGTAAACAAGTATGGTTAGTTTCAAAGCAATACCTCCAATGGTTTTGAAATAAAGTGAGGTGGTACGAAAAACTTAACCAAGCTCAATACACTTTCTAAGTCAAAAAAGGGCCATAATTCTGTCAAAAACCTTGACAGAGTTATGTACTCTTGTCTGTAGATGGAGGTTATGATGGTAAACAAGTATGGTAAGTTTCAAAGCCATACCTCTAATACTTTTGAAATAAAGAGGGGTGGTACGAAAAACTTAACCAAGGTCTCACACACCAACCCCGAGGCGAGTAGGATAGCTCCCCTTTTCTTTGAAAAGTCGAGCTAAAAATGCTGATATAAAGTCAATTTAAAGGGAAAACTGCATGATTTAAAAGAAATTTTACTATTGGAAAGATGCCTGTCAACTGCCCCAAAAAGCCTGCTACAATATTCCTCTTAATCTTATGTCTCAAACTTTGTCGAGTCTGTTTCAATAAAATGTCAAAAAATTGCGATAAACATCGATAGAAAGTAAGGAAGTATTCTGTGTATTATTGCCAGGAAAGTGGCTAGACCAGTCTCCGCGAAACAAGGCCGGACCGACGGACATGTCCTGTAAAAAATTGGAAGGTCCGTTCTGAACATCGTATTTTACAGGACCGACTGTCCGGTAAAAAAATTACTCAAACACTGGTTATTTTTAACTTTCATTTGGACTTTCCAGTAACTAAAAATAATTGCGACAAAAATACCAAATTAAGCTATTTTACGGACTTCATTGGTTTATTCAAATTTGTTTTGTTATTATCGGATATTGCGTAAGCAGCGCGCGAGATGACTGGGTGCCGGTTTCGTCGTTTACTACAGTACATACGCTTAGCTCGGGTACCAACAACTACCTGTAAGAGTTTTCGTTCTTTACAATGGCCGTGTCAACAAAACACTGAATCAGTAACAAGGATATTTTACCGGGGGAGTATATCTATCTTATTTTTTGATGATGGCTGCATCGACTTCCAGACAGAGGACATGAAAGAATCTCTGTTACTCTCCTTTTTTAGAGACTGTTAAAGAGTAGTTGTGTAGTACAACTCTACAAGTCAGCAAAACATTTCTTTACTGTGTCATTATTTGACAAAATGAAATAAAATTTTAATAATGCATTACTGTGTCATTATTTGACAAAATGAAATAAAATTTTAACACTGAATAGTCATTTTATTTCATGAAATGTTAAAAAAGTATTCGGTCCTGTAAAATTTGGTCCGGTCCTGTAAAAGTCAAAATTTTACAGGACCTACTGTCCTGTAAAAATCTACTGTGTTTCGCGGAGACTGCTAGACCATATATTTGTATGGCGATATTTTAGCCAAAATTTCATCATGAGCTCGTAATCTCAGAGTTTTTAGATGTTCGTTACAGCCCTAGCCAACATGACGTCATTGTCACATGGTTTCTGGCATTCATTATGCTCTGTATACTTAGCAAATAGACTCACATGAATGTGATTTTTCTCCCAATGGTTCCTTTGGTCTATCCAAGGTAATTTTACTAATTGTTATTGATGATGTTAACATTTACACGTTTATTTCTAACTTTTTTAAGACAGCTGGCATTCATTGTTTTGAAAAATGTGCTTTCCAAGACCCATGTAATTATATCAAAATTAAGATTGATCACTGCCTCTATAAACCTCCACATGTTGCCAATCTTCATAGGATTTTCTAGATATTCTCTGCTTCGCACATCCGGGTAATGAAAAAATTATCTACATTCGGGAAAGGCGATTCCTCGGCTGTCATGGCTGGTCTCTATGCATCTTTAACTTTGAATAATATAATAATGAAGATTAGAAATGAAAGAAGACGATGATCTTCCGTTACCTTGAAACTATCAGTTTGTTTTTATAATAATTCTATGTTGTCAAAAGCGTTCTGTTTCGTTTAAAATAAATCTAAACTTGCATATGAGTCAACGGTAAAGACCGAGTTTTCACCTTTTACCGAATGAAGAAATGAACGCGACCTAATAATCCCATTGGTTAACTGGTCAGTATGACGTCACTGTGAAGCTGAGAATCAAAAATTGAATTTATAATATTTCCATGTGGTTAAAAACAATTGTTTCGTTCAAAGTAAACGAACATACAAAAGACTGATTTTTCAGAGTCTACATTAAAGACCTAGTTTTCACCTTTTACAATACTGTAGAAAGAAATGGATCTGAGAATTGTTAAAGAAATCCTTTCTTTATAGCCTGTATGCATACACGACCTTATTTAGTTGGCCTTCCAAATAAATAAATGCTGGTTAATAACAGTAAGCTTCAGAAAAATATAACAAATGTTACAGAGTATCAAATTGTTTTTCCTGGTACCATAGCTACGTTTTATTTAGTATTCCTAAAAATCTTAAACAATATAAAGGCTAAAACGATCCAATTTAATTGTTTTTTCCTCTTAAGTGGAAATATACCGTTTTATAACACGATAAAAACTCGTGATAAACTATTTACTGTCATATTAACACACACAACGAACAGTAAAGTGCATATAAACAGCAGAAATTGCTCATTTGTGTCCCCCCAAAAATATCCGACATGACACCAGACATGTCGGCCAACATGGGCCAAGAAACATCATCAGAAAACATGCTTTGCTAGTTTATTTATGGTGATTCTTACATTATACTCGCTATCTATGCCCTCTAGCAATCTTTCTTTTAACTGGGAAGGACTGTACTGCATCAGTGCGACCAGGAACACCTGAATTTAGGCATATGTGCCGTTTTGGTGTCCGATCCTCTCCCACCACTATGGCGGACATCCATAAATTGAACAAATTTGCAGCGCAGTGGCATCTGGGAAACCTCTCCAATAGCGTGACGTAGACTGACGAAGATAGACCGAATGAGCGTCGCGCGCAGCAGTTTCGGCAAGGTCGGCTGCTTTTACAAGGGGAGGTAATTCTGGTAAATTTTATTTTCTCATTTAGAGCAAATGTATTCAAAACTGTGTGGCAAGATCTCTCGTAGTTATTGATAATTCATCTGTTTTGGTAAATTCTCTGAGCATGCTCATGACTATGAATGCATAGTCACAAACCAGACACAGTAATATTTGCAGGTTTGAGAACATTATAGGTGGCAGCAGTATGAAAACCGAGTTATTTGATTGGATAGCTGATGTCTGGTTTCGATTAATTTGATTGGACCATGTGACATTGAGCAAGTAATGGAGGAATAGATGAAATAGCATCGTGTATTTCTAACCTGAATCCTACAACCATCAAACAAAATGGTGCGATAATGTGTATAATGTGTAATATAAAATCAGTTAGATTTTTGTTTCAATACATCGGCTATTTTGATTATGAGAAAACAGTTTGGCAGGGGGAATAAACTTTCGTCCTCAAAACTGCTCGAGTCTTCATCACACGTGGGCAGGTGATACGGCACTGGAACTTTCTTGTCATTATGCTAGCTTTTATGGCGACTTGGATTGAATGTCCGTAGTCTCAGTCTTTCATAATCAATCTAGATCTAGGTAGCGCTACAGGTGTTTGGCACAGACCCAGGAGGTATCAAGTGGTTTCACCCCCTAGTCCTTTCACCCCCTATTGTAATATACTGATTTAGTATGTGTGAAATGTTCTATTGTTATATTGATTGATATAATTTTCAATTTGTGTTTTTCAATCACAGAGTAATCAAATATTAGCACATAATGTAATCATAACATCAATATGAAGAAATAAGATAGGATTAAAAAAAAGGCAGTGTCTAGAGAACCGGAACCGGATGGGTATTACTGATTACCGAAAACAACTTTTTACCGGAAACAACCAAAAACAAATGAGATTACCGAAAACAAATGATATTTCTAGCCATGAGTGGATTTTCAACGATTATTAAGTAATTTAGATAGAAGATGATATGTTTGTATAATATGTTTAATTTTGATCATATGTATTACCATTTAAGAGACTTACACGTATTTTTGTCATTGCCTTCCAGTTTTCATTGTAATTTGAGTTACTTCCCTTTACAAATATGAATACACACATGAATCACTGTCATCGCTTTTAAATCAAGCATAATTTTAAAATGTGAATAATTATGAATTATGAAGTGTTCGTGATTTTTTTCTTTGTTATACTTAAGAAATAATCTATGGCTTGGAGTGCTTTATCGAAATTGAAGCATTCCCCGGAGGTGATGTGCCTGGCGGAATAATTCACGAGGGCGAAGCCCGAGTGAATTATTACGCAGGCACATTACCGACGGGAAATGCTTCAATTTCGATAAAGCACTCCAAGACATAGATTATTTCGATTCTTAGAAGCCGATTTTTTGAAAACTATCGTAACTACTACGGACCTTTTTTCAGTTCAGGTAATGTGAAAAACAGCATAAATAGTAGCTGTTGGAATTCACTCCCCTATTCGGGCAACCATTCAAGATATCAAACATAACTATATTACACAAACTTCTTTTAGTTTAATCATCTAATACATAAAATATAAAAAAAGAAATACCTGAGTGACATTATGCAGAAGACGTCAGATTCAGACCTAACAAAGCAGCCAATCGATTTAAATGCGTGCCGTTAATTTGAACTGTACAACGTTTTAACGTGGAGTAATGACGTCAGTTTGATGACGTAAACGTTTTCATTCATAGTTTTGTCTTCCGAATCAAAACATGGTATGACTGTTAATCCTGAATTTCTTGGCCTTTTTTAAGGAAAACAAGGTGAGGGTATTCTAAGGCTTACTTGACGCAATCAAAAATAATATTTAGGTTCTTAAACAAATCTTTTTCATGCGACTGATGTATGTATACTGATATTATTTCCATTTCTATATTTTATTTTTGCGCGGGAGTAAATTAGAAAAGTCGGAAGGAGCTACTTCCATGTCCGAAACTCCGCCTATTTTTCCGAGTGCTTTAATCATATTAATGCACTCGAATTGACTATAGAAATATACCGTAGGCATATTAGAATTAAAAATGTACATAAAATGTGGGTATTGACATAAGGCACATATTGGTAGCATATCAAGAAAAAATATATATTCATTTCATGTAAGATCTGAAAAGCATGAATCTATATAGTATTATTTATTTTATCAAGATTTATCCTCTTTTAATGAAAATGCATACATAACTATGATATTTCAACGTGTCATATGACCGAGCGTTACAGGAATTCATTCGCAATTTTATACTTAAGATATATACGTTCGATCAATAGAAAATCAAGCTATGTAAAAGTTGTTGCATACACCTCAAATATTTTTACAATTTGCCTTTCACATGTCGTGAGATTCAAAGACGGGGGCATCAATTAATTTATGAATAAAGTATTATTGTTTGATATAATTAATTTTGACATTGCGTACTCAAATGGAACGTTCACAGATTAAAGGGGGCGCACGAGTGTAATTATCAATTGACAGTTTTTAAAGACTGTAAACTGACAATTATGTCGGAGATTATCATCCCGCGCGGTGAAATTTTCGCTGGCAAAGGTCTCTTATGTATGAACAATTAAATGATTAGTACCTGATTAAATTTTCTATTATATATTATGAAAATGTTTTTAAACATATTTCATGCATTCTTCTGATTCACGCATGATATTTATATTTACTAAAACTTCGGTAGTTCGATAAATTTTAGCGTTAATATTTTGTTCAAGTTCCTTGACAGTTTTACGGCTTATCTGCATTTCCAGTTACGAAAATTCCCATTAGTGAATGAAATAAAAACAGAAACTAGAAAAACATTTAAAAATTCTTTATTTGCATATATCATTACAAGGATGAATAAAAACATATAACATAATTAACAACGGTATGATACAGAACATACATTATTTTCAGGGAACAGTGGTATGAAAAAATCACTATTAACGTCAATATTTAATTTTAATAAATAAAAAAGACAAGTAATACTTTTTTTCTAATAAAGATCTTTCATTTCAATGATTTTGGGTTTCAATACCGTCTAAGGGAGGTAATCGTTACAGCATAAAGTACACACTAAGTTACATAGAACTAATTCGCTTAAAATCTAACGTATCATTCTAAAATTACACATGTTCAACAAATACATCAATTTATATAATTTAGAATAATAAAAAGTGTATTTAACATAAAGTCTATTAAATTATGACTTGTTTCCAGTAATCTCATTTGTTTTTGGTTGTTTCCGGTAAAAAGTTGTTTTCGGTAATCAGTAATACCGGAACCGGATCCCTAGACAGCGACCTTAGCGAACCGGAATCGGTTCTCTAGCCTATATTCGTATATACACTAGCGATCCGGAATTATTTTCCTGCATATATTACAGATAATTGAGATAAGAAAATAGATTATTTAACAATTATAAAGTGAAAACTATCATTTAAACGAGAATAAAATGTGGGATTATCAGTTTTTTTTGCATTTGTTTTCAATGTGTCGATTGTCGAATTGATCGCCTTCGCCTTCCACACTTCCGGCTTTAATATGATGCGGACGAATAAATAAGCGTGTCGATATCGGCACACCGTGCGGGCATCGAAACAGCTATAGAGACAATGTAATTAGTTTATTTATACTTAAATAGTCTTGATTATTATTGTTATAACTAGCGCTACAGAAGTTGGTACTAAACATGTTGAACAACTGAATAACAACTGTATAATATTAGTTACTGTTAGAGAGAATTATGGTTAAAGTTAATGAGTGTCATAATTTTAGTCACATATAGTGGTATTAGCAGTAACAGATTATTTGTAGAAACATAATTACATATCATTAGATAATAAGATAATGCGCCCACTTACGACAGCATTATCTATTTTTCGAAAGGGAAATGTTATAGTGTTCTTAGAATAACATCACATATAATAGTTATTGTGAAATATAAAAGCAATAGAGTTAGCAGAAGAGCGTTCAGTTATAACAGAATCAATCTTAACGGAAAATAAATAACACGTGTTCTTTTTATCTGTTAATACGTTTTAATCTTTACAAATATGGTACTAAAATATTTTTGTCTGTAAAACTAGAACTAAGTCTTTTTGAATACATATAAATAATAGGCTTTAGTCCACCTTGCATAATCAAGAGCTGCGTCAAAAATCGGATGATTTGCACTTCGTCGAAGTGCAAACATGTAACAGCACGATAGTCTGTAATTTATTTTCCTCCTATACAAAATAAATGCAAAAATGCTTCGCACGTGACATTTTTCATATGTCATACAATTTTTTAAAGCTGGAGATATGATCGATTTTTTGGGTGTTTAAATGGTACTTAATTGTGTTTGCATTTTGATTAGATTGTTTAAAGAAAGACGCTAACACAGGTCTTATTATTTGTAACGAATTACCTATGTCGTGTTATATTCACGGCTTTGAGAACCCAAATAATAAAGCCCGAATCATGGCTTTCCAGGAATCACACTATTGGGAAAACGAAAACGGACCTTACTGTTGCATATTTGGTCATAGTTTCGTCCGGCGTCTATGTGTACGCTGACGAAATGGTAGTATACACAATGATCTACCATTTTATGGTGAAGCACATTGGACAGGAGAATAAGGAGTCGTCGGGTTGTTGCAGAAGTTACGTAGGCGTAAGCTGGCGAAGTTTGCCATAGTCTTCATACAGATAGGTGAAAATGATATGGAAAAATTAACAATCATCAGCTATTCCACGCCCTACTTGATATAAGAAATGAAATCCGCAGCTGTGGTGTTCACCACGTCGTATTTGGGAGCCTCTTCCATCGTCATCAACGTCAATACAACAAGTTGCGCAGACGTCTTAACAAGATCTTGTTTAAACTCCACCTCGACAAAATATGGTCACATGGCCCAGAGTTAATGAACAACGATGTATATTTAGGTCTTATTATTTCTCTCTAGCATATATTACATGGTATCAAAATCGAAAACATTTACAGGAAAATTGAGCTTTCTATTTCAATGCTATTCATTCTGTCATAACTGAACGGTCTCCTTCGTCATTCTGTTATCTCTCATACTAATACACTGTACTGCATTAATTCTTTCATGTCATAATTTTAAGAAGGATCTCTAAATATTCATCTCCAAATAACATTTTAATGATAACAATTATAATCAACATGCGCTTTGTTTATATAGCTTTACCAATTTAACGTGCCGATAACGACACGCCAAATAATTTGTCCGCATATTAATTCCGGTTCGCTAAGGTCGCTGTCTAGGGAACCGGTTCCGGTTCGCTAGACACTTCCTTAAAAAAAATGTTTTAATTGTTCTAAAACAGTTAAATGATTTTGAAAACATATGTTGAAAATTTGCTGTTTCTGTGTTTTGAAAACAAAGTAAAAATATATGTAAATCCATCATATTACAGTGTCTTAAAATGTCAAGTGCTTATTAAATATTAACTAATAGATTATGAAAACTTGGCATTAATTACTATACTATTTCAGAGATTACTTCAGTTTGATAGTTATAAAACTTACAAATCGAATAGAAATTTCTACGCATTAACATCAAAATATGCAAATCATATTATATTTGATTGATTTAAGTATTGAACAGGATTCATTTTTAAATAAAACAATAAAAATTCATATTTATTTTGGGGGGTGAATCATCTAGGGTTTTGGGAGGTGAAATGACTAGGGGTGAAACGACTAGGGGGTGAAACCACTGGTATTCCCCGAGGATAATCAAAAAAGCATTTTTGAACGAACCCCCTCTTCATATCCTGGTGGGTTGTATTTGGTGTGTTTAAATTTCAGAAATAAATTCTGAAAAGAATTATGACCGTTCACCTGATATATTTGATTTGTTATTGTCCTATTCCTTTTATTTATAATTTATGTAAAAGACAGATCATGTTTAGAATTCCTTCAAAGTAAAACATACGCAAACACCATTTAGTCTATTTTTAGTAACAGTCTTGGAGGGTAATACCGGTGTATTGGTAAATTTCTATCCCATGTCGTTCTTCAGATCAAATATAACTAATACAATTGAGTCAGTACTATTCAGGTAAGTCACTAGGTTAGTCCTCCGCAATTTTTTAATCACTGATATATGATATAATGTAATAAAACTGTTTTAACAAGCCATGTGTTAAAACAATTTCAAAAAATATTGTTTAAATAACAGTGATTGATACAGCGAGTGTTGGGGTGGGAACATTTAGGGTTCGTATACGTAAAATTTGTAAATCTCGCACTGTGTTATTTAACATGTATCAGTGTCTATGTACAATATGCAGATTATGTTGTGACGTCATTCACAAGTTGCGTTTGGATCATTTTTCGGAATGCACCGGTAATATACGACCACTGATAATATATATACCGACTATATGTAATAGAAAAGGTAAATACCTCCCAAATCAGAGCCTTCCAACAAACTCACTTCAACAGGCTGATAACATTGCCCAGTCGGGCTTAGAAGCCCAATCAAGTTTTATTAGCCTGATCGGGATTAAATATATGAAAAGAACATAAAATGAGTTTTATAATTGTTTAAAAAATATTTAATGAATTGCTTTGAAAGTTGTAAATTTCTTCAGCTGGTGTTCCCTTGTTATAAAAACCTACTTTTTATCCAAATAAAACTTGCACTTTTTTGCACCAAAGACTTTGTTTTACATTAATAGTAGGCATCAGTCTGTAGCGGCGAAAAGTTTCAAGAATTTCTTTCAAAACCGCTTAGTTGGAGTTGTAGACGTTTGTCAAATGTGAGATTTTCGTCTATAATCAACAGATATATCATGATCCGCTCGAGAGATGCATGGGTTGGGAAGATCAGAGATTTAGCGCATGAATAAAGGTTACTGAAAAGCCCATTGATTACAAATGTCATTTCAGTTCTTGGGTTACTTACATCAAAAAACTCCCAATTTTGGTGCAAGTTTCCTGACAAAAGTCAAATGATAAAATTCTTCAAACTGGCACTTATTTACTAGTTCAATGTCTCCTCCAGATGCTGGACCTTCATTCATAGGAGCAAATGATATTCTGTTGCAGGGGAGCAGCTGAAGATAGCCTTTTTAGCCAACTTAGATATTTATTTGAACACACAGACAATTTTTTTATTACAGCTATTTGAATATACATTTCAAAACTACTGAGCTTATCATAAGTGTCCATTTCTTATTTTTAGTGTCTGGGAAGTTAAATTTGTTTACACATAAAATGTTCCGTCATTCGGAAACAAGTGACTGTTTCGATCAAGTATGAGTTTATGTGGTTGACAGAAATCTTTGATACTTTAGTGGTATGTAACCCCGCTCCGAGATCGGAGTTCGAATCCCAGTCGGAAAGCAAAGTTTTTTTTGTTCCAAATTCGTAATCGGACACAGGCCTACAGTCAATAAATACATGTAGCAATGCAACAATGCTTAAGTCGTTTCATGCTAGAAATGATAATATTTTGAATAATTTTAAAAACTATTATCAACCTGTATTGATTTAAAATTGATCCTTGACAGTTTCACTGAAAGTAGTTGTTTCGATAAAAGTGATTATATGGGTGGATTACATTTATTAGCTCAACTGGCTTTGCCAGGGTGAGCTTTTCTAATGGATGATTGTCTGTCGTCCGTCATCTACTCTAAAACCACTGGGCCAATGATGTTAAAACCAAAAAAAAAGCAGATGAAACTAGCAATTGTTTTTAAATCTAAAATAGAGTTTCAATCTGTAGCGTACATGACACTGTAGTACTTAATAAATCAAGGATTTTACTTGTCTTCTTGCAGTCTGGAGTTATTTAAAGTCACGACCTTACTTTGAATCTATAGGCTTTATATTTCATTGCAGCCTGTCAGGAAGAAGAAACAATTTATAGACAAGAAGAATGCCATTACATTTCATCTTGTGCACAGAAGTCAGCAGGATCCCCTAGTAGCCAGTGAAGATGCTTCAAAGCATGTACTTGTTCCAGAAGGGGAGAAGGTATATCTTTCTGTAATCTGTGAAGATATTCTGTCCAATAGAAGTGTGAAAATGTTCCAACTTAGTATGAGTAAGAAAATATGAGTTTAAATTCTTTCATTTGAAGTTAGTACATGTATCATCTGACGTATAGCAACAGTCGTAACAGTGATATATCAGGAGAGGTAAATTGTAAAAATGAATGGCAATTTAACAGTATAGCAACAGCCATAACAGTGATATATCAGGAGAGGTAAATTGTAAAAATGAATGGCAATTTAACAGTATAGCAACAGCCATAACAGTGATATATCTGGAGAGGTAAATTGTAAAAATGAATGGCAATTTAACAGTATAGCAACAGCCAAAACGGTGATATATCAGGAGAGGTAAATTGTAAAAATGAATGGCAATTTAACAGTATAGCAACAGCCATAACGGTGATATATCAGGAGAGGTAAATTGTAAAAATGACTGGCAATTTAACAGTATAGCAACAGCCATAACGGTGATATATCAGGAGAGGTAAATTGTAAAAATGAATGGCAATTTAACAGTATAGCAACAGCCACAACGGTGATATATCAGGAGAGGTAAATTGTAAAAATGAATGGCAATTTAACAGTATAGCAACAGCCACAACAGTGATATATCAGGAGAGGTAAATTGTAAAAATGACTGGCAATTTAACAGTATAGCAACAGTCATAACAGTGATATATCAGGCGAGGTAAAATGTAAAACTAAATGGCAATTTAACAGTATAGCAACATCCATAACAGTGATATATCAGGCGAGGTAAAATGTAAAACTAAATGGCAATTTAACAGTATAGCAACAGCCATAACGGTGATATATCAGGAGAGGTCAATATTCGAGGGGTCAACGCAAAACTATCCTATCTGCTTATATTTTTATATACTCTTAGACTAGTTTCGCCTTGACCCCTCAAATTGTAAAAATGAATGTCAAACAGACAGAGATGTGTTCACTTTTTCAGGATGAATCTCGTCAGGAAGAACAAAGAAAATATGGAGTGTTCTTTGATGACAAGTATGACTACATGCAACATTTGAAGGATACAAATGAGATATATGAAGTAGAACTAGTTGACAGGATTTACAGAGAAGAGACAGGAAATGTAAAGGTAAGAACTGTCTCAACACAACAGGAATAAGTACAGTACATACAGGGTGTCTGTGTTTTAACACAAATAGCATCAGTCACCATTATGGGTGTCCCTGCTCTATGTCAGTGTTGTCAAAGTGCCCTGAGGCTGTGACCGCTGATGTGTTTCAAAGTGTGTATCAGCTTTTTGTCATGGTATAAATCTTACCAATGCCATGATGAACTGGATGCAGGCTCCTCAGACATAACAGCAGACAAGGTGGTTAGTCAAGAGTGTTAGGGGCAATCTTGACACTGGTATGAAACACTTTGATTTCTTGTCAGTGTTAAGTAATGTTAATTTGATTGGGGGAGGAGGTTAAAAATGATGGCCCATTTGAACTGTATATGAATGATGATTAAACAGTTGGACAGAAATGTTATTGTTGATAACACATAAATATCTGAACCACTGAATTTCAAAATTATATGGATAATGAAAATGGTCTAGTTTTAAAGTAGTTGCAATTTTTTAGCTCACCTGAGCACTTTTTTAGCTATTGTGACCGTTGTGACAATTGCTTCGAACGACATCTCCTTAACCTTAAGGCCAATTTCAACCAAACAGCAGGATTGTTCCTAAGATGGTTCTAAAACAACAGTGCTCAAATTGTTCCTCACCACTGCACATAATAGATGTCGGAGCAAAAACAAAATAGAAAAAGGTTTAAACAACATTTTAATTACCGGGCCAGTTTCAACCAAACTTCACAGGAATGTCACTTGAATGGTCTTCCACTCAAATTCTCTGTTCACACAGGTGAGCAATATCGTGCCATCATGCTGACTCAGAGTGTTCTAAGTTTTACAGTATAATGCCAGAATATGATGATGTAGTTTGACAGAAATCTTTTCATGATGATAACAGAAAAATGTCTGAACCACTGATTGCTGGTATTCTTTAGTTTTAAAATATGTATATGAAGTAAAGAGTGCTGACTTTGATTTTTAGCTCACCTGGCTACGCCAGGGTGAGCTTTTCTGATCGATGATTGTCCGTCGTCCGTCAACATTTTGATTCAAATGACATCTCCTCTGAAACCTCTAGGCCAATGTTGATAAAACTATGCAGGAATGTTCCTTGCATGAAGCTCTACCAAAATTGTTCAAAGAATTCCATTCCATGCAGAACTCTGGTTGCTATGGCAACAAATAGGAAAAACTTTAAAAATCTTCTTCTCTGAAACCACAAGGCCTAGAGCTTAGATATTTGGCATGTAGCATTGTCTAGTGGACCTCTACCAAGATTGTTCAAATTATGACCCCCGGGTCAAAATTGACCCCGCGAGGGTGGGCACTTAGTTTTTGCATAGGCATATATAGGAAAAACTTTAAAAATCTTCTCTGAAACCACAAGGCCTAGAGCTAAGATATTTGGCATGTAGCAGGGCGTCCGGTAGGCCTTGAAACTCAAGGGTCATTGACTTTTCAGCCTAAATTTTCAAGGGTCAAAATCAAATTTTCAAGAGTCAAGGTGAGATTTTTAAGGGTCGAACCATGGATCATAGGGTTTCCAGCCTTGTACTCTAGCGCTGGCACATCATATTTTTCAGTTTGTGTTCTGAAGCTGTAGTTATATTTTCCAAAAATTCTTAAATTAGATAGATCTAGTTACTGATCCCTTTCCCAGGCTAAAATGTACGTTGTTTCCCGTTTGTCACATATTTTCGCGATCTCGCATGTCCGCGATTTTCGTCTTTTATCCCCGCGATTTTATTGTAATTAACAAATATTGAAGGTTATTTGACACGAATTTATAAGGCTCATTATTTTGATTATCTTTCCATATCAAGTTTTTTAAGCATGATGGAAAAGAAAGGCTCTTGGAAGTGAAAATAACGTTAATTAAACTTTCAACATGGAAGTCAATATAAATGCGCTCTTACAAATAATTTAAACTCGCGCCGAATTTCACATTTGTTGTCGTCTAGGCCGCCGAAAAAACATCCACTAATTATCTAATTCAAGTGTCACCATCATCTACTAATGATGCGCCTACTCTTTTGATTGCATCATTCATATGCCGCGTGTTTACAACACCTTATACACATAATAGATGCCGAACATGTGTTTATTGCTTGTCAATTAAATCCAATCATCCATTGATTACGTCATTATCAAGCCGAGACAATGTGCACGTGCGTGATCGTCGCTGATTGACTGAAAGCGAGTAGATTAAAATACAAGCTCCGCCCCCGTTCTCACTTTCTGACGCGTCAACGGTTGCAACAGCCAGAGTGTTTGGAATTAACAAGTTGATTGACACGCACGCTAAAGAATCGACGCATGAATGAAAATTCCTACGGGTCAAATATGACTCGTCGGGCGTTTTTATCGCGGGTCAAATATGGGTATTTCGAAATTTTCACGGGTCAAAACCCGGGAGCTCGGGTCTACCGAATGCCCTGTGTAGCATTGTCTAGTGGACCTCTACCAAGATTGTTCAAATTATGACCCCCGGGTCAAAATTGACCCCGCGCGGGTGGGCCCTTAGTTTTTGCATAGGAATATATAGGGAAAACTTTAAAAATCTTCTTCTCTGAAACCACAAGGCCTAGAGCTAAGATATTTGGCATGTAGCATTGTCTAGTAGACCTCTACCAAGATTGTTCAAATTATGACCCCCGGGTCAAAATTGACCCCGCACCAGGGGGTCACTTAGTTTTGCATAGGAATATATAGGAAAAACTTAAAAAATCTTCTTCTCTGAAACCACAAGGCCTAGAGCTTAGATATTTGGCATGTAGCATTGGCTAGTGGACCTCTACCAAGATTGTTCAAATTATGAGCCCCGGATCAAAATTGACCCCGCCCGGGGTCACTTAGTTTTACATAGGCTTATATAGTAAAAACTTAAAAAATCTTCTTCTCTGAAACCACAAGGCCTAGAGCTTAGATATTTGGCATGTAGCATTGGCTAGTGGACCTCTACCAATATTGTTCAAATTATGACCCCCGGGTCAAAATTGACCCCGCACCGGGGTCACTTAGTTTTGCATAGGAATATATAGTAAAAACTTTAAAAATCTTCTTCTCTGAAACCACAAGGCCTAGAGCTTACATATTTGGCATGTAGCATTGCCTAGTAGACCTCTTTAAAGTTTGTTCAAATTATGCCCCTGGGGTGAAAATTGACCTTGCCGGGGGGTCATTTGTTTTACAAAGGCGTAGATAGGAAAACTTATTTGGTATATAACATTATCTAGTGATCTTCCACCAGGCAAGTGGACTTGTACCAAGGTGAGCGATATAGGGCCATCTTGGCCCTCTTGTTTAAGTTTCCCGTATAATAATGTAATGCCAGAATATGATGATGTATTTGGACAGAAATTTTTCATGATGATAACATAAAATGTCTGAACCACTGATTTTTGGCATTCGGTATTCTTTAGTTTGAAATATATATAAAGTTAAAGAGTGAAATAAGTGTAAACCAAACTCGACGGGGACATTCTTGATAACATGTATAGCAGTTGGTCAATATTTCATGACAACTCAGTGTTCCAGCTAGGATCTGAAAAGGGCAGGGTGCTGGTGAAAAAAGGGCATTTCGAGCCGCAAAGCGTCATGATGTACATTGTCAAAATTTAAAATTTCTTAAAGGGCAACAAAGTTGTCTTATCAAAAGGGCAAAGGGCGCTATTAAAAAAGGCAGGGCGCTGCAGAAAAGGGGCAGGGCGCCGCGCCCCGCTATTTAGGCCTAGCTGGAACACTGCAACTGTATTTTAACATCATAAACCCTGATGAATCATGTTGTTACAGTCTGCTATAAGAGTCACCCTGGCAACAATGTCTGTTCTGTTATGAAATGTTAAAAATTATATTTCAGCATAATTTGTTCTTAATACAATAAACCAAACAAAGCAAAAACTTGAGCTGAAGAATACAGATGTTTTGCAAAAGTGTTACATACATGGTACAGTCAATCAGTCATGGTTGTGCTGTATATGGGATGGTGGGAAAATTTGTTTTAGGTCATATTTCGGACTTTGAGAATGTTATATAAAGCAGTATTATCTTAGATGAAGCAACAACATGATGATACATTTAGACAGAATACAATATGTTGATAATATATGAATGTCTGAACCACTGATTGTTGCTTCTTACTAATCTTGGAGATAGGAATATTTTGATTGCAGTTTATTATATACAGCATACATATGCATGTTTAGATATCTACTATATTAATTAGTAGTATGTTACGAGTTCAAACATAATTTGCAGGGTTCTGGCTTGAAATTGCCATCCAGTGTTCTGCCATCAGAGTATGAGAAAACAGTTGGCTTGCTTAATCAAGCTGTACCAGTAAAAGGTAAGTGAAATGCTACAGGCTGTGCCTCATTAGAACTTTTCCTATTTGCAAAAGATATGTTGGCATGCCATATGGAATTGATAAAATGTTAATGGTATAATTAATACACTGCTAAAGTCTGAATGTAAAAAGTGTGTATCTACCGTCCGTTTCCGACTATAAGACGCATTTTTGAGACTCAAAATTGAAGTGCAACGAGGGGGTGCGTCTTATAAGCGGATGCTACAGGAAATTTAACAAACAATCGGGACAAATGTGATATTAAAACTTCAAATCTCACTTTTTAACTAGTACCGGTACTTTCGTTTTTGGTAGCCATTTGCAAAACAGTGCTAACGCGCGTACCGTCCCGTGCCGTATTAAAACGGTCGATATCGTTCGATTTTTTTCTAAGTTATTTTTTATGTAATAAATCGATTTTTAATTTCATTTTTCTCCTTCCAAACTACAAATATATCGGTCCGAGTTTATTCAGTCTGCAAACCAAAAATAATTAATCGGCAATTTTGAAAACAAAATGCCGGGCGTAATTCTTAAAATCTTTTCAATTTTTATTGACTGCTAATCGCTAAACAAACATGACAATTAAACATCTGTAGATGTTTTCTCTAGACACCAATTAGAAGCCAAACTTAGGGGATTTAAAAAGGTGACACGTCGAAGTGTTAACTGTTGAATAAACACAAACAATAGCCAGGGGTCTTTCTGTTTTGTGTAAATTTTTCGTTAATTGACACGCATAATCGCAAGACCTATTGCTCGAAATTAAAATGCGATTGGATAATAATCAACGTGGGCATGGCTAATGTTTGATTGACATGTTATTTTGCTGATTGACAGACAAACAACCAAACATTCGTGATTACCGACGGGTCGTACCGATTATAGCCTCTTTAGAGGATGGTGGATTACCGATTTATTCGATAGATATTTTGTTTTCTTTTATCGGAAAATAATAACAATGGGACTTGATAAAATAATTGGTAAACAATCTAAATTCATTCTTGTTTGATAACAATAATTGGCCAGTATTTACTATTCACACACATAAAAACTTAAAAGAATGTTTGCTTGTTTGTCTTTATTGAAAAATTGTTTACGATGCAGCCAGCATTAAATGAATGGGTAACTTATTGAAGTAAATATATTGAGATACAAATTTGTTTGATTTCAATTATTTACCAGTGATTATGCTATATACAGGATATAACCAATATAAAATGGTAGCACTAAGCATTTGCTTTGTTTCTTTATTTTCGGACATACGTGAAATACTTGGAAAAAATTGATGAGGTTTATTTTAATTTTATCGATTTTTACACTGTAAGCAGCTCTTGTTTGAAAGTTTTTACCCTTCCCTGATGTAAAAATATGGCCGCGTCTTATACGAGGGTCAAAGCAAAAATCTCAATTTCCCAAACCCTAGTTAGGGATGCGTCTTATAGTCGAGTGCGCCTTATAAGCGGGTATATACGGTAACTGTGCAAGCTGTCCTGTAGGATAGTAGGATAAAGTGGAGTATTCTGTATTCTCTGTGTAAAGTTTAGACTTTGTAGGGAAAATATATAACACAGTAATATCTCTAGCGTATGAAAAGTTAATTTTGCTATTTTTGTGAGACAGAAAAGTCTTGTTAAACTAAATGAAATGACTGAATTTCATGCTTGGAAGTGATAGTGTTTACTGATAACCTCTTGTTTCATAGGTCCACGGCCTGACTGGGATCCTGATATTGTCGAGGCTCTCGATGATGATTTTGACTTTGATAATCCAGACAACAAGCTTGCGGATGACTTCATACAGATGGCTAATACTGATGCGGAGGAGTGAGTAAAAATTTGTTCCTGTAGAATGATTTACTATTGAAGGTCTGTTTTGTTCAGTGATGATTTACATTCAGTTAAGTTGTATGAAATTTCTGTTCATCACAATATTGTTATTTTCATGTAATTTCTTTCATGGATATTGTACTTTTTATGCCCATGGGCAAGGTGGCGGCATCCTGTGTAAAATAAGAATAAATGTAATAGGGTGTGATGTATTTTAGCCAGTTATTTCATAACTTGTATTATTATGCAGGCGTGAAGGTAGTGATCTCGAGACAGTGAGTGACCTTGGATCAGACATGGCAGAAATGTCGGACAATGATTTATTTGATACAGATTATCCGTATGGAGATCATATGTTCATGGATGAGGAGACCAAGTCGCGCTTCACTAGTTACTCCATGTCATCTAGTGTAATCCGAAGAAATGAGGGCCTGACCTTTCTTGATGATAGGTTTGAAAAGGTAATTGTTAAAAAGACCACCTTTCAAATTCTAAGTAAGGATTTCATATTTATCAAATGTCATAACCATACTTAGATTTGTACAGAACAGCAAGCTTGCAATAATTTGCACCCATCAGGTATTTTGTGTGATAAATTGACTAAGAAAAAGTTACATAGATTTGTACATGTAGTTTGGAGGCAAAAGCATCACTGAAAAGTTAAATATTTTCAATGCTAATTTAGCTTTTCATCTGTGCTGGTCATCACGTGTAACACACCTATGTATAGTCTCTGAACATTGAATAGCTTTATGATTAGTTTTGTCCTGTACATTATGTAGAATAGAAACTACATTCAATTTAAACCAATTTATTTTAGCTGGACTGTAAAGAATGCATTTGCATATTAGGTCATTGTTCAGCTGACTCAAGGGAAACCTGTGTTGTGTGACATATGTAAATTTGTCAATATTAGCAATAAGAGTGTATCCTCTGACAATACAAAATTAAATTTCTACATTTGTATTCCATATCTTTGTAAGCAAATACCATATCGAAAATGTACTGCTTTTGGAGGAAGGCAGTAACAGATGAATTATCTTAACATTTTGTTAAATTTAGGACGACAAAAGCTGTTGGTCAAATTTAGCCTAGGTTTACAGAATTGCTAATTGATTTAACTATTCTGCTGTCAACAGTTATATGAGGAATATGACGATACTGAGATTGGAGCCCTGGACCAGGAAGATATTGATGGAACAATACAACAGGGCAGTACCGTGCTGGATGCTCTAGTGGATGAGTTTGAAAAACAGCAGAAAGTAAAGTAAGAGTGTTGAAGAGTTAAACCAGTCTAAAATCATAATGTAACCATTTAAATTGTTATGAGATTAAAAAGTAAAGTAGGCTTACTATTCAAGGTTACTTCACATTTTGGCTCGGGTTATTGTAGATCATATTGTTACTGTTTCCAAACAGTTGATGATCCTACATGATTAACAACAGTTCCAAATTTACTTGGGCATGGTTTTGTCATGAACAAATCTTGTTATCTTGTAGAATCTCAAATTTCATTATATTTTGAAAAGTTCATACTTCATGGCATAAATTTGGCAAAGAAGAATAGAGAGACTAATTGTTACTTTAGTAAGGATTTGACAGAAATTGCTGCAATTTACATTAACTTAACAAAAATGTTAACACTTATGCTAGCAAATAACATTTGTGATGGTTTGTAAGAACTTGCAATGTTCTAATGGATCAAGTGGATGCTAGAAATGGATAGAAAAATGTCAAATGCATTCAGCTTTGAATCATTACATTGAGAACCCTACCAGTGATGCAAAACCAAGACAGCTGATGGTGAAATACCAGATGTAGATGCTAGTCTAACTTAGTAAGGAACCACTGATGTTGTTTTCTTTTATACATACAGTTTAGATATTCTTTTACTGCTGCCCATCTTAGAAAACAGCCAGTTTAAGTGAAATTACTGGTGTACAGTGTATTTGGAGTTTGGGTATGTGCAGTTTTGACTGTTTTGTTGCAGAAAGTTGAAAGAAGTTGTAGATGAGAATGAAGGTGAGGCTGTAGATGTTGTCAGTGAGGACGGTTCAGAGATGTCCGATACAGACCTGGTAACAGTTGAAGTGAAACCAGAAGAAAAGTGGGACTGTGAATCTATACTGAGTACATACTCTAACTTGTACAATCACCCCAAACTTATTACAGAACCAAAAAAGGTAAGATAATAAACCAAATGAATGTAAATTTTTAACTCCATTTCCATCCATTAATAAACTAAAACATCTCGGCAAATAACTTGTGAAGTAGTCACATACTTTTGCTTTGCTGTATAGTAAGACAATAAGGCAGAATATCCGATGAAATACTTAGAAAATTTATTAAATTGTTACCATAGCTTTAAAAAAAGAAACAGGAACATTTCAGAGTTTTCAGATATAAACAGGAGGCCGAAATGACTGTTTTCAGAATGTTATTCATTGTTCTATTGTCAAAGTACTTGAGATTCCTCGATTAGTTTTGCTAATCTTTATGGACATTATTCACAAAAATAGTTGGCTTACTTAAGAAATAATAAATGCCTCCCTGTATTTTATCGTTGAATAAAATATAGTCAGGAATTTGGATGCGTAGTAATTAAGTCACGAGTGCGTAGCACGAGTGATTTAATTTTTCGCATCGAAATGACTGACGTATTTTATTCAGCGATAAAAATATAGGGAACAATTTATTATTTCGATTCTAACACATTATTTTCTTTGAAAACAATCCCGAACTTTATTTAACGCGTAGTAGTACATCATTGTAACCTTAAAACGCGAGATACGATTGGGCGCGCTTGTTTACATACGCCACGTCGTTACGTCATTTAAGGCACGTCGTCCTTGGAAAAACGTGCTGTATTTTATCGTAAAATAAAATACAGGCTTCCCTTATACGTTCATATAGGAAAAGCAGCCGCTTGTGTTAGAATTGATGATTGGAGGTACACAATTTATTTCTAAATAGGTAAAAAATAAGGAGATAAAGCTGATGGGTAAGCATGGGATACCAGAAGATAGTATAGCAACCCGAGGCCTGACAGAGCATGAGCTAAATATAGAAATGAATCAAAGAAACCTGACGGATAAAGCCAGTACATACAGACCTAAAGACGAAACACTTGAGGAAAAGAAAGAGAGAAAAAATGCAATTAAAGAAGAAAGAAGGGTTAGTATTGACATTTTACTGAAGAGTTGGCTGTGTATTCACTTACAATGATGCAGAACTAAGACAGCAGATCATAATGAAGATGCTTGTCTAAGGAACCACTGATTAAGTGTATATTAGCAGTTGTAAGATTGAATATAAGCAATGCTTATGCACTAGTTGGTTGGGGTTTTCTTTTTACCAGAAGAAACTGTTGTGAGAAGTAAATTTTTCTTTGGTGACCTTAGCAGTCAGGGGTGTAACTTTCATAAGTTATTTTAAAAATAACTTCAGTAAGTGATATTTGAAGCATTTTGTTATTAAAATTACTTCCCTTTGCTGAAAGAATATAGCTCCCTTGAAAGTTGAGGTGACCAAAATAATTGGAATTTCTGAAAATAACGTATACAGGTTACAATTCAACATTTCATTTTTTCTTGAATTTCTTCATTATAAGCAGATTACCTCTGCAAATACCATTAGATAAGAGAAAGTAATACAGGTTCTTCATTTATAGCAATCTCATTAAAATCATATCCTAATGTACGCTCCTCTACCTCCTCTCCTCTCAGTTAGCGAAGCGAAGATACTGAGTCTGATTTAAATGAGATTGCATTTATAGCTGACAGTAATGACTTTTCAATTAGACATAATGGATTATTGCCAAAATTGCAGAAAATTCATATTCTTGTGAAAAATGATGTTAAATCTATGTACTATTTGAATGAAAATAACTTGAATATGTTATCATGACTGAAATATAACTTAAAGAAGAGATTAAGTGAGTGATGAATAAAAGATAAATATAACTTTTAGAAGTTATGAAAAACAATTTAAACAAGTTGCACCCCCGACTGCTTAGTGCTTACCTCTAGGAGAGAAGTAGATAAACATTACTCTTCGTTCATTGAATAGCAGTTTGCCTATGCTAAGTTGTGAACAAAGGCACGAAACTTGTCAAGTTGCAGTCATGTTAGCTTCCTTGGATATATTGAAGTATTGTATTTATTCCTTGTAGCTATTAGTCTTGCAGTGTAGTAGAATCACATGTGATGTATAAAACAGACAGCAGATGTGCATTCATATGATGATGCTTGTCTAAGGAACCACTGATGTGATCTCTGGTAAAACATTCATGAATTTAGGAAATTGCAGTGACCTTCTTTATATCATTTTAAGAAAGTACTTTGATTTCTGATAGCTGTTAAGACAGGGTATTAATGCCTTGAGTATATTATGCTGTATTTAAATGATAATATGTTATTATTTCTACTTACTCATTTGAATACATGTGCTGCATTAGATCATATAGAGAAAGAAAATATTGATGCTAACAGTACATTGATGAAGCTGTCTCTACTTGTCATTGTTTAGAAAGTGGCTGAGATTAAAAAGCTTTGTTGAAGTCGAAAACAAAGATGGGATAGGTTTAGAAAAAATAACAGCCAGTGATAGTACGACTCAACATTTATGTTGCTTCTGTGAAACTGACCTTGCATTAAAGTAATATTCTAGATATATTGACCTTTTTTTCATGTTGCAGCATGTTCTGCTCTTAAGTTTACACACATGATGCATAACAAAGACGGCTTATGGATGTAAATCCAAATGAAGAAGTTGTCTAAGGAACCACTGATAAAGTGTATATTAGCAGTTGTAAGATTAAATATAAGCAATGCTTATGCACTAGTTGGTTGGGGTTTTCTTTTTACCAGAAGAAACCTGTTGTGAGAAGTAAATTTTTCTAGGATGACCTTAGTGCTTACCTCTAGGAGAGGAGTAGATAAACATTACTCTTCGTTCATTGAATAGCAGTTTTTCTATGCTAAGTTGTGAACAAAGGCACGAAACTTGTCAAGTTGCAGTCATGTTAGCTTCCTTGGATATATTGAAGTATTGTATTTATTCCTTGTAGCTATTAGTCTTGCAGTGTAGTAGAATCACATGTGATGTATAAAACAGACAGCAGATGTGCATTCATATGATGATGCTTGTCTAAGGAACCACTGATGTGATCTCTGGTAAAACATTCATGAATTTAGGAAATTGCAGTGACCTTCTTAATATCATTTTAAGAAAAATACTTTGATTTCTGATAGCTATTTAGACAGGGTATTAATGCCTTGAGTATATTATGCTGTATTTAAATGATAATATGTTATTATTTCTACTTACTCATTTGAAGTGCTGCATTAGATCATATAGAGAAAGAAAATATTGATGCTAACAGTACATTGATGAAGCTGTCTCTACTTGTCATTGTTTAGAAAGTGGCTAAGATTAAATAGGTTTATGTTGCTTCTGTGAAACTGACCTTGCATTGAAGTAATATTCTAGATACCATGACACTTGTTTTCATGTTGCAGCATGTTCTGCTTTTAAGTTTACACACATGATGCATAACAAAGACAGCTTATGGATGTAAATCCAAATGAAGATGCTTGTCTAAGGAACCACTGATAAAGTGTATATTAGCAATTGTAAGATTAAATATAAGCAATACTTATGGACTAGTTAGTTTGGGGTTCTCTTTTTACTAGAAGAAACATGTTGTGAGAAGTTATGTTTTCTTGGGTGTCCTTAGTGCTTACCTCTAGGAGAGGAGTAGATAAACATTACTCTTCGTTCATTGAATAGCAGTTTGCCTATGCTAAGTTGTGAACAAAGGCACGAAACTTGTCAAGTTGCAGTCATGTTAGCTTCCTTGGATATATTGAAGTATTGTATTTATTCCTTATAGCTATTAGTCTTGCAGTGTAGTAGAATCACATGTGATGTATAAAACAGACATCAGATGTGCATTCATATGATGATGCTTGTCTAAGGAACCACTGATGTGATCTCTGGTAAAACATTCATGAATTTAGGAAATTGCAGTGACCTTCTTTATATCATTTTAAAAAAAATACTTTGATTTCTGATAGCTATTTAGACAGGGTATCAATGCCTTGAGTATATTATGCTGTATTTAAATAATATGTTGTTTTTTTCTATTTACCCATTTGAACACATGTGATTCATTGCTTCATATTGACTGAGAAACTTGCCCTGGTAGTGTATGACAATCTTCACTATTCTGCATTGAATAGTATAGAGAGAAAAAATACTGATGCTAATAGTACATTGATGAAGCTGTCTCTACTTGTCATTGTTTAGAAAGTGGCTAAGATTAAAAAGGTCTATTGAAGACGAAAACAAAGATGGGATAGGTTTAGAAAAAATAACAGCTAGTGTTTGTATGACTCAACATTAATGTTGCTTCTGTGAAACTGACCTTGCATTGAAGTAATATTCTAGATACCATGACACTTGTTTTCATGTTGCAGCATGTTCTGCATTCAAGTTTACACACATGATGCATAACAAAGACAGCTTATGGATGTAAATCCAAATGAAGATGCTTGTCTAAGGAACCACTGATGTGTATGTGTAGTTGAATTTGTAACCCAAGTTGGAAGTGATCTGATTTTCCAAAATTTTAATGGTCTTGTTTATAAAGGTTCAGTGAGTCATATTTTTCAGTGTCTAATTTGGGCGAATGACAATTGAACTGTATAACAAGTTAAACCCAAAATATTTAACTTTCGAAATTGACTTTTCAGGAAAGAAGACAGGAGAAGAAACAGAATAAGAAAGCATTTTCAAAAGAAAAAGTGAGACAAGACAAAGAAACATTGAACTTAAATCAAAACTTAAAAGGATTGAAAATTGTTTGATATATATTCATTGGATGAAATACTCCTTAAAGTAAACATGACCCCCAGATCATGTCTTCCTTTCCCAGTTACAGGAACAGGTAGGAACAGAGATTGTAAATCATCGTCAGAAAGTAGCAAATGGTGACAATTTGATATGAGATGCTGAATAGTGAAATTCTATCGTGCTGCATACCGAAAAACAAACAGTATTATAAATGAGCAGATCATTTCACTCATTTAACAGTGAAATTTCAGAACTGCAGTTATTAGAAATAAAATTCAAGATACCTGGTGTTCACATCAGTGCATGTCTTGTTTGCCAAGTCTCATAAAGTTTTTGTGCCAAGTTGCAGGTTTTTAAAATACTACCAGACTTCCACTGCATAGATATCAAGTACAAATGTAAGAAACTGGACTTGTAAAATGTTGGCACAACCCCACAAAAGCTTACCTGCTTACCTGCTAAATGTTAAAATATCAAAACTAACTCTTAAACCGTCTCCTTTGGTTTAGTGGTTTAGGCATCTGCCTTGGGAGCGGGAGGTCGAAGGTTCGAATCCCAGCAGGGGTCCGTTCTGATATGGCCGGTTGGTGAGCCGCCAGCTAGTTAAATAATGGTTACCGTATGCCTGGTGCCTGGCATTAAAAAGGATTCAGGAGGTACATGTGCTCAAAAAGAAGGTGTCTCACAAGTCAGAAATGGCTGGCCCTTTAGATAGGGATGACACTATAATAAACAAACAATTTACTTTACCTTTTAAACATTTCCAGAAATTACCAACTTGGCTGCACACTAGTATCACATTTATACTGGCATTTTTTTGTGTATAGGAAAATGGTCATTTTCAGTTGAACTTGAGAATATTACAGATGTATGCAAAGTTAAGTCTCTTCACATCACTTGTTGCAATAAATGCCCAAATTCTTACAATGACTTACCAGGTAGATTCTTTAAGACGTAAGTTTTTTTTTTGGGCTAGTTGCCTCTTGTAATTAGTTTATTTCACACTTTCACACTTGTATTGTTAATTATTTACAAGAATTGTGAAGAATAAAGTCTAAATGAAACTGTCGTTGATGTCAGTTCTTAGCTTATTTTCAGATTTTAACATTATTTGATTATGAGTCTTTTAATGCTTGTTAAATATTGTTGTCTGTGATATCCAACAGTAATAAATTGATTCTGTGGTATTTTGAGGTTTTGTTTATTGAATATTCCTGAGTCTGAGCTATTAATATATGGGTCCTCTCGTGTGGGCCTATGTACATTTATCAAGGTTTTATGCCTCCAAAGGTGTCCAGGCTGTAACTTTGTCATCCATTGAACACTTTTTATATAACATGGCACAGCTGTTCAGCTTGTGTTGTATACAAGACGCACGTCCCTACCTGAGATGTCAAGGTTGCACGTAAAGGTAATTGAATCCTGTATATATGCACACATTTGTGTCCAGACTGTAACTTTTTTGTACAGTGAAGGATTTTAAATGTAATGACATAAAATGTGCCGCACATCAAAACGCTGTGTCACATGCAAGACCCATGAACCTACCTTGCAGGTCAAGGTCACACTTCGAAGGCCATGTAATCGTGTGTACCTGATAACCATTGTGCATGGAAGGGTTTGAAAATTACATGGCACACTTGTTCAGCACATAAGAGATGCTGTGTCACATGCAAGTCCCACATCCTTACCTTGGAGGTCAAGGTCACACTTTTAGATAAAAGGTTTGGAATCCTGTGTTTCTTGCATACCAGATCAAGATACCTGCAGTTTTAGCCAGTGCTGGAATATCTCATCTTAACCCCCTGGTGTAAGACTACATGATGACGTCAGATTAACTACTTATATGAATGAATGTGTAAATTAGTACACAAGAAAATAGCGCATAAATATAAGTCATTGATTTTATTTTTTATGCTACTTTAGTAGAAAATGGTATGCAAGAAAAAGAATCTATCACTGGCTGCATGTGCAAATGAGAATATCCGGCTCTTTGGTAACTGTTTTACATTGCAAGGCTTCCGCCATACAGTTGCCCTCTAGCCAGATATTCCCATCTGCATGTGCAAGCAGTGAAATATTCTTATAATATGCACATGTTCACATCATTGTAATTCTGTATGAAGATGGCACAAATGTTCTGCAAATAGAAATAAAGTGATGTGCGCAAGCACTGGATCCTTGCCTTGAAGGTCAAGGTCACAGACTTAAGACACCACTTTTTCACATTTTGTCACTTGTGAGGGACAGCACTTGTTTACTTCTTAAATAGAAATAAAGTTAGGAAGTCTTCTTAGCTCACCTGGCTATGCCAGGGTGAGCTTTTCTGATCGATGATTGTCAGTCGTATGTCGTCCATCAACATTTTAATTCAAATGACATCTCCTCTGAAACCTCTAGACCAATGTTGATAAAACTATGCAGGAATGTTCCTTGCATGAAGCTCTACCAAAATTGTTCAAAGAATTCCATTCCATGCAGAACTATGGTTGCTATGGCAACAAATAGGAAAACTTTAAAAATCTTCTCTGAAACCACAAGGCCTAGAGCTTAGATATTTGGCATGTAGCATTGTCTAGTGGACCTCTACCAAGATTGTTCAAATTATGACCCCCGGGTCAAAATTGACCCCGCGAGGGTGGTCTCTTAGTTTTTGCATAGGCATATATAGGAAAAACTTTAAAAATCTCTGAAACCACAAGGCCTAGAGCTAAGATATTTGGCATGTAGCATTGTCTAGTGGACCTCTACCAAGATTGTTCAAATTATGACCCCCGGGTCAAAATTGACCCCGTGGGGTTGGTCACTTAGCTTTGCATAGGCTTATGTAGGAAAAACTTTAAAAATCTTCTTCTCTGAAACTTTCACTTTTAACCACATCAAAAACACCAGGTTCTCACTATCACTTGCTGATATAATTTCAAGACTAGCTCAAATACTTCTTTAGCTTGCCTGACTTCAGTAGTCATTGTGAGCTTTAAGAACCAATGAACGATGTCCGTCCACTTTTTGTGAACATACTAGAAGCCACATTTTCCACCTTGTCTGGATATTGGTTGTCTAGGCCAAGTTTGGTTGGTGGCTTTGGGTCAAAAACTAGTCACATGGTAAAAAAATGAAAAACTGGGTGAACACTCCACAAGCCACATTTTGTACCCAATCATCCTGAAATTGGTTGGAATGTTATGATTTCTAGGCTAAGTTGGAACTGGGTCATGCTGGGTAAAAAAACCAGGACACCCAGTCAAATAGTAAAACTTTGCGAATGTTAGAATCCCAATCATCTTGAAAATTAGTCAGAATATTTGATTTGAGGTTTGAAACTGGGTCATGGGTCAAAAACAAGGACCAAACGAAGTAATAGCTTATGAACACATTCAACTCTCCAATCATACTGAAAATTGGGTTGATTGTCTCGATGAACTCTGTCAAGTTCAAAACTAGGTCACAGGACCTAAAACTAGGTCGCCCAGTCAAATAAATAGAAAAACCTTGGAACATTCTTAAAGCCACACTTTGTACCCAATCATCATGAAAGTTAGTCATAACTTTTGTTTGGATGAAATTTAGGTCATGGTTGAAACTACAAAACTAGGTCAAATCATAGTAAAACTCTTGTGAACAGTCATCTGGAAAATTGGGTCAGAATATTTATCTTGATGAACTCTAGGCCAAGATTGAAACTCGATAAAATGGTATAAAAAAGTATACAAAGTGCCAGAGTGAGCTATTAGGATCGCTTTCTGTCTGGGGTCTGTTGTACATCGTATGTCCGTCCACTCTTTCCTTCAAACGACATCTCTGAAACCACTTGGCCAATGTTGATGAAACTTTGCAGGGATGTTCCTTGCATGAAGCTATATCAAAGTTGTTCAAATAATTCCATTCCATGCAGAACTCTGGTTGCTATGCAACAAATAGGAAACACTTTAAACTGAAACCACAAGGCCTAGAGCTTAGATATTTAGCATGTGGCATTGTCTACTGCACCTCTACGAAGATTGTTCAAATTATGAGCCCTGGGTCAAAATTGACCCCGCCTGGGGGGTCACTTGGTTTTACATAGGGTCATATAGGAAAAACTTTAAAAATCTTCTCTGAAACCACAAGGCCTAGAGCTGAGATATTTAGCATGTAGCATTGTCTAGTGGACCTTTACCAAGATTGTTCAAATCATGACCCCCTGGTAAAAATTAACCCTTCCCTGGAGGGGGGAAAGCACTATTTCACATAGGCTTAAATGGGAAAAAAACTTTAAAA
Organism: Saxidomus purpurata; assembly: GCA_022818135.1. NCBI lineage: Eukaryota > Metazoa > Mollusca > Bivalvia > Venerida > Veneridae > Saxidomus > Saxidomus purpurata. The sequence goes on along the minus strand of JAFMSR010000005.1, from coordinate 52,696,680 downwards.
AAAAACACAAGGCCAACAGGCAGATAATAGATATTTGAAATGATACTTAGCAATGAAGTGGACCTCTACAAATTATGTTAGAATCATGACCCCTTTTATTATAGCAAATGGTAGTCAGGTGAGCGATATAGGGCCATCATGGCCCATTTGTTTCATGTAGAGGGCATAATCTACATATTGCTCTGTATCCAGATTTCATGAACCTAGCTCAAGTAATTTTCAAGACGTCACCTGAATAAAGACAGGATGAACCTTCAGTGAACCCGGTTGTGGACGATGAAACTTATTTCACTGCATACAAGGTATTTTGTTGACTGAAGAAACTCAAAGCAATCAAAGTGCTTTAAAGCCGGAGCAGAGTATTTCTCACAACTGAACCCAATTTTTATAAATTCAATTTATGTTAAAAAGTTAGAGAAAGTACAGAATCTGATATTTATACTAAATATAACAAAACCCAGTTCCAAATTCCTTTTTCACTTCAAATGATGCGATACTGTTGCAGTTAAAATATCAGAAGTAGTAATCACCACCTGTACGTAAGCGAGATCTAGCATAGTTAAACATTTCTGTAAAGTTTGCAGTTTAAAGATTTTCTAAATGATTTTGTCCCCAGGGCATGGATGTGCTTTTAAATCTACTTTCCAAGTTAATTTTACGAAGGGATATTTCATTTGCTGATATTTAAGCTCAAGAAGAACTACTTAGCTGGAAAGCCTCTTGCGGTTCAAATTGTCAGGGATTGGCTTAGTGCTTTAAGAATGCACGTTACAAAAGTAAGTGGCTGTTGAACATATGGACAAAATCTTCAGGTCACATTTATCAGCTGACTTGAGCATTTGGAGTGGGTGAGCTAATAAATGAAACTTTCTTTTCAACAAGGATTAAGAAAGTTACTGATGCTGGTTTGCATGAACATGCCCATACTTCCATATCTGGAAGACCATTGGACTTCAGAAATAACAACAACAATATATTTGATGCTGCATGCAGTGTATTGCTGGCAATAGTAATGTGCTACAGAAAATAAAATTACAACTATACAAAACAGCAAGGACAAATCTGTCAAAACAGACACACAAGGAATTACAAAACTTGTACACTTTTATACAAACATTACATGTATCTATTTTTTAACGAAAAAGGTAACAATAAAACATTAATATATAATACTGGTACATACAAACACTCAAGAAAATTGTAAACTGTATAGTTTTCTAAATGAAATAATGAGGAATGGTTCCTGAATATAATTATGATTTTATTTAGATGCACTTGTACATATAATTAAAAAAATTAAATGTCTTGCAAACATTTTCTCTACCTAATGTATAAGATATACTATCCATAAATAAGAAACATTCATTCTATTACAGAATTACACCTATAAATTATCTACAAATTTGTATTGCAATCATATAATGTCAACTGAATGAACATGTTTAAACTTTAAAGTTATTGAGCTTTGAATTTAATTTTAAAAAATAGAAGGAAACATGATAAAGTACTGAGCAAATTCTCATAGAGAAATGTACATATACCTGAGAAAGAACTTGTGTTCAGTTGATATGTGTTCATTTGGCTACAGATAAAGTGAAAGACGCAAACACCTATAAGCACACTTGTGTCACAATTAAAACAAAAACTAGACAAAAACATTGGTAATTTTCAAACACAAACAAAATACACCTACATAAAACACACACAATTATTTAATAAGCTTTCCACAACCATTTACTGTTTTGTCTTTCCTATACGTAAATATATACCATTAAATTTTTATATTTTTTTTTCTCATCTTTTGCACTTTTTGAAGAAAGTATAACAAAATAGGTAAGAAATTGCCTTAACTCACATCTTAATGGACAAGACTGCTGTTCATATTTCAAGTTTCACACAATTTTATTCAACACAAAACGCGATAACTTCACAGCAGTTTCTTTAAATTTCCAGCAAAGGGTTACACATTCTTCTTTTTTCGAAACTTGATATTCATGTACTTTTTGTATGGAAAATGTGTATTTTGGCTTTGGGATTGTTTGACGTAGAGGTCAACATCATGGTGGTCTTTTAACTCTCCACAAATAATGCACAACTTCTCCACATAGCAGATTGAAGTTAGATGACATTAAATTAATCATAGAGCACAGCTTTCATACTTGCATCAAGTCAAACACATCTGCAGTAAACATTGATACAGTATACTGTCATCTATTGAAATTTTGACATTCAATTCAACTGTACAGACATATTAAACGAAACAGAGGTACATCACAACACAACATATCACAAAACTGAAACAATTATAAGAACACAGAAAAACCCAAACAAAACAGCTTAAGGGACACAGAAAGCATAATAAGCAACAAGCAGCATACTCCTGTCAATTAAAACATAGCGGCCATCGGGCTGTACTGAGATCTCCTGAAACTTTTAACATTTTAGTAGTTCTAAAGTAAATAGTAAAATAATATTTCATGAATCAATTTCAAATTATTGACTGTCAATCAAAGTTCACAAATAAAACTGTTGAATTAATTAATGAACTATTTAACATCAGTGACTAAAAATTTCAATCAATGACCTAACATGCCCATTTACTGTATGACACAAAGTTTTGGCATTGTAATGTTTTCATGCATATCTGGTCTCTTGTCTCTCACTTCATACAAGACGCGGCTCCTGGCCAGCTTCTGATATATCTCTGAATTGGAGCTTTTAGCTCTTAAACAATGAAATGGAACCAGCTGATTTACTATACCCTCTGGAGTGCTATTTGGTGGACATTTCTTCACAGGTCTGATGGAGAAACACTTCCTTTGGATGCCATTAATCCTTTTTTCTTTCACTTCAGTCTCCTCTAGTGGTGGCACTTGTTCTGAAAGAAGCAAGTCCAAAATATTAGTAGAATGTTCAAGTACACAAGTTGGCGCGGGTAAAAAGCTTTAGCTTTGTCTTAAAAACCTGTTGTTGTCATAATTTTTGGAACAACTAAGATCTGCATTACCAGTAATTTTTTTAAAGCAAAACTTCCCTTGAATGAATGAAGACTTTGCCAAAATGAGTAAAAAAACAGAATTTATAGAATTATATTGAACAAGATCTAGTAAGCTACAAGCTTTCTTAACAATCAAGCTAAAATAAATTAAGAAAGAGAAAGAGAGAGAAAGATCTAGTAGGGCTGATAGAGGGGGGGGGGGGAAGAGTTGAAAAGATTTTACTGCAAAACAGCAGATGTTAATCAAATGTTTTAAATGAAATGTATGTCTGTACTATGATAATCAAACAACATTTTGGGGGGTGGGGGGGAGCAGTTTCGGGGGATGGGGAGACAATATTCACTTGCAGGGGGGGTCTGCTCTGGTTGAAAGTTAAAGTTTTAATAAAGTCAAATATCTTGAATACTATCAAAGTATTGACTTGAAACTCAAAAATATCTTACCATCAACATCTACACCTAGGAAACAATCCCCATAACTCTGTTTTGATTTTTGACAGATTTATGCCCCTTTTTAACTTAGAATATTTGGTAAAAGATTTTATAAAGTCAAATGTTTTGAATACTATCAAAGGTATTGACTTGAAACTCAAAATATATGTTTACCATCAACATCTACACCTGAGGAAACAATCCTCTTAACTCTGTTTTGATTTTTGACAGATTTATGCCCCTTTTTTAAATTTGAAATTTTTGTTAAAGTTTTTAGTAAAGTCAAATATCCTGAATACTATCAAAGGTATTGACTTGAAACTCAAACTTATGTTTACCATCAACATCTACAATCCCCATAACTCTGTTTTATTTTTGACAGATTTATGCCCCCTTTTAACTTAGAATTTTTTGGTTAAAGTTTTTTATTAATTCAAATATCTTGCAAATTATCAAAGGTATTGAATTGAAACTCAAAAATACTTTACCAAAAGCATCTACAGCTGGGGAAAAAATCATCATAACCCTTTTTTTTTTTTTTTTTTTTTTTTCCTTTTTAATTTGGGTTTTTTTTTTTAAGATTTTTATAAAATTAAATATCTTGAATACTATCAAGGTATTGACTTGAAACTCAAAGTATGTGTCTACAATCAACATCTACACCAGGAAACTCCATAACTCTGTTTTGAATTTTGACAGATTATGCCCCTTTTTAAGCTTAAAAATTTGGTAAAAGATTTTATAAAGTCAAATGTTTTGAATACTAAAGGTATTGACTGAAACTCAAAGTATGTGTCTACCATCAACATCAATCTAGGAAACAATCCACATAACTGTTTTGGTTTTTGACAGATTTAACCCTTTTTTATTTTTTTTTTTTTATGGACTTAAAAGTATGTTTACTGTCAACATCTCACCATGTTTTGATTTTTGACATTTATGCCCTTTAACTTAGCAGATTGTCACAGTTTTTACCAGACTAATCATGGAAATACTTTTAAATATCATAGAAAATTATGCTCTGTATTATGATAATCAAACATTTTTATTGTATATATTTTAACTTAATGTAAGTACATTACAAAGGTCTTTGAACAAGTTTCATATCTTTGACCTTACTTCTTCTTTTTTTTTTTTTTTCAGACAATCACACTACTCTTTTTGTAAAAAAACCCATTACCAACAACCTCGAATAGTCGAGCGTGCTGTCATGTGACAGCTCATGTTATTGTATATACTCAACAAAATAATTATAAACTAGAACTATCACTGAAGGTGATGAATACCCCCCCTGAACACCCCACTGACACAGTATATAAAATTTATGTGACATTTGATGCTTTTATCATTTAGACCTGCACAACTTAAGACATGTCTCCTTATCACTTCTGTTAATGATAATTAATTCTGACCAGGGGTTTTGGAGATTAAAAGCGCACAAGATTTTATTATGTCGAGCCTAGATCTAGTGACCCGAAACTTGGACCATGCACAACTAGGCATTGTACTTATCACTTCAGTCAAGATTTAGCATTCACAAGATTTTACTATTTAGAGCCTCTGTGACCTTGACATTTGACCTAGTGACCTGAAACATGGATCATGCACAACTAGGCATTGTACTTATTACTTCCGTACAATTCTGACCGGAGGTTTCAAGAATTAGTGTCCACAAGATTCTGTCAACAGACAGACGGACGGACAGACACATACAAGCTATATATTTTATGAATTAAATGCTAGAAAGTTGAATTGATAATGATGAAAACATACTTGATTTCTCTCTTATCTCTAGAACTCCCAGTTTATTATGAAGGGGTTTAGGATCACACTGGCTGTCTGGTACCAGGTATGTTGAGACAAATGGTTGAGGATCTGAGTATTTTACTTTCTGTGGTCCAAAGAGTTCTTCAGGCATATGGCCATCCAAGCTGCCACATACACCACACAGTTTTGACCAGTATGTCTGTGGAACCTACAACATAGTAAAAATCCATTTTCCATCACACAATGTATGAGGAAACATGTGCAAAGATAGATTTGAAACAGAGCTAGATATCAATAAATACAAGAAAGGACGAATATTCAATTATATACAAGTTATTAAAAAAGCTCTGTAACTATAACTAATATAGAGAGTAGTATGATTTATATTTTCTGAGAATTGTATGACGAACATTGTGGCACCTTTTGGAAGTAAAATAAACAAGCAAATTCAGTGAACTAAACATATCCGCTGCCAAATAAAACAAATAACTGAAAAAGAACAACTGGAAAGTGTATTAGTCTGTCTGTTTCAGAATTAAAAAAAAAATTTCTCCACCCAACTGGGGCCTCATCTCACAGGATTTTTTTTTCTTCAAGTTACAGCCACAAAGAACTTAGTATATTAAATTAAATCAGTACTACAAGTTTCAGACAACAAGAATTCTGAAGTTTCTATATAGAATAATTATGTTAGAAAAGCACCACATCCACTGAAGGGTCACATTTTTTTAAAATCCAGTTTCAAAAAATTTCTGTTAAAGAATACAAAATTGATTATTTGTGCCTAACAAAATCAAATTCTGACATTTTAAGCATTTTCAGAAAAAGAAAAGCATTTTTAAAATTTCGCCACCCCATTGGGGCCTCATCCCTGAAGAGTAATTCTTTTTTCCGTAACTCAGCTAATGTAAGTTAAATTAAATTAGGACTATAAGTTTTAGTAAAGAAACATTCTAAAGTTTCTAAGCATTGTATAGAATATTCAGGAAGTGTTTCACCCACCTTGGGTGAAAAAAATCCAAGGGCAGGGTGTGGATATGAGATAGCGTGATCATCTAACAATTTGAGCTAGTTACAACTTTTCATAACTGGTTGCAGTGAAATAGAATTTTAATGTTTTCATATTGAATATAGAAGAAAATAATAATTAAAGGGCAATAACTCTGGAGATACTAAGCCCATCTTGGTGAAAGTTGAGCGTGTGCCAGGGCATTGTGCTATTGCCTCTGCCTTTGGCGAGGGATAAAAAGCACCAAGTTATTTGTTTGATTGAAATTATACCTAGATTGGTAGAATCTGATGAAAAAATCCATTAACAATCCTACCTTCACTGAGACTTTCCTGCCATCTGTTAAAACAGACAGCCCATCATGTGGTAGTTTCATTTCTACTTTGTTGTCACCTATTTCCCTCACAATCATTGGCTTCTTGTTATCACTTAATATCCTGAAAAAGATTTGGTATCTTTAATGGCTTCAAGATTTGATATTTTTGTTTAGGTATGTTAAATTATCAACCTGTACTTGGTCAATTTACCACATGTCTCTTCAACAATTTTCAAATGACCATACATGCTAGTATTTAAGTTCACTCCAAACTTTAAAATCAGTAAGAGACTACCCAAATCTCACAAATTTACAGTACTGGTACATACACATTTAGACATATGTAAATAAGATTTAGGTGGAAGGTCTGGCAAAGTCTTGTTAAACTTCATAAAACAACACTCCCGTAAAATGAATCTACCACATTGAGAAAATTACTACCTTAAACTTCCCGGCTGTGTTGGCATTGTGATAGGTTTTCCGTCAACTTTCACTTTCATGCTGGACAGATCAGGAATTATCTCAACTTTCATGTCTTTAGTCAGTATTGTAATCACCTTTAAAGCAGAGTGTCTGTATAAATTATATTACCTTAATAACTATGTTGCATACTTAGTAAACCATCTAGCTTTGTAGAAATATTCACATTTTAAATGCTTCCTACAGTAATATAGACCAAAGATCAAGTTACAGATAAACAAGGCCCTCATAGGTGTCTTCCTCCAGGAGCTAAATGCTAAAATTGAATGGTACTAGTACTGGCATATTACCCAGAGCCAACTGTTCTGTATTGTGTGTTATCACAATCAGATAATTTCTATATTAAAGTTCAATAACTTACTATAATACAACACAAACTGTAAAGTATTCTTTTGCATAAAACATAGTATGTGTGTTATGGTCAATAAAAAAGTTGTGCAAAACAGCCTCTAATTCTGATAACTAAAGTTATCACTAAGGATGATGAATACTCCAAGATGCCACCTTGACACAACTGTTGTTGTTGAGATTGTTCATATTCCCATTCTGTACAGTACTACGGTTATTCTGTCCTTTTGCTAGTTGCTTCATCCCTGCTTGAACACAGTAAAGGAGTAAGAGCACTGCATATGAGTGCTGCACATTAATCAGAACAGTACCTTTATTTATATACACATATTACAAGATGTACATTTTGTAATAACATGCGAATGAGTGAAAATTACATATATTTAAAATGACATTATGCGCATCTTACTGCACATAGTGTATTTTTGGTGATAGTTTTAAAGAAGCAATTTTTGGTTGCTGTGCATTTAAATGCGTTAAATTAATGATTATGCCGCATTAGTATTTGAAGTTGGTGCTTTAGATATAAAAAAATCGGACTGATAAAATGATAGTTGATTGTGTTGTTTTTGATGTTGGTAGAGATTTTGACAGTGGAAGGGAAGCAACTCCTGCATGCAGTTGCTCTTTTCTTAAATTGACTCTCCCAGTCAAATAAGAAAATCAATATTTGGAAAGTTATTTTTTCATACTGGGAGCGGGAAGAGTTTGGTGTGTATTGGGTTAAAAGCTATTATTTCCTCTACGCTTTTGTATACACACCATTTTCAGCTGGACTTTTACTTGAAAAAAATGCGCATAATGTCACTTTAACCATAACATAGGATTTGCTTGTTGATGGTTGCGTTTTGTGTTTGAAGACTATGAAAGAAATTTAAAACCAAAAAATTCCATTTAAAAAATTATCCCAGCATTGCATGTCAGTGATATGCTCCTCTGAGCTAGTACATGTATGTATCACCATGAGAAATTTCTTTAATTTTCAGTTAGTGATTGCTGAGAAATAGTGCACCCCAAAAAATATATGTATTAATTATTCAAAAGAGCAAAAATTCTATGAAATTTATTAGACTGTCACATGCTGATAATTTGTACTAATAATTTGTGTGAATTAACACTGAATTCCAAGCATTGGCTGCTGTGAAATAGCACAGACAAACATCTCTATGTACACTATATGTATGAAAACATGGAAGGCCAGTAACTCTATGCAAAATTATCTGGGCAACTGGCCAAAGCTATGCTTGGTATTGAACACTTTTGCCCCCCCCGCCCCACCCCCAATGTTGCTGAGAAATAGCCCTGACAAATTTTGTAAGCTTGGTAATAAATCACTCTTGTCAATTTACAATATAGGCCCCATAAACTTTGTATCTAGGGGTATAATAAATAATAACCGAATCAAATAAAAATTGTGGAGGAAATAGCGAGTTGACAAGCAGTGACTGTACAGCTAACTTTTGCATATGCCTGTCAGACACTTTCTGGAGAAATAGCAAACTGGGTGGAAAGTTTATATACTTTTCTTGCTGGGTCCTCTGGATGAGGTTTACTTGTTATGGCCATTTTACTGCCTGGAGAACAGTCCATTGTCAGAACACTTTCACATGGTTGCGACTTCAGATCAACCTGTGAAAAGTATTTAAGATGATAAATTCATTATGTATAACAGGTTCTCTTCTGAAAGCCAACTACTAACTTTAAGATCACAAAAACATTTCACATAAACAGCTACATGTTGAGAATGCTTACTAATACATTGTATGCTTTCATTTGTTAAAACTAAAGAGCATTGGAAATAACTTAAATGGTTTGGTAAATAATGTCAAAGCTGTGTTAAAGGTTGTTGTCCATCAAAATAGGAAGTTAGGAACACCTCTTGAAACAAAGAATTTATAAAATATCTTTCTTTTTGTGGGCTGATGTACACAGACATATAAAATCAGAGAAGATTTTAATTCAAATTTAGTAAAATATAGTACGTTAAACCTATTATTCCATTACTGATAAGCTATATCTGTGTGTGGCTTCTACAAACCATGTGCTCAATTGAAACCAATCAGAAGTCAAGTATTTTTTATTTGTGTCAAGGAAATGCAACTATTTAGCCCTGGATTAAAACAGACTTCAACTCTTACTTCAAAAGTTTTTCCTGTAAAACTCTTGACTCTATCAGGGGATATTTCACATGTTGCTGGAAAGTGTCTCGTACACACACTGGACAGCAAGGTTTGTGCCATACTGTCTGACATAGACATTCGCTTCACCATATCTGGTGTGGGTATATTCCTAAACCTTGTTGTCTCAGAGGGTGTCTTTATCTCTACATCAATCTAAAAATATAAGAAAGTTTTGCATAAAAAAAAATGTCAGGTTTTTCTGCCCACATGAATACATCAAGATTTGTAATTTATCCAGACTGATAGATTTCAATGTTATTTGTTGACTTCTATCAGGTTTTATGGTGTATTTTCCCAGCACTATACATACTACAGCAGCCGGCTGTACCTTCACTGAACTACTGTTCCTGGGGCAAACCAGTTGTAGATCCTTTCACCTCCATAAGAAACTGTCACATTAATGATCAATCCAAAAGCTGGGCTTGAACCTTCTTCCAGTGAGGAGTGGTTTAATTGATTTACACAAAAAATTACCTACATCTTCCACTGAAGAGGTAGTTCATAAACGAATGGCCATATACGGTCATATGTCATGCAGCTTTGTTTTTAGTTTATTTAATTTACTTCTGTTAACTAATGAAGCTGTTTAAAGATATTCCTGGAAAAGGTATAATAAAAATTCAGTTCTACTGTTAATTACCCATCTGTCATCAATGCTGAGGTCAGATTTTATTTCTAGCTTATTCCTCATATTACTGTTGTCTGGCATCAGCAGTTCCACTTTGGTGTACAACTTCAGTTTCAGCAGCTCATGTAGCTTCCACATTAATTCTCTCACCTTCATTGGTAAACTGTCCTGTAAAACATTATAGCTATAAGTTGTGTACAGTAAACTCCGTATATATCGACTCCGGATATAACGTAACTTCAGATATATCGAACTTTTTTGGGGGGCTCGATTTTTTCCTTCTTGTTAATCGGGTTCTTTGTTTAAGGTAACGGATAAATGAATACTAGATGCCTGGAAGAACAGATGCCCACGTGCAACATGTCGAGCCCGCCATATGTCAAAAGGGCTAACTCCTTACCAAGTAGAGATGGGTCAAAATACACCTAAATATTGGATGTAACATGCATGTTGTACCACAGAAAAGTGGTCTCGATTTTTCTCTATGGCCAGTAATAAAAAAGTTACAATATAAGCTATTTATAGTAACAACAAAGGGAAGTAATTCTAAAAACAAGGGTAGCCCATGGTGGTGAACATTTGTACAAAGTAACATCAAAATCCCTCCATGCATGAAGAAGAAATGCTCCAGACAAAGATATTCTTGACTTTGAACTTTAACCTCTAAGTGTGACCTTGACCTTAGACCTAGGGACCTGGTTCTTGCGCATGACACTCCGTCTCATGATGGTGAACATTTGTGCCAAGTAACATCAAAATCCCTCTATGCATGAAAAAGATATGGTTCGGACAAAATCTGACATGCGGACGCACGCACGCACATATACCGAACCGCCAAAAGTGACAACTATATCGAGCTCACCGCAAGCGGGCTCGACAAAAATGTACAGTAAAGTGATCGGATATATCTAATTGCAAATATGTTCCGAAAAGTTAAAAAAATCTGTTGATTTTGCATTTTTCTTTTGCCCTCTGCATAGTATTTTTCATAGCGCACTTGTAGCTTTTATTCATAAAGGTAAATCATTACACATGTGTAACCTTTTGGTTAACTAGTTAAATGAGAATACAAACATAATTGCTAAGTACGATATTCAAGTGATGATATTTTACGTAAATAATTGTGAGCGTTTCTTTAAAAGCATGCAGACTGGATGAAATCCCATTTTGGGAAAAAATATTTCAAGTTGTGGCAAGTGAGCGAAAATCAGCTTTCTTCAATTGTATTTGTTGAAGTTTTGCCAATAAAAACATAAACCGTCTTTTTTACGTTTTATCAATCCTTGCAATTATTTTACATAGATTTACGGATATAGAAAAGGATAATAGTTATAGATCTTTATAACTCTTCAAAAGGAGGTATGAAAATCAAAAGCAACTATAAGTTGATGGTTCGGATTTTATTACATTTGACTATAAAAATACTTGTTCGATATATATTTTAGTTTGATATATAAACATCGTATATAAGGCACTTGTTTGATATACGGATATAAGGAACTCCAGATATAAGAACCACATTTGATAGGTCCCGAGGAGTTCGTTATAAGCGGAGTTTACTGTATACCCTATTATAGATGTATGTATTCTTGAATTTCAACTATGATGAAAAGGGCCATGTATCTACATGATGCTCTCACTGATTCATTCCATGTATTACCTTACTCTAACTAAATATTTGGATGATTTATTAACCTAAAGATATGCTTTTAAAACTCAATATGCAAATCAACATGAAAGGCAGTCACTTTTTAAGAATGAAATCTTAATATCTAACACTACTTACTTCATATGCAACAAATGCATGTAGGTGTCTGTATGTGTTTAGTTTGTCCTTGATTGTTCTGTAACCCATGGCAGTTGGGTCATTAGGTTCAAGCCTATCACTAAAGTACTGGCGTAAAACTCTGTCCTGCATGCTTGGAAGTGATTGATCATGTTCCCATAGCAACTGTTTCAAGGATTTTTTGCCAAAAAGCTGTGAATATCAATTTTGATACTGGTACATATAATGGCAATTTCTTTTTATCAACAAGAACATTCAGTGAATTAATACCCCCCACTAAATGCAGCAAATAGCTGAAAAAGAACAACTGGAAAGTGTATTGGTCTGTCTGTTTTCAAAAAATAAAAAACATTTTTAAAATTCACAACCCCACTGGGGCCTCATCACTGAGATATTATTTTTCTTCAAGTTACAGTCATAAAGAACTTAATTGTTGTAAAAGCACTCTTTAACAATATTTTCTAAGTTTCTAAATAGAATATGTAAGAAAAGCGCTACACCCCCATTAATAGGCCTCATTCTGAAAAAAATCAGGAAATGTAGGGGGTGGATATTAGAAAGAGAGATCATTAAACTATTTGAGCCAATTACAGTTCAATTTTGATAACGGGTTTCAGAGAAATAGAATTTTAATGTTTTTTATATTGAACATAGAAGAAAATAACAATTAAAGGGCAATAACTCTATACTAATAGATACTAATCCAATCTTGATGATATATGTGTGTGCGCTGAAGCATTATGCTATTGTACACTTATTTAAAGTTTCATGAAATTCTATCAATTGGTTCTTGAGTTATGACTCCGGACAGACGGACGGCCTGATGGACAGACAATGCCAAAATAATATCCTTCTGCCTATTGCGAGGGATAAAAAGCAGAAATACGTTTAAGTTACTGCTTCTAGGATAACTGAAAGCATAATACATGTACTTTGATTTCTAAATGAATTGTGCAAAATTAAATATGTCAGACATCTATATTAGGTAAGAGCAATTTTTCATTAGTCACAATATTTTTATACATGTAAATTAGAATCTGTTAAAAACTGGACTGAACTTAAATTGTGAAACTATACCCTGATAGTGAGTATTCTTCTCTCTTTTCCCTCTTCTCCATACATGATTTTCATTACACCTGTGATATCTGTGTTCAGCAGTTGCTGAGGTGACTGTGACTTCATTGGAAGTGCTCTCCCTTGACTGTTCATGGGTGACCTGGTGTTTGGCTGATGCAGCAAGTTTACCTCATGCTGCTGTCTCTGAATTCTGTCCTTCAACTGCTGGATTGTCTGAAATATTGAAGGTTACTAATTAAGCAAAACATTTATTACTTATCTACTACTTAAATCACCATTTCTATAAATATATTTTTCTAATATGAATTATATTATTATGTATGAATAACATAAAAATCAAATTTATGCTTGAATTTTACAGACATCCCCTTCATAAATCCCAAAGCAAATTTCAGAGTTTGAGAATAGAAGAAAGGATTTAAGAAATCACATAAACTAATGTACACAGAATACCTGTAATGGTTGAACAAGAGAGAGGTCAGATTTGGACTTGTCAATAAGTTTCCTTTCCAGTTTCCTCACAAGACTAAACTGGTCAGCCTGTTTCTCAGATACCACCCTCAATAAATTTGCCACTTGGTCATCCTCTAGATGTTTCTTCACTTTATCCTCTAATGGTGTCTGCATCTTGTCAAATTCATCCTTAAAGCAAAAGCGAGGAAGTTGCTATGCAAAAATATCTTCTTAACACATCAATGTCAAGCACTGTCGTATCTGAACAGCTTCTCAGAAGAATCACCATATTAATAAGCAAATTCAGTAAATTTATATCCCCCACCTAATGGAAAAACAGCTGAAGAAGAACAACCAAAAAGTGTACTGGTCTGTCTGTTCATAGATAAAAACATTTTTAAAATTTCACCACCCCCACTGGGACCTCAAGTCCGAGGTGATATTTTATTTCTTCAAGTTACAGTCATAAAGAATTTAATTGTTGTAATCAGTACTACTACTTTCAGACAACAAGAATTCTTAAGTTTATATATAGAATAAATATATAAGAAAAGCACTACATCCCCTTAAGGGCCTCAATTCTGTAAAAATCAAGTTTCAAAATGTTCTGTTATTAGAGAATACAAAGTGGATGATTTGTGCCAAACAAAATAAAATTCTGACAAGCGTTTTCAGAAAAAAGAAGCATTTAAAAATTTCACTACCCCATTAGGGCCTCATCTCTGAGGGGTAATTCTTTTTTCAGCATCCCAAAGTGATACAGAACTCAGTTCTTATCAGTTTAATTATATCAGTACTAACAGTTTAAAAAAACGAGGAATTCTAAGTTTCTAAATAGAGTATTTCAGAAAAGCACTACA